>CM044115.1:13419571-13444335 GCA_024174645.1 Lemna minuta | reverse complement strand
ATTCCTTACCACTGCTTTCTTCCGGGTGTCATCGATCCTCTCCAAGAGCGGTTGGATCTCTCGGCTGAACTTGTGGCAACCTAGCAGCTGGCCGGGGAAACGTGAGCAGAAGACGCTTCCGCCAATGAATCCCACCGCCCTCGCCGGTTATTCTCCTCCTCGGGTAAGCAGCTCTAATCAAGTCCTACACCCAGTCCTTCATTTTCTCGTCGTTATTCCGTCTTCCAAGAAACATTCCATCCTCTGAAGTTCGTCCCGGAGCCCTCTCACCTCCTTATCTACATCCTACAGGAACAGAAATCCTTGGTTAATTTTTTTTCAGGACGTACCTCACAACAGCTCCAGCCATATCCGCCTCTGCAAGATCCTTCCGCGGAGGGAGGGTCGACTTTCTTTTAGCAACCGAGGGAGCTTCTGTGATCGACCGGACGAACCAAGCGACGCCGCATTTGGCGTGAAGACAGTTTTATAAACGCGTTTGGCGTGAAGGCATACATGCAAACAGAAATCAGATGGTAAGCCGGTTTCTTTTTTTGACGTCATTTTCTCTGGACTTTTTAATCATTTTCGGTGAAACGTCGATTTCCCGTGACTGCAGGGACTGCACCATCTCAGCGCTTGTAAGAGGGGTAGGTGAAGGCGGATTCAAGTTCCAGCGGAGGGGAGTTACCTGCTGGGCCACCATTTCTTTCTCTTCTTTCGCCTCGGACTTCACTTCTTTCAGGGCAAGCAATCTCTTCTCCATTCACTCTTCCTCATCCCTCTCTGATGGAGCTCACTCTCTCACTCTTTCATGTTGCCATGCAACGCTGTTCCTGTTTTGACGTGGGAGGATGATCCCTTTGAAATATACGGACAATTGACCCCGATGGTTTCACCAGATGAAGTTCTATGGAGTTAGAGTCTGACCAAATACTTTTGTGGAGGGTATCTTATATGGTGAAATTACGCCCGTCGGCGGAGGCGCGGAACTCTCCGGCGGAGGCTCGGATCCCTAAACAGGACTGTAGACCAGAACGCCGGGCGTGAAAAGCATGTTTGAAGACCAGCATGCTTTTTTACAGGACTGCATGCTTTTTTACAGGACTGCATCCCTTTCGCTTTTCCAGTCCAATAAAAAAAGCATGACCCCCGTTATCTTTATCTCCTCCTTTCTTTTTTCACTCATCTGAGGCGCTTTTCCTGTTTGATCTCTTCAACTGTCCCGATTTCCCGAAGGTGCTCCTCTTACGAGCTCTGGGATGGTACAGTCCCTGCAATTCACGCGAAATCGACATTCCACCTAATACAAACTGATTCAAAAGTCCGGAGAAAATGACGTCGTTAAAAAGTAACCGATTTGCCCTTCTAGGTCAGAAAACGGGCATAAATGAGAGCGATCTGCCGCTATTCCTTCTGATTTCTGTTCGTATTCAGATCTGCTATCTTGACGCCAAAAGCGGGGTCGCTTGGTTCGCCCGATCGACCGCAAAAGCCCTCTTCGTTGCTAGAAGAAAGACAACCCTCCCTCCGCGGAAGGATCTTGCCGAGGCTGGTATGGCTGGACCCGTTGTGAGGTACGTCTTGAAAAAAATCGACGAAGAATTTCTGTTCCTGTGGGATGTAGATAAAGAGGTGAGAAGGCTCCAGGACGAACTTGGAAGAACTTGGATTTATTTATCACGATTAAAAGGATTACTGATTCAGAAAGAGAGTTATTGATCAAGGCTAAAACAGCTTATAATTGTTATTGAAAGAGAGTTATCTGATCATTCGTTTTACAAGTGTTAACGAAAGAATTTCCCACAACAAGAAATCATCTCACAGTAGTGTCAAAGAGTTGGATATGAGTCGGATAAACTCATATCGATCTTATAGGATTTGCTTAGACATGTAACATCTTGGATGATTCTCTGAGGGTTCATTTGATGGTAGAATTGCCCCTCTTCATTTTTGTTTATTTTTTTGTTTTTTGCCCTTAGGCGACTGGCTCTAAGACCGTGTAAGAAATTGAGGAAGAAAAAAAGAAGAAATTAGACAAACAAGAGAATGGAAAGAAGATTGATATTCCGAATGCTTGCGCTGATAGCTATCACGGTGCAATTGAAAGGTCTTCTTAGCATCCTACAATATTTCTTTTGACTTTGACAATTGACTGTTTTCTTCTTTAACAATGCAGACATAACTAGTGGAGATTGATGGTATATATTGGATGTTCTCCATGTCCTCGTCATTCTCCTTTTGAATCCTAGCATAGAATGAAAGTTAACATATTCGACAAGAACAATTCTTCCAAATCAGCAAGGCTGTTCAACCCTTGAGGTAACTTCATCAGCTTCTCGTAATAGATGATCCATAGCGATCAGAGACAAGGCATCATCCTATCGTTTAATTTCTATTCTTCAAGATACTCCAGGTTTTCAAATGTTAGAGTTTATAATAGTAGAAATCTGTTATGACGGCAGATTATCTTTATCCTTTGGTAAGAATTTTATTCTAATTTTAGTTTTTTTTAGCCTTCCCAAAGAGGGCATTGGGTCATGATCTAGCTTTGTGCAAAGGAGGATAAGAATTGAGAGCCTCAAAGGCCACTGGTAATGGAGAGGCTGAGAAAATTGAATCCGCTCATTGAAAAAGACCCGATAAAGCTCTTCAAGGTTTGACAACATCAATGAAATTGCGATTTGCCTGAAAGTTAAAGGATGGTGAGATATGAAAATATAAGAAATGCTTCAGAGAGCTTTTCGTGATGAACTTCATGGATGTCTCTTAATCGTAGTGTTTGGAGATTTTTTAGTCTTGATAAGTAATTGTTCATTCAGCCCTCAACCTTAGTCATATACTTTTTCCATTGGATATAGACATGAATTGGATCCAAAAAGGTAACTTGAGAAACTTATAGGTTTTGAATACGCGAAGGTTGAGGGCTGAAAGGGCAGTTATTTATCAAGGCTGACGAATCTCCAAAAACTGCGAATAGGAAATATCCCTGATGTTCATCACAACGAGCTTTCTAAGTACTTGTTATATTCTTATATCTCACAGTCAAACTTTCAGGCAAATCGATACCTGCAATTTCATTAATGCTGTCAAACCTTAAAGGGTTTCATGGGATCTTTTTCATTGGACGGATTCAATTTCCTTAACCACTCCATCACCGGTAGCCTTCAAAGCTCTCAATTCTCATCCTCTTTTGCACAAAACTGGATCATGATCAAATGCCTTATTTGAGAAGGCTCAGAAACCTTAGAGGTCTAAAATTGGCGCATAATTCCTACCAAGAGATAGAGATGATATACTATAGTGAAAACTTTCTGCAGATACCAACTCTAACATTCGAAAACCTGACACATGTGAAAGAATTAAAGTTAGGCGATAAGGCAATGCTCTATCTCAGGTCGCTAAAGATCGTCTATTACAAGAAGCTGATATAATTGCCTCGAGGGTCGTAGAATCTCAAGGAAATACAAGTTCATCCAACTCTTTGAAACTCAGGTAATTTTTCATTGTGGTAAGAAATTTTTTTTGTTAACACTTCTTAAAATGAATGATCTGATCAGTGTTTTAGAGGATCAATCCTTGTCAGCTTTTTTATCAATGAAAAAGGCACTAATGTTCAAATCCTAAGCACAAGATCTGACAGAAAAATGATTGATAACTCTAAGCTGTTTTTACCTTGATCAACTACTTTCTTTCTGAATCAGTAATCCTTTCAGTTGTGAGAAAGAAAACAATGAAAGATGCGTGGAGTGTAGTAAAAACGACTATGCAAACACATCCAAATCTACGATTCTGAGTCCTCAGGCAAAGCTTCACAGTAACAAAAAAGGTACACTTCCCATCAAGTATACATTCAAAATATTTGATTGATTGGAGGTAAACTTTTGGCATGCGATCATAATATTGATGAATGTGATCTATCCTATCTAATTATGAAAGGTTTTGGACCACATTACAACTCCTATGCTAGAAAGAACCCCCGATTAGATAACTCAGCCTAGAGGATGTTATATCCAGCCTTCGATCCTATGATTCATGTCTCTTGTGAAATTGACGAAAAAAACTCCTATGAATTCCCGCCCCTCGAGCCAATCTCACTCAATCTGCAAACAACTCAGACAGAAACAATCATGGAAAGAGAAATAAAGGTTGAGGATGAAACAATGTCAACCTGCAGACACCATAATGTCAATACTTATTTTAATTTGGTGACAAGGCATTTGACTGCAGGGAATGTCTCAACTGCAATTTTTGGCCCCCTCCATGGCCAAATAATCAGAACTAGCAATCATAGTCACAGGAAAATAGCAATTCATGAAATGCTTCACACGCCTATAACGCAAATCTTCAGGGCACTTCCCCCAATCAGTGATATCCTAATTGTACATGCTCTTGTAACGGCATGTATCAACAACATTCAGCAACCTTCCACATGCACTTGACTTGACCTAAATCTACATAGGTAAAGGTAAGTTTGAAAATTCTAGCTCATGGCTCTTCTGCTATAAATTTTCTTTCTTATCTCGTAAAATTAAATTACACTCTTCATCTGCTGGACATTAAAAAGAATCTTTCAGCAATGTAAAAGCTAACACTGCTTTCATTGAATTTTGCTTGGATGACAATCACATTGTCCAGTAAAGCTCTACTCAAGGGACACAGTAAGGATTTTCGAACTTGAACATCTCAATTAACTCAGTAACTTTCCCATGAATTGCAGGGACTGTTCCATCTCAGTCCTCATAAGAGGAGCACATTAGTTAAAATTGGCCTGGAGGGGTAATTTGGCCAGCGAAAGCGGGTTTAAAATGGGCCACTCCCTTTTTAAAGTTGATCAGAACATTTGGAATTCTTCTCACTCATAAACCTTAGCATTACATGGGCGGAGCTTATAGATTAACTAATTCATTTTGACGTTTGGGGGTTAGAACCTTTGATTTCTCATTTTGGTAACATCTATTATGTGTTTTCTGTTGATGACTTTAGCAAATAGCCACGGTTATTTCCCATGAAAAAGAAAAACGAGGCACTAACAATCTCATTGCAGTTTCATATCAAGGCAGAGAGACAATTCTCAACAGAATTAAGAGCTCTTCAATCTTATTGGGGACATGAATCCAAGCACTAACTATATATCTCAAGAATCACGGTATATCTCATCTTCTTTCTTTCCCTACTACACAAGAACAAAACAGTATGGCAAAAAGAAAACATCGGCATCTCATTGTGATTGCCCATTCTCTCCTTCAAACTCCTCAACAAAGCCTAAAAAATTATAGGATGAGGCAACATATGGCTCGGTGTTTCTCATAAATAGGCCAATCTTATCAAATTTAAATCACAGATCCCTTATCAAACATTATTTTGCCACATACCCAATTACATGTTTCACAAAATGTTTGGATGTTATCCAAATCTTTGAGCCTATGCCTCTAACAAACTCAACACACAATTGAAAAGACGATTGTTTCTTGGCCACAATTCCTCACATATAGGTTACTGATTCCTCTACCTTCAAACAAGGAAAAAATTCATATCGAGTGCTGTAATTTTCAATGAAACACTCCATCAATCTACAATAGATAAGTGCACACAAAATTTTGATAAACCTGGTCTCCTTGGTCCCCAACCAGTTACCCCAATCACATCTAGCTACTCCCTTAAACTCCTCATCAACACAAGCCAGCAATAACCCAAACAATTCACAGCCCTAAAAAAACTGACCATTTTCAAAAGACACCTCACTCTCTTTGTCTGATCACACGCCTACAATTACATGAGAAACCGCATCCTCAACTACACCAGCCACTTCACTCTCAACTACACCACCTACTTCACCTCTTGAAACCCGTCTATTAAGCAGCATACGTGCCCTAACTAAACCTTCTCAAAATCATCCCACCGCATAGGTTTGTACCTAGATCTACTAAGTTGAAACCCCATAAATATTCAACGTTGAATCGTTCACAGCGATCTAGAGGAAAAGGAGGATGAGAGAGAGATAATACAGTAGGAGTGGTGGTGAAGGTTTTTGAGGAAGCATCGCCTTGATCGCCACTTCTGTAGAGCTATGTCGAGAGCACTCTGAGATCTCCTAGGTTTCCCAAGTTCCCCCTTTCCTCCTTCACGCGTGCCTTTTTATCCTACCGAGGAAGCGTCCCCGGTGCCTTCTTTTCCCGCTCCCGCTGATGCAGCCCTTCCTTTGTCTGATACGCCTGTCTCTTCCTTTCTGTCGTCGATAGGTGACAAGGGGGGTCTCGCCATTACTCTCCGCCTAGATGAGCTCTCCTATTCCAGGAACCGTTAGGTGATGGCTGCCGCAGATTCCTATGGGGCCTCTGATTCTGTGAGATTTTTCCAGACTACGAGGACCTTTGTGGCTGGTCCCGGTCGCAGATGTTTTTCAGTGCTAGAGGCTCGATGATACATTCCCTTCCTTCGGTTAGACCCTTAACTAGGGCTGAGGCTGATCCTTGCTCCCGACGGCTTTGCGGAGTTAAGAAATATGGAATACTTGGTACAATTACAATTTGAGGGTCAATCTAGAAGATAGACCTCATCCCCTTAGTTGTTCATCGCAGCTGTGCTTATCCTTGCTCACCTTCCTTGTTGATTTAACATTTTTCTGTTGTTCATCGCAGTTGTGCTTATCCTTGGACCTCATCCCCTTAGTTGTTCATCGCAGCTGTGCTTATCCTTGCTCACCTTCCTTGTTGATTTAATATTTTTTTCTGTTGTTCATCGCAGTTGTGCTTATCCTTGGACCTCATCCCCTTAGTTGTTCATCGTAGCTGTGCTTATCCTTGCTCACCTTCCTTGTTGATTTAACATTTTTTTCTGTTGTTCATCGCAGTTGTGCTTATCCTTGGACCTCATCCCCTTAGTTGTTCATCGCAGCTGTGCTTATCCTTGCTCACCTTCCTTGTTGATTTAACATTTTTCTGTTGTTCATCGCAGTTGTGCTTATCCTTGGACCTCATCCCCTTAGTTGTTCATCGCAGCTGTGCTTATCCTTGCTCACCTTCCTTGTTGATTTAACATTTTTCTGTTGTTCATCGCAGTTGTGCTTATCCTTGGACCTCATCCCCTTAGTTGTTCATCGCAGCTGTGCTTATCCTTGCTCACCTTCCTTGTTGATTTAACATTTTTCTGTTGTTCATCGCAGTTGTGCTTATCCTTGGACCTCATCCCCTTAGTTGTTCATCGCAGCTGTGCTTATCCTTGCTCACCTTCCTTGTTGATTTAACATTTTTCTGTTGTTCATCGCAGTTGTGCTTATCCTTGCTCACCTTCCTTGCTGATTTAACATTTTTCTGTTGTTCCTTGATCATGGAGAGGGTTTGGTCTCATTCTTGGACATATAAGTCTACATCATTTATAGGAGACTTGGCTGTTCCATATTGGGTAATTGCTAAGGGATCTCTAATATAGATGACCTTGAAGGGAGACGTTTTAATGCTGAAGTGAAATGATGTGTTTGCCCTTGTTCTTAATCCCTTGTTAACCACTTTTGTTTGGCCATCAAATTGTGTGTGATATGATGATGATTTTTGGAGTTTTGTACCTTGAATTTTGCACAATTCATTCTAGAAGGAGCTAATGGAAACTCCTCTTCTATTCAACACAATTGACCGGGTCACCCAATGTAGCATGACGATTTCTCTTACAAACACCATTGCTAGATCCTTCACCGTAAATGGGTCTTTAAGGGGAATGAAGTGGTTGTGCTTGGATCGCCTGTCTACTATCATCCAAACAATGTCAAATTCGTTGGATTTTGGCAAGGCTTCAATAAAATCCATTTGAGATGTCTTCCCAAATCTATTTCGGTATGGGTAGGGGCTGAAGAAGGCCGGCTTGGGCAAGAGCTTGTGCCTTGTTTCATTGACAAATTGGACACTCATTAACATACTTCTTATGTCTTTCTTCATTCTAGCCCAATAAAATTGTGATGAGAGCCATGTATATGTTGTCAGGTACCTTGTGTGGCCTCCAATGGGACCATCATGAAAGTCTACCAATATATTCATTTGGAGTAGAGGCGTTAGTACCACCAAACAGTTCGATTCATGAAACGGATTTGGTGTCTAAACAGTTCGATTACTCAAATTCTCGTGAAATGTTTTACAATGTCGAAGAATCGCCCTATTTATAGGGCGAATTGGGCATAACTGTCCGATCAAGCATTTAATTTTTGATTAACGGCTTTGATGAAACACAGGAGTACGAATCGTTATGATTAAGTCGTGGTCGTTGGATCTCAAATGGACTTTCGAGATAAAGCCACGTCGCGCGTTTTATAAGTAATGCATCAATCCGTCATCGTTTGATCTTGATCTAACGCTCCATATATGTTGCGTTGGTTTTAATCTCAGCCGTTTGAGATAAAAGCCGTTATAACTCCTCAGATCGATAGCTGAGATTAAATCATTTTAAAACGATTCGTCGACAAATAGAATTGTGCCACAAACCCTCCGCCTTAAGTGACGATCGACGGTCACGATTAATCGCGAGATTGGATGCTCCATGTGCTGCCACATCACCTGCGCAAAAATAAAATTGAATTTCAATCAAATAAATCAATTTTAAATTCAAAAAATTCAGAAAAAATTCCTAAAAATTAGAAAATTCATATATTTTAAAATATATCTCGAAATGAATCCAAATTTGTTTCATTGGATCAAAAATTAAATTATCTATCATTCTAAAAAGTTAAATTTAATAAGTAAGGAGAGAATAAATTTATATTTCAAAAATACACTAATTTCTTTTAGATTTTAAAACTTAGAAAAAGATATGAGTGTATATAAAATGACTTATCTTATTATTTAACCTTAAAAACTAATTATAATCTCAAGAAAAGATGGGTTATGAAAATATTATCTTTAATTCATCATAATTAACCCTAAATTAATACATTTTGAGATTATAATGACTTTATCATTTAATGATAGATAAACACTCAAAAATATGATAGCATGCATTAGAATGGAATGTTTTATGCCTTAATTTACATTAATAATTATGTATTTTTCATGTTTAGTTAGGATGTTATCATCCTTCACAAGTGCCTTTTTATCCTACCAATGAAGCATCCCCCAATGCATCCTTTCCCGCCCCTGAGGATGCAACAATTCCTATGTCTGACACAAGAATGTCTCTTCCTCTCTATCATTGATGGGTGATAAGGCGGGTCTTACCAGACTACTAGCTAATGTCCCAAGAAACTGATTTGTTTACCAATGCCTCAAAAGATCCAAATTGGGATAGAGCAACTAATGATGAATTTAATCCTCTAATCCAAAAAAATGCATGGACATGAGTACCATAACACACTAACAGTCAAACCAATAGGATGCAAATGGATAATTTGGCTAGAATATCATTTGAAAAGAACTATAGAACATTGAAAAGCTCTACTTATAGCCAAAGGCTACAATCAACAATAGAGATTTGACTATAATGAAACATTTAGTTTGGTAGTTAAAATAAAAACCATTCAACTTTTTATGGTTCTGGTATTACTCAACAAAGGCATAAATGTCAATTGGATATTTTAAACACAATTCTCATTGCAGGTTTACAATAAACTATTTACATGGAATATCCACCTGAATAGCAACCATAATTTTCCCAATTATGTTTGTTTTCTGCATAAATCATTCTATGGTTTGAAAAAACCTCTATGTGAATGGTTTTGAAAATTAGCATCATAATTTCTCTTGGTTTTTGAGGCTTTCAATCTAATAATTTTTTTATATTATAAAACATCAATAAGTAATACTACTTATTCTCTTTTGATTTATGTCGATCATATAATGATTTGTTGTGATTCTCTTAGTACTTCAAATATTGTTTCCTCCTCTAACTTTGATTTAGCTCTTGAGTTCCATTCAGATGCATTCAACCTCATTTATGGTGATGTTTGGGGAACCTCCTATATTTGTTGTTGATTATACTCTAGTCTACAAACACAAAGATCACACTCAAGTCCTTGACATTCCCCACAAATTTACTCAATAGATTATTGCCCAATATTGTATAACTCCAAAGATTGTACAAACTAAGGATGCCCTCAAATTTTTCTGAAATGTCCTTCAAGTATTTTTTTTTTTGTTGAACATAGAATCACAAATTTACAAACCACTTCCCCTTGTTCCTCCTCTCAAAACAGTGTTGCAGAAGGAAAACCTCATACTCTACTTGATATTAGTCATGCACTACTACATGTTCCCCATTTTCTACACCAATTTTCGTAATCCTCTTCTCTCTTGTCCTTTAGGTGTGATGCATTGTGACCATCCTTTTCTTGATAGGCCTTTTTTTTTGCTTTATCATCTTGTGTGTTATGATGTGTTGCTTATGTGCAAGACCATCTAATTGGCATGTGATAACATGCTAATTAGACATGATAATACATGATTATTTGTGCATATTAAGGCATAAAAGATTCCATTCCTATGCATGTTATCATATTTATGAGTGTTTATCTATCATTCTATGAACAAGTCATTATAATATCAAAATATATTAATTTAGGGTTAATTATGATGAATTAAAGATAAATAATTTCTTAACCCACCTTTACTTGAGATTATAATTAGTTTTTAATGTTAAATAATGAGAGAAATCATTTATATACACTCATATAATTTTCTAAGTTTTAAAATCTTAAAGAAATGAGTGTATTTTTGAAATAGAAATTAAATCTCTTGTTATTTATTAAATTTGACATTTTAAAATGATAGATAATTTAATTTCTGATCCAATGAAATAAATTTGGATTAATTTGAGTTATATTTTGAAATTTATGAATTTTATAATTTTTACGGATTTTTTTGGATTTTTTCAAAATTTTTAATAAATTTTTCAGGATTTTTCAGAATTAAGAATTTGATTTTCTAATTAAAATCGATTTTTCATATTTTTATAAGCGAGCAATCTGGAGCGTCCGATCAATCGCGATCAACGATCAAAGGTTGGGGGTGACGTGGCATCACGTGGAGCGTCCGATCGCGCGAAGAATCGTGACCGTTGATCGTCACTTAAGGCGAGGGGTACGTGGCACATTTTGATTCGTCGGCAAATTGTTTTTAAAACTATTTAATCTCAGTCGTTGATCAAAGGAGTTATAACCGCTGAGATTAAAACCTATGGAAACGCATCTGAGCGTCTGATCAAGATCCAATGGCGGGCGTTTGATGTGTTATTTATAACGCACGCGACGTGCCATGACTTAATCGTAATGATTTGCATCCGAGTATTTTATTAGAGCTGTTGATCGAAGATTAAAGGACGATCGGACGGTTATGGCCAATTTGCCCTATAATTTGAGATGTTCTTCGACATTGTAAAGCATTCCAGGGCAATTCGACTTAATCAGACTGTTCAGACACCAAATCCTTTGAATCTCCATCTTCCAATCACTTCTAGACTCATTTCCGCATCCACGTAGTGCTTGAGAGTGAGATTTCGTGGAGAGATGAGGAATAAATTGACGCTTGAACATCAACGATTGCATTTTCCAATTTTTTATGAAAAGCCTTGATCCAGCGACTAAATTGGATCAATTCGAGCGCAATCTTGGGTTAGGGATTGTATTTCATCCGAATATTTCTTCATATAGCTTTAGATTTCATTTTTGAATCGTAATTTGAGTCAATTTCATTTTTAATTTTGGTTTTTCGCGCATTTTAATTTCAGAAATTTCCCTCCTGTTCATTTGATGATTTCTCTACGAAATCAAATCCAAATTTAGTGATTTTTGATTCCGTGGATTCGTCCTCAAGTCCTCTTTCCAAAAATATCAAATTTTCTCATTTCTATCACCATTTTATAGTCCAATTTGATCAAATTCGAAGACATCATAAAAAATTATCCTAATTCTTTGTAGATTTGACCCTTATTCACCACTATACCCTTCAATTCATGGTTTAATCTTAAAATTGGTGAGTTTGGATTTTTTTTTTACTCTTAACCATGTGTTTTCAATGACCTCGCGGTCTTGTTCCGTCACAAGACCATAGGTCCTCTTTGTCTATCATTGCTCCTCGAGAAAGAAAAGGTTATTCATTAGTTAGCCACAAATGTAATAGGGTGTTGGGTCTATTTTTCCAACACCCAAACTTATGTGATTTCCATTGATGTCGTTTTCCATAAATATGTTCCTTCTCTCCATCTACTACTCCTCTTTGAGTATCTACATCTTCACCAGAAAACATCCCTACTCCATTTGTCACCATATCCAATTTTAAATCCTATTATCGACTTTCTTGCACCTTGATGAACTCAATTTTGAGGTATATTTAATCATTTTTTTGAAGTAATTTTCATGCAATAATAGGTACAATTCATCACTCTCTATAATGTTAAAGAAAGGGTCAAATCCTTAGAGATCCTGAGTAGTGAGATTATTAGTTTTTAAAGGGGGCATAGATATGTATATAGAAAAGGTGATTTAGAAGCGAAGGTAGAGCATATGAAAGATTCAGATGGTAAAAAGATATATGGATATGAATCTTAATCTCCATTTTATGCATAATAATATTTAAGATTAATTATGAAATTTGGGGCGAGTTTGATGATAAATGGGGAAAAGAGAGGGATGGAGAGGGTTTTTGAAATGATGATGGTGTAAAGATGATTTTGAGATATTTTGAGTTTTGAATGATGAAAAAAGTACTTGATAAGAAGGGACAACAAATTAAACTATTAATGGAGGCAATTAAAAGAAAAAATTAGATCTAAATCTTCACAAAAACCACATCCTTGATGTTAATCCTAGGCAGAGCAATACTAGACTTGTTATTATCTCTATCCTTTGCTTGATCTTGTATCCATGAAAAAATTTAACACCAGACAATGCCAAGTTTTATTTTGAGCCTCTCATTTTCCTTCTGATAGCCTAATGCTAAGAGGGAGCCAAAAATGAGGAGAGAGAGAAATTTGACTTTTGTAAGAGGAGATTTTAGGATTTAAAGGCATCAAGGGTGGAGATCATTCACCCCTTGGGATCAAGGCTAGAGATGTATCCACCCTTGACATATCCTAAAATACCTCCTAAGTGGAGGTAGTGGGGGCCTTAAAGGGTTAACATTACTCACGCTGAGAACTTAACGTTCATGGATCTCTTGTGAGGACCAAAAACTAACCTTTATGCACGAAATGTTTGCCGGATGGTTCATCAAAATTCAATTGACATCTGCCGGGTACTCCAAGAATAGCAAGTCATGGGGGAAAGATTTTGCAAAAGTTGAGGGGTAGGCTTACTACGCATGAAATGGAAAAGGTTCTAGCTTGGAAATTCATTCAATCAAAGTAGTTTAATTCAATAATTCTATATAAGTATCACTTTCTATCTATGGTCTTTCACAGTGGGGGATGATCCAAGTATCCCTACATGGGACATTGACCCTTGGATCCAAGTATCCCTAAATCCAAGTATCCCAGTATACTTCCAACTTTTTCCTTGTGGGATTAGATTGAAGGAGTGCTTACAGGTTTGATATATTGAAAAGCCTCCATCTTTTTGGAACTCACTCAAAAACTTGGGAAGTGAGTGGTCAGGAGAAAAAAAGGAGGCTTTTCTTCGATCTGAGAGGGCGATCTTTTGTTCATGGTATACAATGTTCCTGCTTGGCATGGTAAAGAGGGAGGGCGGGAGAGGAGACCGTGGCCGGTGCCGCCGTCCACGGAGAAGGAGAGGAGGGGGGGTCCGATTCTGAAGGAGACCCGCAGTAGCCGTTCACCCTTTTTTCTGAAAGCCAATGTTCGAGTGCCGCGTGGCAAGCAATCTCAGCCCACCAAATCACGCGACATTCTAGTCATACGTCATCACCACCTGAAACCTCTGTCTCTCTCTCTCTCTCTCTCTCTCTGCGCGCGAAGATGCCTCGGCCGGCCTTGGCCGTCGACGAGAAGATCGATTCCGGCCTCGTACTCCCCTTTTCATCCTCCCAGCTCGTCGAAAGAATAAATTAATGTCCGATCGGAGCGCGGCTCAAGCCAGAGAAGCTGCCGGTAAAGATGGAGGAGTCTCCGGAATATCAGAAGAACGAGAGCAGAAGAAAGGAGGATGGTGCGGAAAGACGAAGAAGAAGTTGGTCCTCCCATTCAGCAAGGCGAAGAAAAAGATGTGCTCCAGGAAGCACAGAGATGCCCAGTTCTTTTACGGCGACGACGCCGGCGGATGCTGCTTCTACCCATCCCTCAGGCCGGCGCCGTCCATTTCGCCGCCGCTTCCACCGAATCTGAACCCTTCATCCTACGAGTTCGTCAAAATTTTTATTGAAAGCAACGATTTTTATTCTCCCGAATGCAATGTCCACGGAGATGTCATCTAGAATTTCATCTTTTTCCCAATATTCCCGAATATACCTTGCTTGTCCCTTGAGTATTTCGATGGCTGCTGGCAGTCTAGAGAGAGAAACTAATGTATGATACACCATTGATGGATGATGGGTAGAAGAAGCAACGGGAATGTACAAGAGAATTGTCGAACATGTAACCAATCATCTATGAATGTTTCCACCTATCTCTCTCTCTTCGGTCCATATCTCTTTTTCTCCTATCTAAATTAATGAATCTTCATGGGTCAGAGTATTTCAGGCTAGACGAGATGCTCTCTCTTCTTGGGTCTCTCCAAGGGGAGCGTCTCTAATTCCATGACGGCGGTGCCGCCACCACGAGGGGAGGCCGAAGGATCATCGCCCTTGTCAAGAGCGTCGAGAGTTCTTTTCGCGTAGAGGGTGAAAGCGACGGTCATGGCCGCAAATACTAGGAAGGATATGACGTTGTAGACGATCTCCACCGCCGTCATGCTGTGCGTTCCATACTGGACATCTGCCACCGTCCTTATCAGCCGTCCACTGCAATCATCAGCCAATCATTACTCGTGTCCATGAACAAGAGGTAGCTCATCTCTCTCTTCTCAGTCTATCCCTATCTATCATTAACCCTTTTCTCACTATCTTGATCTATTAATCCATCTGTCTGTCTATCTATTTCTTCAAAAAATTCTATCCATCTATCTATATCAATCAATCCATCGATCTCTGTCTATCTAAATCTCTCAATCCACACATCCATCTATCTCCATAAATAGCCATCTCTCAGATTCTCTCTCTCCCTAGCTCTCTCTGTTTATTAATATGTATAAATATAAATATATTTATATAGATCAATCTATCTGTCTATCTCTCTCTCTATCTAGCTAGGACTTCTATGACTGACGTATCCATGCATCTACACACCTGTAAATGTAGATGAAGGCTTCAGGGACCATGCCTGCAACGGAACCGCAGAGATAAGGGGCCAGGCCGAGATCAGAGACAGCGACCGCATAGTTGAAAATGGTGTACGGGAACGGAGAGATTCTGAAAATGGCGACCACCCTGAACTGATGAAGCCAGCTGCCCTCCCCCACCAACCGGATCACCGCTGCATATTTGGGCCATCTATTCAGCCACGCCTGCAAAGACATCGCCATCAGAAGTAGAAGAGAGAGAGAGAAGAAAGAGAGTGAGAAGCATACGTGGATGTGGTCACGGAAGAGGAGGCTGATGAGGAAGGGGAGGAGCATGCCGATGGTGGTACCAAGCATGATGATGAGGAAACCAAGACCATAGCCAAAGATCATGCCAGCGAGCCACATGGACGGGCCGGAAGGGACGAGGATCACTGGGAAGATAGCCAGTGAGCCCACCAGTATGAACGCCAGTGCTGGCCGCCCGAAGGCTGTTGCTTCCCATTTCAGGATTGGTAGGAGCACCTGCCAGAGAGAGAATCATGGACCAAACCTCTCAATTAACTAGAAAGAGAAAAAGATAAATGAAAGACAGAGACAGAGATAGAGATATAGATAGCTAGAGATTGATGAATGAATGACAGTGCAAATTTATGGCAACCTTACCTTTTCAAATGCAAATGGGATCCCCCACTTGATGAGAGCGATGCATGAGATGATTAAGAGGATACACCAGGCCAGAACCTTAATCCACCATTTGAAGATTGCTGAGCGGGACGGATTTGATTGGGTTGTCTGTTGATCATCATTATTATCATCATCGTCATCATCATCATCATCATCGTCATCGTAATTGATGGCCTCTTCCCTTGCTCTCATTTCATTCGGCACAAACAGCCTTGCGTGCTCCTCCTGAGAGGGCTTCTGGCCATCATTTGCCCATTGTCTTCCAACCATCATTTGGACAACTGCAAGAGTGTGGAAGATGACATTTAATTGCATTGAAATGAAAACAGACAGAAATTGTCTTATGAAATTTTTCAAAAAAAAAAAAGGGAGAATGTTTAATGTTATAACAGTTTCAGGATAATTATAAGACAGATTCCTGACTTGCTCTAGAACATAGATGAGAAGATTTGAGGACTCCGTTTGATATGGTTGTTCAAGGAACACGGCAATCTATGAAACTCCATAGGCACATGCCGATACCCCTGGTAGATCAAATTCAAAGACTTGAATAAATATGGATGAAAATTATGATGTCCCAAACAGAGATAATGGAGTGAGTGAGGTCCATCAGAGAGGGATAAGGAAGAGTAAGTAGAGAAGAGAAAAAGAACACGGCAAAGTTTATGCCGAGAAGAAGGGTAATATAGTGGTAATCAGTGCCGGTAAGGCTGTGGCAGAGATCAAAGAGAGAGAGACTCATGATCGATTCACTAGAGTAGTCCCAAAACTAACCAACCACAATTGTAATCCATAGCCATTGTCCTTGTACTGACTATTCACAATTACAAGTACAATCAAAATGTCTACAAACAACTAAATGGACTGTTTAAGCAGGCCTTATCAGAAATCCAATTTTTTATATAGCTCTACCTAATGATGAATTCATGTATTAGAGACTTTCTGATGAGTGTCCATTAGGTTAATTGCATTAAGAGTGTGTGACAACATGAAAGATTTAAAATATGATCACCGTTTGGCAAATTGTTTAATGAAATTTGATGATTAAGTTAAAAGATAAGCTAAAATGGCATACCTAGATATCACTCGAAAGTCAACTTTTGACCATAAGAAGGTCAGCTCTAGTTTGATAGAACAAATTTTTGCCTCCGTAAAATATTCTACTAGAGTGCTCACTGGGCTTTGGAGTCTGTCTGCCCATCCTCGACATACACGACTCTGTCCTTAGGCAACTGGACCATTAAATCCCCAGGACACCTGGACCTTGGGCCAAAACGTTGTCCACCAAGGCTGGCCCATCAAGACTCCTGGCAAAAGAGAAGAGCAGGCAATGATAGAGGCAAGGAGCAGGATTCAGCAGCAACATGAGGGCTTGCTCTTTTGGGTTTATGATTTGGGCCACCAGAACATCTTTATTTTGATTCATTCACTTGGATTGCCTTGCAGGGGGACACTGGGAACAGAAGTGGCAAATCTGGTTCAGACAGACGGGGGTTCATCTACCTGGCTGTCAGGCCATAGGGGTTTCGGTCAGATTTCAAGGGCATGGACAGGGATCAGGATGTTCACCATTTTGAGGCTAAAACTCCTATGTCTAATGCCTAATTAATACGTTAAGAAAAATTCAGAAGGGAGGTGGAGTGGCAAGGATCCTTGTGGTGTTATGGGCAATCTGGCTGCACCATAATGAGGTTGCATTCAAGGGGTGGATGGTTTCGGCAGATGAAGTAGAACACATTGTGGGGGTTTGTTTCAAATTGGTGTAGAGGGGGGTGTAGGGTGGAAGGGGGGCCAGCACAAACACACGTGTATGTATATATATATATATAGTACCAGAGGTTCATTGGCTTCGACTTTGGGTGATCTTCCCTTTTTGATCAACAAAGAAATCTTGACTATGATCTCACTGAGAAAATTGAAGTATCAGCTTTCACAAGGGGACATCTCTGAAAGTCCGAGGAAGGAAACTAAACTAAGAATTCGGAAGTACAAGGGCAAAAACTTTACCTAAAAATAATATATCTCTAGGCCAAAGTTTCTTGAAAAATTAAACTAATACCAAGCATCGAGCAGAAGATGATATATCATAATGCCAAATTATGATGGATTAGGCTTAGGAAACAGAAAAAAGAGATATCTAAAAAATTTCTTTCATGCTAAACATCCAGAGACTCAAGTACATTAACACAAGAATCATGACACGTAATGACCAACATAAGGCCAATTATAAGAAGTTACTTCGTTCGGCCAATCGACGAGTGGAAATCACAAGAGGAAAATGGGAGAATCAGGCATATGACCTCGTCTTCACCCTAATCAAATCGTCTCCGCTTAGAGTCGATTTCAACCTTCGTTTTCCTCATCATCCATCCGTATTATCTCTCACAGTTCTATATCTTGCCTATTAGCGAGATACATAGCATCCTCAAAAGATTCTAAACGAATTTACTGCCCGGTCACGCTAAAAGAAGAATAGTTTCCTCCAAAACCCATCAAAAAAGAAGAAGAAAATTCGAAACTTTTAGGAATAACGCAAGAAGAAGGACAATGAAGAAGACCTCGTTTACCAGAAGAAGAAGAAGAAGCAAAGAGGCGAATTCAGAAGAGGCGCCCGGCAGAAAGCGAAGGGAACACAGTCCGCCGTCCCTTATTTATTGTCGCCACAGCCATCTTGCCTCCGCAGAGAAAAACAGAGAAAGAGACCGCCGAAGAAATTTCAGAGAGAAAGAGGAACGAAAGAAGCCAGCCAGTTGACTTGCGCTGGCTATTCCGATGGTCCAAAAGACGGGCCTACCCCTCAAGGCATTACAACCCTCCTTAGACTCCTCCAAATTCCGGGGTAAAAAGGAGAATTCGCACTTAGGGATCATCAATGTCCCTCTTTCCTTCGGTTTGAAGCGAACCTGGCCGTTATACGAGAAGAAACACGCATGAAGACTGCGAGGCCCATTAATGCATTGCAAAACCCGCCTGCGAAAGAGACTTCTTCGAGGCCCATCTGAACTCTGGTTAATGGGCCGGTTATGATGTTACTGTTCTGGCCCAAGAATCAGGAGTGCGTTTCGCGCCCGGCACGTCACACTCACACGGGGTGTATCCCGCGGAAATCTCAGAAACTTTCTCTCTGTAGACGTGTCTTTGTTGTGCCACGTGGATGCACTCGAACCGTCCATACGGGGGCTGGCCCGGGGTGGCAGGCGGCGCAGAAGTAGCTTCGTAGGCATCGCGATCGCGGCGCCTGAGCCGTCCGACGAAAAGAAAATGGGCTTTTAATTTGGCGCTGCGCGGGCATCCATGTCAGGTCCACGTGGACGTCGAATTTTGGCCCGACTAGCCGGCTTGACTCGAGAAAACCCATGTTCACCCCCCTCTTGCTTGACTAATCCCCTCGACGCGTGCGGGCATATTGGGTATTTCCCTCGGCGACTTGTGGCTGTAGTTTCTCTCCTAGATCTTCTTCCCGCTTGAGAACCGGCCGCCATCTCCGCCTGCCACCCGCGGGCCCTCGCTTCTCTCTCCGTATCCTCCGCTCTCGGCTACCGTCCCTCTCTCTCTCTCGCAAGTCCTGTAATTCACGAAGAACTTCTTCTCTCTTAAATATCTCATTCTCTCTCTTCCTCCATTCGCAATGGCGGCGACTCTGCGATCATTCTCTGCTGTTGGAGCCTCCAGTGAAGCTTCCGCGCAGAGGTCAAGAACGAGGCGACTCGCCGCGCCTTCCCTGAGTTTCTCTTCCGCGACGGCTTCTTCGTCGTCTGCTTTCCTCGGCGGCAGAATCTGGGGAGAAATCTCTCTTAAACGCGGTTCGCGATCCGTTCCTGTTCCGTCTATCTACTCCGTCCTCGCAGATATCCCAAAGGATGTTGCGGTGAGAGATTTGGCATTGACACTCGTTGTTCGTGATGATAATGCGCGCGGTTTATCGCCTTATTTTCTTACTTCTTCCTCTTCATTTTATTCCGGAACGTTTCAAACTCAAATTCTTCTCGGAGAATTATCTTCTTTTTTGCCTACATAATTATGCTCGCGTTTCTGTTTATTTTCTCTTTTATCTCGTCCTCGAATCTACTCGAATCGACTTCTTTAAATCATTTTACTCCTGCGACTGTTCATTTTGTTCTGTTGCATTCTGCTGTTTTCCTGTTTTCCGTTGCACGAGCATCCCGAAGAATATCCTTCTCCTCTTTTCCTCTCCAATATCCCATCTTCGAATTTACTCAAATCGACTAAATTGAGTCATTTAATTCCCGCGACTGTTCATTTTCTTCCGTTGAATTCTCCCATTTTCTCCTAGAATAATTTCTTTGCTTCAACTTGACCTCGAGGAATACTATAATTCTGTTATTTTTCGCGCGTGAGCAGTCGACCGAGGCGCCCAGTTTCCGCGTATCAGAAGCGGATCCAAGATCCGTCGCATCGCTGATCCTAGGAGGCGGCGCCGGCACGAGACTTTTCCCTCTCACTCGGATGCGCGCCAAACCAGCGGTACAATCACTATCAAACCAGCGGTGATCTCGTGTTTCCAATGATGATGATCACGCTCCTCGGATATGCAGGTGCCAATCGGCGGGTGCTATCGGCTGATCGACGTCCCGATGAGCAACTGCATCAACAGCGGAATCAACAAGATCTACATTCTCACTCAGTTCAACTCGCAGTCCCTCAACCGCCACCTCGCTCGCACCTACAATTTGGGTAACGGCGTCAATTTCGGCGACGGGTTCGTCGAGGTTCTGGCTGCCACGCAGACCTCCGGAGAGGGTGGAAAGAAGTGGTTTCAGGGCACCGCCGATGCCGTTAGGCAGTTCGTCTGGCTCTTCGAGGTCAGGGGATTTCCTTTCATTTCCATAGTTTGTAAAGAAAAATATTTTTACGTAATTATATATGTATTTTCAGGATGCGAAGCTCCGGCACATCGAGAACATTCTGATACTCTCCGGCGACCATCTCTACAGAATGGACTACATGGACTTTCTCCAGGTTCGATCAAGAGATTCAATGGTATTCTCTTAATGGGCTTAATGGGTTCCTGGTGTGATTGCAGAGGCACATTGATACGAGGGCCGATATATCCGTCTCATGTATTCCCATGGACGAGAGGTATTTTTCCGTAATTGCGCTTTAGTTATGGGTTTTTTATTTTTCACTCTTTTTTTTTGTTTGATTGGTTTAATTGAGATGCAGCCGAGCGTCGGATTTCGGGTTGATGAAGATCGACGGTCGGGGGCGCGTCACCGACTTTCTAGAGAAACCCAAGGGAGAGAGCCTGAAGAGCATGGTGACGCCATATGATATTACTGATTTCTTTAACGTCGAAGTTATCTGGATAATTGAGTGACTAATTAAGTGGTTAAAATGGCAGAGAGTTGACACGACTGTGCTGGGGCTGTCGGGACAGGAAGCGAGCCGATCGCCCTACATCGCGTCGATGGGGATCTACCTCTTCAAGACGGACGTTCTTCTGAAGCTTCTCAGGTACCTCAATTTTAAATTTTTAAAATTGAATGATCCGTTTGACTGTTTACTGAACGGAATCCGACCCGATTCGGGTTACAGGTCGCAATACCCGCAATCGAACGATTTCGGGTCGGAGATCATTCCTATGGCAGCTAAGGACTACAACGTACAGGTAAGGGATGAAAATTGTTGTATTCTAGAGAGCAGTAATGAAACTTTTTATGGGGGCAGGCGTACTTATTCAACGGGTACTGGGAGGATATCGGAACGATAAAATCATTTTTTGATGCGAATTTGGCTCTGGCGGATCAGGTATTTGAAATGAACGACTTGTATTGGGTTTTTTTTTGGAGAAAAGGTCTGATCTTATGTGTTCTTGGCAGCCGGCCAAGTTCCATTTTTACGACCCCTCCAAGCCCATTTTCACCTCTCCTCGTTTCCTGCCCCCCACGAAGATCGAGAAGTGCCGGGTACCATTACTGCTAGATTCATAGTTATAATCATCATCATGAGCCTGAACATCATCTCCTTAGTCATCATCACCATCGTGAATATCATCATTTCACCATCATCACCACGACGATTATTACAGTCATCATCAACACCATCAAAATCTTCTCATCTCCCATCCTCATATCATCCTCGTCATCTACTGATTGCATCGTTTCTCACCTCTCTCGTTCAATCTATCTGTTTTGATCTCTTTCTTTCTCTATTTAGCTGCTGATTATGTATCTGGCAGGTGGTGAATTCTATAGTGTCGCATGGATGCTTTCTGAATGAATGCACTGTGGAACATTCCATCATCGGGGTGCGGTCAAGGCTTGAGTCTGGTGCAGAGCTCGTGGTAAGTGTTTAAATGTTAATTAATATGGGTGGGTGGATGAAGGGCATGATGGATAGACTGATGGATTTCATGATGGTGATCTTCTGCAGGATACAATGGTAATGGGGGCTGATTATTATCAGACCGAGGCAGAGATTGCTGCCATCCTGGCTGAGGGCAAGGTTCCGATGGGAATCGGCAAGAATACTAAGATCAGGTGCTCACCGTTTTCATTATCATTATCAATATCATCATCGTTGTTGCGGTTGTCATCATCCTTAATCTTTTCATGGAATGCACCAGGAACTGCATCATTGACAAGAATGCCAAAATTGGGAAGGATGTGGTGATCGCCAACTCGGAGGTGAGTAACCATTTCTTTCCATCTTCATTATCATCATCATCGTCATTATCATCATCTTGTGATGATCTTCAGAGGGTGGAGGAGGCAGAGCGGCCATCTGAAGGCTTTTACATCCGTTCGGGAATCACGGTGGTGATGAAGAATGCCACCATCGCCGATGGCACCATCATCTGAGGAAGTAGTTTCAGCTTCATCGCCATTCTCTCTCTCTGTCGACAGGGAGTACTTAAGAGGGGGAGACATTTTTCATTTGAATAATAATTTTTATTTTATTAATTTAGGAGGATTGATTCGCGTGTACAGACCAGACCCTACAATAAAGGTCCTCAGTTGACCATCTCCAATTTCTTGCAATTACTGATGGTTGACTCTGAGAGTTGACCTGGAATCAGTGGGTCCGATGCTGACAAACGTTTTTCAAGTCATTAAGAACACGAGAGAGAAAAAAAGATAATTAGTATTATCAACTGTTATATTGAGAGTTTTAAAACCAAGTAATGTTTTTTTCATTTAATGCATTCTTCAATATGGTCACCCTAAAAGTCAAAATCATGTATGAAGAAAAATTCTAAAAAATTCCAAAACATGAAAAAAAATGTTTTTAATTTCCGGCAAACTCGCTATACTAGTTTTGTTCATCAAAACCATCCTCTATTGATCCCAATTTGAGCTATGCCATCGAGTTTTTCTAATCCCTCAGAGTTTTTCAACCAAAGACACATGGATTGATGATGGTCCATGCTTCATTGAAATATTTTCTAAGTTTATATGAATTTTTCTTCTTCCTCGGTAATTATTTAAGCCCCTTAAATCAGAAATTAAGGGGTTTTATGTGCATAACTATTTAAGGCACAATCTGTGCCTGCATTGCCTGCATCTTAATTGAGGCAAGTTTGAAAAGAGAAAATTTCTGCCCCTCCTCTCTCTGCGAGTGACGTGGCTTCATCAAAACTGCATGATTTCATGAATTGACTTGGAGAATCTAGACTTAAGCGAGCTTTATTTTCTATTAATTTTCTATCTCCTTATGATGAAATTATTCTTGGAAATTCTGATTGGTGTAGTAGACATTGTTTGGTTGATTGTGTTTGATTGACTTGTATTCTACTCTCCTTTACATGTCCATTGCCCAAGAAATCAATATTTCACCAATAAATTGGGGAGATTTTTTTGCTTGAATGTTGAAATTTTTCTTAGAAATTTCAAAGTCAAGGCCTTTGATCCAAAGACTAATTAGATCAAATATATTCATGGCTTCAGGTTATTTGGGCATTATTTTCATAAACTTAATTCTTATCTATCATCTTTAGATTGAGAACTGATTTTGAAAAATTCCTTGTCAGGAAAAATTTCATCCTCTTCATCACTTTTTCTCTCTTGATAAATGATTTTCTCTCTCTAAGTTTTTCTTCCATTTCTCCTGTCTTCAAAATCTAAGTTTCTTGGGATTTGATTCATTGTAAAGATCTTTAAAATATCTTCCTGGATATATCTTTATTATTAAAGTCTAGATCGTTTTTAGCTTCCACTTTAACCTAATTCAAAGATGTCTCAAAGTCAAGCATAACTCTTTGCAGATTTTGATCCTTACAATATACTTGAATTAATCAGCTAATTAAATAAATTCAGACATTACTATTGACATGTGACAACGTGTAGTCAAAGACCACTGAATTATGGCTTTTCAAATGGTATCGTTGTCAAGGAATCAAGCATTCGATTTTGGGATTTTGGTGTTTTTAAAAAATTGTTCAAAATTAGATTTCCGTGCTTTTTAAGTTAAATTTGCAAAGTATATCCCTATATCTCTTTGAAGTATAAATCTAAATCTTATAAGATTTTTTACATGATTTTAAGAAATTTTCCCTTTTCATAGGATTAAAGTTGATTTTTATTATATCATTTTGTGAGGCTGGATTTTACAAATATTAATGCCATGCATGATCTCTATCATTTTTTTTACTTTTAAACCTTCTACTAAGCTAAGTTCATTTTTAAGCCCTTTGAATCCTATTTTCCTTGAATTAAGGTTTTGATTGTCATTGTGAGGTGCAACATCTATTGGGACCCATTTGACCCACAGCCCATGATACCCATAGGTCAGCACTAAGATGTACTTCTTGGTGTTTGGGTCAGTCAAAGGACCCAACTCCACGAGTCAAAGATGACAACCTCAGCTCAGCCTTACACCTCCATCTCAAGGGATG
>CM044115.1:13130143-13419071 GCA_024174645.1 Lemna minuta | reverse complement strand
CAGATACTCAAAATCACACGCTCTCTCAGATGTTCAAGAACACGAAAACGGGAACACAAAAAAGAATTTATTCACACTTTGCCACACTTACATTTAACCGAAATGCCTTCGGTATTTAAAGAAAAAAAACAGAAGGAACACTTAAACTGAAATAACGGCTTGTGGGTCCGCAGTTCCTTCAACAGCCAATCCCAGCCGTTATAATCCAGCCACGCGGACGCTCACGATTGAAGCTTGGATCAATTAGTGTCGTTGACGTAGGATGATAATCCGACGGCTGAGACTCCTTCCTTCAGAAGAGGAGAAAGCGAGGGAAGATAGGTGATGTGGAGAAGGAGCTTACACGCAATGGAAAGTTTCCATTTTGTGAGTGGGAAAGAGGGAGGAGAAGCCGTGGAGGAGAGGGGAGGAAATAGAGGAGGAGAGGAAGAAGAGAAGAAGGAGAGGAGAAGAGGAAGAAGGAGATTTTCGGCTTACACGTGCACAACCGTGCGTGCCAGAGAGCAATGAAGAGAGGCCATGGGAGTGGGGAAGTAGGGAGAGAGAGGGGAGGACAAAAGAAATGTTCTTCCATCCTCACCCCCTTGACGCTCTCACGCACACCACCTGCGTGAGAAAGCGAGAGGGAAAGGGATAGATGGAGAGAGCACGTCGGGGAAAGAAGGCGGTGGCTTACGGGTGTTACGCGTGACGGAAAATTTCCCTCGCACGAGAGAAAAGAAGGGAGGTGATAGAAAGAGAGAGATTACTCTCTCTCTCTTCTTTTTGATGAGAGAGAAATATGGTGGCCAATCATGGCTGCCACATCACTCCCTTAAAAATCATTGTTTAAAAAATGAAAAAAATGCACTTTTTGAACAAGGAATTATGTAATTTTTGAAAACCTCCAAAAAAATTTAAAAAATGTCTTTCACAGTTAACTTTAATCATTTAAACCCAAAATAATGTGCATTCATAAATTTTTTTGTAAACACATACATTTTAAATGAGACATATATAGGAGAATTAATCTTATGACATTATAAATTATTTTCCTGATATATTAATGTCATAAAATTCTCCTAAAATGTTAATAATAAATCATGACAAATCACGAATATCCTTTTAAACATAAATATTATCATCTTAATCATTTTAAACTACGATAACATGCATTTATGATCATATTTGTAGAAATAAATGCATCAAAATGTATGATATGAATACATAAATTTGGATGTTACCACATGCATTCTAATGATTGTCTACTTCTATGTTAGCATCTCCAGTGTAGTACCTTTTGAAGCACCGTGGATCTCTTGTTTAAAGCTCTTCACCAAGAGATAAAGATAAGAAAAGAAAGAATTCCCGTAAGGCTTACATGTACATTGATAACATGTAAATTATACATGAAAATATATTATAATTAATGAAAATTAAGGCATTAAACATTCCATTTTGTTGCATGTTATCATATTTTTTTAGTGTTTGTCTATCATTATATGAAAATTAAATTATAATATCAAAATGTACTAATTTAGGGATAACTATGATAAATTAAAGAGAAATATTTTAAAGATTATATCATCCTCATTTTTATTTGAGATTATAATTAGGTTTTAATTCTAAATAATAAGAGAAATCATTTTTATACACTCATTTATTTTTCTAAGTTTAAAATTCTAAAAGAAATGAATGTATTTTTCTAAATAAAAAATTGTTCTCTTGTTATTTATTGAATTTGACTTTTTAGAATGATAGATAGTTTAATTTATGATCCAATGAAATAAATTTGGATTAATTTAGAGTTGTATTTTTTTAATTGTGAGAGAGGTAGTTTTTGATATAAATAATAATCTTGAATTGCCATTGATTGCTATTTCCTTCTGGATGATTTCGTTATGTTTCTAGTTTATTTCATTATGAATTTGTTATGAATGTGTTGTTTTTTTTTGGTTTTGGTTTCAGGGTAATTAGATTATGGTTTCTTACATCGCATCGAAGTCACTAACCTTATTTAATGATCTGCTATCCACTACATCGCATTAATGTTTTAATAACTTACCTGCTATTAAGGGCATTATCGTCCGTTGCTTCCATTTTGGGCTCTAACCCGATATAACGAGAAAGTTAGGGTTTGAAAAGGGGTCTTTTTCGAGAGCAAGGGAAAGAAAAAGGAAAACGGAAAGGCGGCATTCATCATTTCTGGCGAAAGAAAGCTTTTTCTTCTTCTCTGCGACTTGAGTGAAGACGGAAGATCGGTGCGAAGAGAAATCTTCATCTGGCATCGGATTTGCGTCCTCTTCAGTGAGACTACCCCGAAGAATCTTTCGAATCTCACAGGTTTCTTCATTGTTAAGTAAAAGTCTGATATCTATTCTGTTATCGTTTAAGTTTCAAATCGCACAGTGAGGGACTGATTGTTCATCTGAAGGGTAGTGCAAGTACACGTCTAATCTAATTTTTAGCAGTGTTAGGGATAATCTTCCGATTGTGTTTTTCGTGAGTCTCTGTTATTTAATCCTTGAAGTAATATCGATCTCATTTATAGTTAAATTATCTCAATATCATCTCTGTTTTTTTTCTAACCTTATATTGTGCAGAGGATATACGTTCAAACGGGTGAGATTACTTAAAATTACATTTGTACTGGCATTTTAAATTTGTGTTTATTACGATATTTTTTATCACAATAGTTGCTACAAATTAACCGTCTGAAGTAATTTTGATCTAATTGTTTATTAATCTTATTACTATTGTTACGGTGATCATAACCCTAGATATTGCAGAGGACATACGTTCAAACGGGTGAGCTCAGTTGAAATTAGTTTCATACTGTTATTTTAAATTTGTGTGTCTTACGACAGTTTTTTGTTGCGACGAATCAACCGTCTGAAGTAATCTCGATCTAAAAGTTTATTAACCTTATTAATACTGTTACGGTTGTCATAACCCTATTTATTGCAGAGAATACCCGTTCAAACTGGTGAGTCTATTTGAAAGAGTGCTTATACTATTGGATCAATCTGTTACATCAACGTGATTTAAATTTAAATTGTGTTTCACTTGGTTTTTAAACAGAAATTAGTTACTGTACTAACAGTGTCATTTGCAGAGAACAAGGGCCAGTTAATTAGTATCGATATACAAGGGAAGAGGTTACATCTACTATTCGTATTATATTCATTCCAAGCTGGTTAGAAACCAGTTTCACTCCATATACAACATCATTACAGCCCTCCTTCACTGTTCCCAGTGTGTCAATTAGTGTATGAGCTCGTTGTGTTGGGTGGAAATTAGAGAGAGTCATCAGTAGTCGACAGAAAGTCAATATTGGATCAACAGTCAATCCAGAGTCAACCGAGTTCGGAAAAGTCAACTCTAGGTCAAAAAGGTCAACCTTAGCAGAAAAGTCAATATTAGATCAACAGTCAATCCAGAGTCAACCGAGTTCAGAAAAGTCACCTCTGTGTCAGAAAGTCAAATCTTTTCGGAAAAGTCAACTCTAGGTCAAAAAGTCAACCTTAGCAAAAAAGTCAATATTGGGTCAAAAGTCAACCCTAAGTCAACAGAAGTCAGAAAGTCAACTCTAGGTCAAAAGTCAACTCTAAGTCAACAGAAGTTTGAAAAGTCAACTCTGTCAGAAAAAGTCAACGTTAGTAGAAAGTCAACTTTAGTTTAGTAATCAGCTTAGAGTCATTAGATCTTCGAAAAGTCAACTCTAGGTCAGAATCTAATCAAAGTTAACTTGAATCGAGAAAGTCAATTCTGTGTTTAAAAAGGGTCAACTTTAGCAGAAAGTCATCATCAGTCAAGAGAGCCATTCATTTAGGTAGCATCATTCAGATACACATCTTTCATATTCACACACACACGCAGAGGACGAGAAGGTCTCATTTGTTGAGACGAGAAGGAGTCAAGACTTCGAGACGAAGACTTAGTGAGCCGGGAAGACGAGTCTCGGTTTACCGGTGGTCGGCGGTACTAGCGGAAGAGGCACGACAAGGCGTGAAGGGACAAGCGATCGCGTGGAGATCGGCTGAGGGAGTCGGGGCGTCAGGGAGCCCGAGGAGGTCGAGGCCTAGTGGGTAGTGCCGTAGGGACAGGTAAAGGTGAGTGTTAGGTTTGCCGTAGGGGGCAAATCTAAACCCTTGTGTTGAACATTGTCCTTCACCCTTTGAGTGGTGAGAGGATTAGGTTTCATTTAGTGAGGAGGAGGCTCAGAGTCTATAGTACTCGGGGGCTGGATTAAGGGACATTAGGTCCCCCAACCAGTATAATAATATCGAGTGCATCGAGGGGATAGGAATTGAGTGATTAACCAACGAATCTAGTAAACAGGAAAAGGTAGTGAATAGTAATTAAAATTAACACATAACCTAATTCACCCCCCTCTTAGGTTAAACCACCGCCCTATTGGGAGTTTTCATTAATATATGAATTTTCTAATTTTTAGAATTTTATGAATTTAATTCGATTTATTTTGAATTAAACTCATTAAAAAATATTTATTTTATCGTGTGCTGACTTGGCAGCTGACGTGGCCCGAACAAAAAAAAGGTGCTACGTAGCGACATATGAGATCGCCATGTGTCACACGCGTGTACATGTGCGCTCAGGTGTGAGTGTGCATGTGTGCGTGTGTGTGTGTGTGTGTGATTAATGATAAAGCATCTTATTAAGGATTTTCACTATCTCATTAGTCTCATACTAGTTATATACGTGCGCATTTGATTTGATTTTTGTCCTATGAGACTATTTTTATGTTTTTATGTGCGCATATGACCTGACGTCGTATGGAGCATTCGATTGCGCAATTTAATCACGGTCATTCTGTTTAGTCAGCGAATCATTTTAAAACAATTTAATCTCAGCCGTCGATCTGAGGAGTTATAACCGTTGAGATTAAAACCTACGAAACGCATCTGGAGCATCATATCAAGATCAAACGGCGAGCATTTCACGCGTTACTTCTTCGTGCGTGACGTGGCGAGATCTCGATGGCCTATCTCTAATGCAATGGACATGACTTAACCATAACGATTTGCATCTCTGCGTTTCATCAAAGCTATTAATCAAATAATTAAAGCGCAATCCAACGGTTACGGTGGATAAAAATTTCTTCGACGATGTAAATCATTGTTGGGTTCTTCAAGTAATCAAACTATCTAGACACCACAATCCTTGAATTTCATACTTACAATCACTACTAGATCAATTTTTGCATCCACGGAGTATTTGAAAGTGAGAATAGGGAGAAATTGATTCTTAAATGCCAACGATTGTCTTCGAATTTGTGGAATGGATAGCTTTTGATCTGGCAAAAAATTGGATCGATTCGAGCATTATCTTGGGTTAGAAATTATGTTTTTGTCCTAGTATTTCTTCTTATAACATTAAATTTTAATTTTGAATCCTACATTTAGTCGATTTCAATTTTAATTTCTGTTTTTCGTGATTTTTCTCATTCAAAAATTTATCTGTGATTCGCTCGTCGATTTCTCTGTGAATCTTGATCCAAATTTAATGATTTTTAATTCTGTGGATTCCCCTTCAAGTTCTCTTTTCACTTATATCAAAACCCTTAATTTCTCACCTCATTTTATTATTTGATTTGATCTAATTTCAAAGAGTTCAATAATCTTGTGGATTTGCTTCGTCAAACATCCTATGTTGTGGTCATTCTCTCCTTATTTATAGACATTTGATATGTGATTTTTTCATAAAACCCCTCAAAACTATGTCCAGAACCACCAACATCTATAGATCTTATATGTGTGACCTTATAGGTCCATATATCTCACTAGCTGATAACTCTATAGACCTAATAACACCTTATTAGTCAACTTTTATTAACTATCTACATCAACATATAGATTAATTAATCAAGGATTGATTTAACACGTTAAGTTGCAAGCTTTCCAAGATATTATTAGTCAAGATAATACAGCTGGTGATTCATACAGATGTATTATTTTGGTGGTGATTAATCAAGGATTGATTTAAATATTTCCTTAGGCAAGCTTTAGTGGTATTTACATGATTTCTGTATAGTTAGATTTCCTCTTCAAAGATCTTTACCAAGAAAGAAAGAGAAGAAAGGAGAGAATTTTCACAAGGCTTGCACGGGCACCTTGAGTTGTGGTTGTTCTCCCCCTATTTATAGACATTAGGTTGAAAAATTTTCACACTAACTCTCATAATTATGTTTATATCTATCAACATCTATAGACCTTATGTGTGGGACCCTCTTGGTCCAAGTATCTTGTTAGTAATAACTCTATAAACCTAATAACACCTTATTAGTCACCCTTATCAATTATCCATATCAACATATTAATTAATTAATTAATTAATGATTAATTTAACTCAAATGGGCTCAAAGCATGATGCTCATGGCTCCCACTAAGGCGACCGTTTCATCTATTTCTTTTGCTAATATTGCTTCAATAATCCAAATAAATTTTGTCTTTCTAGAGTATAGAGTATGTGGAGACAATCTTAATCTTTGGCTAACCTTGCCTCCAAATTAGGTACACACACCTTTCTAAGTTATGTATTATTAACTCATGGGAATCTACTAATATGATATGTTCACCTTCTATCCTTTCTTCCTTAATCCTACCTCTGCCCACCTACATATTTTTATTTGTAATAGTTACTTGTGCCATGTTAAAGGCCATGTATTGATCAACCCTTACATGACATACTTTATGTCTCAAGATTTCCCACTAATATTTTATTCATGAATGACATCACTCATGCCCTTTATTATGTGTCCATTTTTTCATGTTCCATTATGTTTTCCAAGATATGCGTAAAAGATAGAGGATTTTTTTGGGATGTGAAATGGTCATGGGATTTATAAGCTTATGCAAGACACTCAATTTGTCATCCATCTTGCCTTTTTTTAGTTCACCTCCTCTTTTGTGGCATTGTAGATTCTGCCATACGTGTTTTTCTTAACTTTAGAAATTTTTACCTAGGTTCTCTTTTTCTAAGTTTGTGTGTGATGCATGTCAACTAGGTAAACATCACTGATCCACTTACCCTCCTTCCAACAGCTCTACTCCATCATCTTGCCCTTTGGACCTTGTTCATTGTGATGTTTTAGGAGCCTCATGCATAGCCTCTCCATCTAACCATATTGACTATATTATTTTTGTTGAAAATTACAATCAAATTGTTTGATTGTATCTCCTCAAAGACCGCACCAAAGTCCTTGTTATTGTCTATTGTTTCATTAATGAAATGATTACCCAATATTCCATTAAAAAAAATTTACTCTAGAATTTCCCTTGAATTATCCAAGAGGCCTTTTGTGTTGATCCCATTATCCATCAAACCACATGTCCATGTAGATCTTAATAAAACCAAGTCACAAACTCAAACATTGCCACATACTTGACATCACTCGAGCACTTTCTAATTGAGATGTACATCACTCAAGTCAAATATTCTTATCATTATCATTAAAATCTATCTTCATTTAGGTTTAGAATTGATTTTAGAATGTTTCACATCAAGAAATTTCATTATTCTCATCATTCTGTCACCTAATCTACTATTTTCTCTCTCTAATTCTTTGTTTGATTTATCCCTTATTTTTAAGTTTAACTTGCTTAGGATTTGATTCAGCGAATTAATATTTGAAATATCTTCCTAAATATACCATTATCCAATTTAACATAATTCAAAGATTTGCCATTATCAAACCTAGTTCTTCATGGAGTTCAACCCTTGACTCATGTTATACAAAAAAAATAATCATCTATTTAAATGATTTAGGTATTATTGTTAATGTGTGATCATGTGTATGCAGTGATTCCATGATTATGGCCCACAATGGAATGCTTTTTGGTCTGCCATGGAGGCTCCACAATGGAATGCTTGTTGGTGAGCTTCTCCTTGGAAGTGTGGCCATGTGATGTCCCATGGCAAAAAAAAAATTATTTTTTTAAGTCTTAACATATGCATTATAAAAAAAATCATGAAATTCCCATAACTTCAATTTTCAATTAAAATTTCAAAATATAATGCCTTTTTATCTCAAACTATCTCCACTAGATCTAAAATTAAACATTATCTCTCCTCATGTAAGTAAAATGAGGAAGTAACCAAGGGAATAAAGGGTTAGTCACTATTCTGTTAAGTTTAACTTTGAAAGTCAAAACAAATGCCTAAATGATCGTCGGTTTAATCAGGGATCCACTCATTTACATCTTCCTTCATAATTCATTTGATTAAGTTCTATAACCAATAAACTCAAGATGTCGAGTAAGTAATTCAGTTATTTTGAATTAATAAAGTTTAAAATGTAATAACTATAAAATTAGCCACTCTTGATGTATTTGGTTGGCTTAGGCTAAACGACAAGATGTTCCTAAAAATTTATATAAAATCATGATAGTATGCATCACAATCACATGAATTGTATAAACATAAGCATAAAATGCATGTTTTTCGTGCCCATGCTCCTCTTTTGGTATGAAACTTTTTGTCGGTGGTCGTCTCTTCCAACGATTTCGATGTCAAAGTGAAAAGAATTCAATCATTAGACTCTACCTCGTGTTTTTGCACTTAGATTTGGAGACTTGTCATGATCATTCAGTATTCGAATAACTTTTTTTTTTTCAAAAATTTATGTTGGAGATTTTGTTCATTCATGAATTCTCATTCGAATATCCTTCATTCCTTGTCAGTGCAAATGATTTGAAAGAGAGTAAGAGCATAAAATCAAACCTCATTCATGACATTTAAAATGAAATTAAACCCCATTCATGGAATTTAAGATAAATGGGGTTTGATTTTATGCTCTTACTTCTCCTGCAAGTAATCTGTACAGGGGAGAAATAGAGGAGACAAAGGGTTATAGAGTATGAACTTGGATTTTCTGGGTCTTACTGCAAAGAGTGGGGAAAAATTCAGTTTCTAGACTCTGACTGATGTTCGTGGGGAAAAAGAAAGGAGCCTGGAACTTCGGTGGGGAGTTTGTATGTAGGTTGTTTTCCCGTGGTTCTCGGTGACTATCGACTGCTGGCGGTATCTCTAGCCCATTGGTGAGATTTCTTGCAGACCGCTCAACGATTTTCCTTTAATTTTCCGGCGACTCGTGAAAATCTAGGGCTTCGCGATAAATCGATTGATTTTTCATTCTAGAAGATATTCTTTGCGGCTAGTGGATCATGCGTGTTTCTCGCTTATCATTAAATCTTCGACTTCTTTCAAGTTTTCCCCTTTTGCTCTTAGAGTCTTGAACTTAGGGTTCACTTGGGTTGGAATTTTCGCAGGACCGAGAGAATCAATCTACGAATCAAATCCCGGGGAGTCCACTTGAGCAATTCCTCGTAAAAATTCCGTGTATTTGAATTTCAGATGCTCGGCTGCTCGTCCAATCCAGATCATGGGACAACCACTGGTGTACGACATTGTTCAGAAACCGGCCACCAGCTGCATAATTGCGCTTTGCTCCTTGATCTGGTTTTTAATCCAGAAGAAGAATCTCGGATACAGTAGTTTGGGAATGAGCTATGAAACTGCTACCGAAGGGCATTACTGGAGGATCATCTCTTCGGCTTTCTCTCATATCAGTTTTGTCCATCTGGCATTCAACATGAGCGCTCTCTGGAGTTTGGGGGTGATAGAACAGCTTCCTCAAGCGGGACTCGGAGTTGAATTCTACCTACACTACACTCTCGTTCTAGTGATTGTTTCTGGTACCCTTGTTCTTGGCATCTACCATGTCCTGATTCAGAGATTTAAATTGGAGTACTTCAGAAGAGTGACTTGTGTTGGATACTCTGCTGTAGTTTTTGGATGGATGACAATTTTGGCGACGAAGCAGCCATCTTTGAAGCTGAACTTATTTGGGTTTCTGTCTCTGCCAATCAGCTTTGCCCCCTTTGAGTCTTTGGTGGTGACTTCCATTATTGTTCCTCAGGCAAGCTTTCTTGGGCATCTGTCTGGGATCTTGGTGGGGTACTCCATTGCATGGGGATTAATCCGGGGCATGAACAATTATTGGGCCATGTCGATGCTGGGTTGGAGTATTCTTGTCTTTGGATTAAGCTTGAAGAACAGTGGGGCTGTTGAGCTGAGATTTATAGAGATTGAGGTTGTGGAGGATCTCTCTCTGCCCACGTCAGTTGGCTCTCCGGTTCCAGGGAATGGTAGTGCTCTGCAGATGGATTTGTTGCCTCTTCTGGGTCCAGACGTTCTCTAGAAAAACAAAATACATCTTTTCCATGGAAGGAGTGGAGGGATCTGTTCATCCTTCACTCTTTTCACCATGTACAAGACGATGAAATTGATGAGATCATTTGTGTTGGTTGGACCTGTGCACCGAAATTTAACAGGTAGATAGAGGGATGGAGGAAGGGGAGAGAGAAATGAAAAGAGATGAATTTTTTAAACACTGATGCAGCGGATTGAGAGGGATGGAGGGCGACAATGAGTTGCATTCGTCCAGACACTCTCAAGGCCCTGTAGACAATGAGTTGCATTCGTAGAGAATGATGATAAAATCTTCTCAAACAATGCCGATCAATCTGAATGGTGAATGACCCAACAATCTGAATGGTGAAGGATATGTAACAGAGAAAGAGATGACATAGAAGTTGATTTCTATGAAAGTCTAATTAGCACAGCAGTATATCCTCCTCTGGTTCATTTATCAAAGTCAGTAAGATGGAAAATCATGACTATGAATATAAATATATCAGTTCTTCCATGAATCAAGTGCAGAGAGTATTTGTCGGTGAATGTAGGTGATGTTAAGTAGCCGTTATGAGAAAATGAATCTATTAAGGTATAAACTTCTGTCCTTGTAACCCTGGAAAATCTGTATCATAATAATATGCACTGCTGTTCTTTCTCCTACCACCACTTGGAAGGCATTTTCTGCTGACAGCCCAAAGGAATTTGGGTGATTCCGAGAGTATTCATTGTTCAATGATTTTAAAGGTCTGTTTAGTTTGCTCGCGAGTTCTAAAAAGAATATGAAATTGTAATTTCTTACACAATCACTGATCTTTTTTGATAAAGCCTTACCTAGAAATACGGCATTCGAGAAGCTTTTCTATCCTTTTCATGTGATTATATACTTAAATACTAAAATTTTATGTCTTGTACACAATCACTAGAAGAGGTTTAGAGAAAGTGCAAGAGAAAATCATATTTAAGATGAACTGAATATCATCAGTGAGATAAGTCAAAATTCCTCAAGGCCGTAAAGTCAGAACATGGTAAGAGGTCAGAACTTGTGGATTGGCCCCATGAAAGACTGCTAGCAATAACATGGCAACAACCGATATGCCCAAAAAAAGAAAATAAACAGATGACTTTTGTAGATCAATGTGAAGAACTCTTGATGACTTGGTTCATTGTTTGTGTTTGTCAAGGATTTCATACTTTGGTTAATAGTTGTGCACAATTATTCACTAAATTGACAAAAATAAAAAAAAACAATTTTCCCTTGCCCGAGTCGCCAACCGCTTTGTGAGGATATGAGGTAATTTGATGCCAAACAACACTTGGTAGAGTATTTGTGGAAACCACTCTTTTCTCTTATCCAGGGAGAGATTTCCATGTCAGTCAACGCCGAGTATTGCACAAAAACATGGAATGGGCAAATTTTGGCTAGAAAACTCGAATTTTTGTAAAAAAATTCACTAAATTTATCTTGAAACAAGGATTGCAAATGTGTGCTAGAGGGAAGTGAACATGAGAACCACCCTTTTGTTCTGATATCATGAGAGAAGTCCAACTTTCAAGGAGATACTCCTATGTATAATGAGATAAGTGGGCACAACAAATTAGGCCCAACAAGAGGTACACAAAATGGGTCCATTTATCAAAAAGTAAAATAGATAAACACAAGCATATATATCTTCACTACCAGCTTATCACAAAGTAATTACAAAATATAGGTATATTCACAAATTTCTTCTGTATGATGAATTCCTATGAACACCAACTACCTATTTAATTGGTGGCTTCCAACATGCAAACAATGCATTTGGTTTTTTTTCTACATCTTCCCTCTAGGTCTTTGTTTCTCTCGACATCAATTTCACTATTTGAGTCCAAATTGAGAGACCAAAAGAGAGCATAGATCAATTGTTGGATGCAAGCCACCAAGCCCGTGCAAGATATTGATAAAATACATGGTGTACATGCAAATACATAATAAGGCCTATGGATGTTGGTGGATATAGACATAATTATGAGGGTTTTATAAAAAATCTATATACCAAATATCTATAAATAGGGGGAGAACGACCACAACTCTAAGTGTTCATACAAGCCTTGTAGGAATTCTCTCCTTTCTTATCTTTCTCTCTTCGTGAAGAGTATTGAAGAGGAGATCCAACCATTCATAGACTGTATGGATATCGCTAGAGGCTAGACACTTGAATAGCTTCAAGAACTCCTTCAAGGGAATCCTGTAAGTATATTTTCTCATTCATACTAGATGATAGGATCATATGTTCTTGGTATCTCAATTTTTTAAATATTCGATTCAATGTATTCTATTACATTCGATGTTTTGATCAAAATTTTAGAAGGCTTATCGACTTTAGAACCCAACACTATTCACATAACCTCTGGATGGTTTGATCTCTTCTTGAACATACTCTCCAATGCTCCTTGAGATCCTTCAAGATTGCCTCACCATCTAGGCTCACTAGAAGAAGGATAGGTGCAAGGAATTGTAGAGGAACAGAAGAAAAAGAGAGGGCTTTCACCAAGCATAGCATGGGCACTTGGAGGGATAGGCACCCACATTCAATATACACTTATACTTACTTGATTAATAGTGCCTTTAAGACATTTTATTTACTGATGATGCATGTTATCATGCTATAAGTGTGCTTCATAATTCTATGCCAATTATCTCAAATTCTCAACATGATGTATTTTATGACTAATTTTGCACAAATTCTTAAGTTTGAATTTTCAAACCTTAAAATTTTCTTGATATTAGCTTTATTTTATTTCATATTTTTAAGACATCCATGAAAATATTAAGGGAAAATATTTTAAATAAGCATAGGAAATTATCTAGTTTTATTTTTCTAAGTGAATTAAGTGGATTTTGCAGTAAATATTTCATCCTCTACTTATTTCATAAATTAAATTTCATAATATAGTAGATATTTTAATTTCTGATTTAGTAAAGAAAATTGGATAAAAAAGACGTCCTTTTTTTAAAATTTGAATTTTCAAAGCTTTGAAAGATTTTCTAGAATTTTTATAAATATTTTTAACTGCAAATTGACAAAAAAGCGTGTTGGCGGGGAAAAGATGACATGGTTGCACCAGTCTGCATGGCACCCACTTGAGGGGAGTTATTGATGCATATTATGTGGCCAATAAGCGAATTACACTTCCATGTATCTTGTTTATATGTTTATTGAAATGACAATAATTCATTATCATCCTTGTGTGATGTTTGCAATGAAGTCCATGAGCATATGCAATGACTAAGTGAATTATGATGAGATCATAATACAGTGATCACTAGTATTTAAATATATGTTATAAACATTCTTATTCGTGGGATATTCGAGAGGGACATCGAATTATCCGGAAAGAATAACACTATTAGATCCAACTCATATGATGAGTGTGACTGATCCTATAGCTATTAGGTGGAGACACTAAGGATAGATAGTAGGTGCTCTTTAGAAAAAGAGTTCACCGAATTGATCTGTATGAATCCCTAAATTATATTATACATGATTTTCAATCAAGTTGATTCATGTCATTATTGTGTATACGGTTCTTTGACTTAAGACACCAAAGACACCTTGTGGACTGATGACCATATTTTGATTATGACTTACAAATCCCTAGACACAGGAACTCTAAAACGTTATATATTAGATATGACATGAATTCTTTGAAGATGATTTTTTGGTTGAGATGAGATTATCCACCCTCGATATTTGAGGAGATTGACTCACGGAATGAGATGCGATGAAATCATTGGCCAAGGTAATAAAAATATCGGAGGAGGTCTTAATATTTCTTACATGCATTAGTACCAACTTGAGTGATCAATTAGGGTTTGATAGTTGACTATACCCTAAGTCATTTATGAATCCCGTGCGGATGAAGGATTATACATACATAGTAATCAATGACAAAAAGGTTACACAAGGGAGTCCATATCTCTTATATTATGTGATGTAACTTGACACCCAACAAGTTAACATTTTAAAATATTGATTGGGTTAAATTAATCCTTAGTTAATTAATCTATATGTTGATGTAAATAATTGATAAAGGTTTAACAATAAGATGTTATTGGGCCTGTAGAGTTATTAACTAGTAAGATATATAGACCTAGAGGGTGATGATACGTTTGTGTGGTTGTTGAAAACATGCGAATGCGTGTCAAAACAATTTCCAAACTCACCAATTTAAAGTTTTAATCAATAATTAAATAGTATAATAGTGAATAAGGGTCGAATGCATGGAGAAATATAGAGTTCTCCATGTGTTATTCAAGTTTGATCAAATTGTATGACAAATTGAGGTGATAAATTTCAAAAAGAAAACTCCAAGACGTTTGTGTGGTTGTTGAAAACATGCGAATGCGTGTCAAAACAATTTCCAAACTCACCAATTTAAAGTTTTAATCAATAATTAAATAGTATAATAGTGAATAAGGGTCGAATGCATGGAGAAATATAGAGTTCTCCATGTGTTATTCAAGTTTGATCAAATTGTATGACAAATTGAGGTGATAAATTTCAAAAGAAAACTCCAAGACGAATCCTCAAACTAAAAAATCACTCAATTTGGATTAGTATTCGCAAAAAAATCAAGGATCAAAATCTAGAGAGAGAAATCGATCGCGAAGAGAGTAAAAACAATTGAATTTTATAAAATTTGACTAATCTACGCTTTAAAATTGAAATCTAATATTATAGGAAGAAAAATTAAGGAGAAAACACGTAATCTAACGTAAAATCATGCTCGAAATATCCAATTCATTGCCAGATAAAGGCTTTTCATTCCATGTTTCGAAAAACAAAAATCTGGTGTTCAAAAGACAAATTCTCTCAATTCTTTCAATGAAATCCCACTTTCAAACACTCCTTGGATGCGAAAATGAGTCTAGAATAGAAGGAAAGCAAGAGATTCAAGGATTGAGATGTCTAAACAATTTGATTACTCGAAACATCCTAGAATACATTTCTCGTCAAGGAGAGAGAATGTATAATACTTTGAAATTGGGCGTGACTGTCAGAACTTCTCCTTGATGAGATCAATGAAATTGGGCGTGACCGTCACGATAGAATCCGTAGAGAAAAATCATTATGGCTAAGTTGTGACAGTCAGATCTTCATCGAAGCGTCAGGATCACGCCACGTGATCGCGTGAAGAGAGAGCGTGACGAAATCTTGTCCATTTGATCGTGAATGGACGTTTTAGATTTCAAATGACTCTTCAAATCCTCGCAGTTATAACTCTTTAGATGAACGATCATAATTGATCCGTTTTAATAAAATGAATTGCCATCCACTCATAGGCTGCCACGTAGCCCCCTCACTTAAATGAAAATGAGGGGCTGAGATTAAATCCATTTTATTTCTGCTGATCGGACATTTATGAGTGCGTCACATCACCTGTGAAGATATTAAAATAGAAAAATAGTCCTACAGAGGAAAAAACAATAGAAAATAACATGGATACATATATATGCGATATTTAACGGTTAGCATGTACCCTTAATAGGGTGCTTAACTACTTAATCGCGTACTAATCATGTGCACACCTGTGCGACATGTGGCGCACGAATATGCCGCCACATGTTGACATGTAAGCGTGTTTCGATGTCTGCGCATATAAAAGAAAATGATTTTTTAATATTTTAAACATAAATAAATTTAATATAAATTCAGAAAAATTCATAAAAATTTGAAAAAGTTCTAGAAAAATTCCTAAAAATTAGAAAATTTATAACTTTCAAAATATAACTCTAAATGAATCTAATTTTATTTTGTTGGATCAAAAATTAAATAATCTATAATTTGAAAAAGTCAAATTTAACAAAAAATAAGAAAATAAATTTTGATTTAAAAAATACACTCATTTATTTTAGAAAATAAAACTAGAAAAATAAATGAGTGTATAAAAAAATATTTTCTCTTATTATTTAACATTAAAACTTAATTATAATATCAAATAAATATGAGAATAATCTACTCTAAAATATATTATTTAGTTATGCACAATTATCACTAAAATAATATATTTTGAGATTATAACTCTAAATTGCATAGAATAATAGATATGCACTCAAAGTATGATAACATGCATAAGAATATAATATTTTATGCCTTAATTTATATTAATAATCATGTAATTACCGATATAAATTATATATTATCAAGAGGGTCACACACATAAGGTCTATGTATGTTGGTAAATATAGATATAATTATGAAGGTTTTTATGAAAAATTTACATACCAAATGTTTATAAATAGGGTGAGAATGACCATCACTCAAGGTGTTCATGCGAACCTTGTGAAAATTTTATCATTTCTTCTCTTTCTCTCTTGGCGAAGAGCTTTGAAGAGGATGTCCAACCATCCATAGACTGTGTGGATACCACTAGAGCTCGACAATTGAATAGCTTCAAGAACTCCTTCAAGAGAACCTTGTAAGTGTGTTTTCATATACATATTAGATGATGGGATCATCTATTCTCAGTGTCTCAGTGTATTGAATATTTGATTCATTGTATTATACTGCATTTGATGTTTTGATTAAAAATTTAAAAAGCTTATCAACCTCAAATCCCATAAGTTAATGTTTTAATTATTTACTAATCACAACCTAGAGGTATTATAGTCCAATCAAGGTTAATTCTCTAGATATAAATAACTTTATTTTTTTAAATGTGGGAGTAGAAGAAACCTTTTTTTTAATTGACTTGGGGGCCAATTAGAGCATTGCCTTACAACAAATTGGTGGATTAAATCTAGGCCAACCCACCATTTCACTTAAGTGAAGGGGTACATGGTGGCATCTCATTGGAAATGTGTTATTTTATAATTCATGATGAATCTAGACCATCCACTTGAGGAGTTATAAAGTTCTAGATTAATTTAGTCCAATGGACTTCTCCTTACATGTGACTAGATTAGAAGCATCAAATCAAGGTCCAATGGACACGATTGCACAAAAATTATCTTCATGTAAAAGCACGGAGAGGTCTGGAGCATCTATTGAAGATCTAATAGTCAAAACTAAAAGGAATCACATTTCAGGAGGCAATCCAATGGCTAGGCCCAAATTGATGTCTATTTAAACGCTCTCTCATAAGGCTTACATGGGCACGTTAAGTTGTGATCGTTCTCTCCTCATTTATAGACATTTGGTTTATAGATTTTTTATAAAAATCCACCATAATTATGTTTATACCCACCGACATCCATAGATCTTATGTATGTGACCCTCTAGGTCCATATATCTTACTAGTTAATAACTCTATAGTCTCAATAATACCTTATTAGTCAACATTAATTAATTATCTACATGAACATAAAGATTAATTAATTAAAGATCGATTTAACCTAATCTATAGGTTGAGTTGTCAGCCGATTGGGTGCCAAGCTACACCACATACTCTAAGAGATATGAAGTATATAAGAACTCCCTTATGGAACCCTTCTATCATCGGCTACCATATATGTATAATCATTTATCTGCACGAGACTCATGAATAACTTAGGGTGTGGTCAACTGTCAAACCCTAATCGGTCACTCAACTTAATATAAATGCGTGTAAGAAATCATCAGGAAATCCTTTTTCGATATTTCATTACCTTGGCCAATGATTTCATTGCATCTCATTCCTTAAGTCAATCTCTTCAAATACCGAGGGCGGATGATCTCATCTTAACCACACAATCATCTTCGAGGACTTCATGTTGTATCTAATATATCACATTTTAGAGCTCATGTAGGTAATGATTCGTAAGTCATAATCCAAACATGGTCATTCATCCATAGGATGTCTTTAATTTCTCAAGTCAAAGGACCATATATATAATTGTAGCATAAATCAGCCTAATATCATTCAGGGATTCATATGGAACAATTTAGTTAACTCTTTCATGAAAGAGCACCTACAATCTATCGTTAGTGTCTCCACATTGATGGCTACAAGATCAACCATACTCATCATATAAGTGAGACCAGATAGTGTTATTCTTTCCGGATAATTCGATATCTTTCTCACAAATCTCATGAATATAAAGTTTTAGAACATATGTTTAAAGACTTGCTATCATTGTATTATGATATCATCATAATTCGTTTAATCATTGCATATGCTCATACACTTTATTAAAAACATTATATAAGAATGGCAATGAATAAATTTCATTCAATGTCTATTAATGGAAGACATTAGAGTATGATTGGCTTATAGGCTACATAATATCTATCAATAAATACATATATAGGGAGAGATCGCAAACCAAAACATAATCATCTCTCTCTCTATAAATTTGTATATATATATATATGTATTATAAATACTTGCATAGACATATATATAAAGAGAGAGAGAGAGATGATTCTATTTGGTTTTCTATCTCTCTTTATATGTGTGTGTGTGTACACACACACACATATATATATAGAGAGAGAGAGATGATTATGTTTGGTTTCCTATCTCTCTCTATATATACATAGATAGAGAGAGAGAGAGGTATGAATGTATGATTATGTTTGGTTTGCACGAGAGTTAGGGCTGGATTCACAGCCCAACCGAACACACCAAAGACGGTTCGCCTTCCTCTTTCTTTCAGTAGATCTTCCATAGTTCCGCTTACATGATGGCGACGTCAGCATCCTTCCCGCCGCCGCCGCCTTTCTACCGGCTCTACGCCGACTACGAAGAAGATCCCAACTCGGCTCCGGAGCCCCCTCTTCCAATCCACGGCCCCTATCAGCTCTTCGGCGCCACCTACACCGTCAGTTTTCAACTTCCCTCCTTTTCTCGATTTCTACAGTTTCTTTCATTCGACGGTTTTTTATTGATGAATTATAATTCAGACGGAGGACGTGCTGCCCAGCTTGGAAGATCAGGGCGTCCGTCAGCTCTATAGCAAAGGCCCCAACATCGGTCCGCAATTTCTAATTATAGGGTTTTATGGAATGATTGTCCATATTTTTTCGTTTGTTCCTTTTTTGGTTTGAAATTGTTTTGAGGGTTTTATTGAATGAATTGGTCGTTGTTCTATTTATTGTTTATTTACTTTGTTCTTTGTCTGGATTGAAATTGTTTTCTGGGTTTTGTTGAATAATTGGTCGTTGTTGTATTTATTGTTTTTCGGCTCAAATTTTTTAAAGGAAGATTAAATTTGGTCATTTATTTTTTTTCTTTTGGTTATTTTTTTGGCTCAAAATTGTTGAAGGAAGATAAAATTTAGTTTATTTTATTCTTCATTGGCCTGAAATTGTTGAAGGAAGATTAAATTTGTTCTATTTTGTTCTTTCTTGGTTTGAAATCGTTGAAGGAAGATTACAAGAAGGAGTTAAAGGCTTTGAATCGCGAGCTGCAGCTACACTTTCTTGAGCTGGCTGATGTCCTGGTCGATCGGCCATCTCAGTATGCTCGCACCTTGGAGGACATCTCTCTTATCTTTAAGAATCTTCATCATCTGCTCAACTCTCTCCGTCCCCACCAGGTAGGTGCACTATGTTGGGTCTTAGTTTCCTGGTGGGTATGAATGTTCAGTGTGCTGTTCATCATAAGCTATCATCAATCATAATTGATTCGTTTATGTTAATTACGAGGATTAGATATCTCCAATCAGTTTAGGAACATGTGTAGAGACTTGTCTTATTGCCATAATTATTAGCAGTGAATCAGTTTATGAAATTAATGATAGCTTCTGACAAGTAATACACACAGAGTCATGTCTACCAGGAAATTAAAATCCTTCCCTCTTCATTATAGCTTCTCTATTTCAAAATTTTCAAGAAAAAAAAATCTAATGGAGCCTCTCCAGTTGAGAATAAAAATCTCCTTCTTTGTTCAGGCAAGGGCTACCTTAATTCACATTCTTGAGCTCCAGATACAGCGCCGCCACCAGGCCATCGAAGACATCAAGAGGTGAACCCCGGCTTTCCCGTTTTTCTGATTTGGATGATTATGTGCATCCAGTTATACCTCTATTTTGCTTTGTAGGAGGAGAGAGGAGGGTCAAACACTTCTCCAGGAAGCTCTCCAAATTTTGGACAACGATATTAACAAGAGAAGATTTGATACTTGAAAAACCCCAGCGTAAGAAACTCTGAGACCATAATGATCCATCATCTAGATTTTCTTCGATGAAGAGTTAATCAGTCTCTATGATCTTGGTGGTCTCATCCAAAGTCCCATGTAGGAATCTCAATGTCATCAGCATATCAGAATTCATTTTGTTTGTACCGGGGACTCTTGTGATATTTTGCTAACCCAAATTCCATTGGTTGATCAATCCAGGCGACCAAATTCTCAACCATGTAGCTAAAATTTTTAGCTGTGGAAGATAAGCTGACCGAGTGACCAGCATGTTAAACAAATGCACCCTAGGGTAAATTACGAGGGGGGATTAGGCTAGATATTGATTTTACACTATTTGGATGTAAATTGATTTTCATTTGATTTTATCTCTGCTTTTTAGACTCCTATGTTATTTCTAGTAAAAAAAAAAAAAGAAACCTGTTGATTACCGATGGTGTATCATTATTCACCTTAGATTTTTTTACAATCAAGCCCGCCCAATGGCCTCACACAGATTTTAAGTCCACATGACCATGAAGAGCAATATGTGATGTAGGATATTTTAGAATACGATGATATGTATGATGATGATATGATTAAAGAAATAATCCTACAAATGAGTAGAGGACTGACGGATCGTTTTTGTGCGTCTTTAAATCACAAGATCGTAAGTCAAACAAAATTCATAGAACCGAACTCACAAAGATAAGATATAAAATCAAGTAATGTGTAAATATCTAGTCGATCCACAGAGAGCAGGGTTGACTTTAATTGTAGAGTTAACTTGATCAAACGTAGGTTTAAAAGAGGTTTTAAATAAGTAAAAATAAGAATTAATGAGTAGAAATGATATAAATATGCTAAATAAGAAGTTTTAAGAATTTAATTCTCGGGTTTAACAATAAAAGTCAAAAGTCAAAGTCAAAGCGTTGACTTTGACCAACAGTAGGTCTTCTATAAAATCAGAGAATCAAATAGATTCAGAAGATTACAAAAATTATATATTTAAAAACTAGACAGAAAATAGAATTTATTCATATATAATTCGTGATTTTTGGATAAGAAATGGATTTACTATGAATTATTGAAAATCAAATATCAGAAAATTACCGAAATTAACATCTTAGAGGAAATCATCAAATTCACCAGTCAAATGAAATTCAAATCTTACAATTTACATGTCAATGGAAAGTTAAGAACCAGAGGAATCTAACAAGACCAAAATTATCGAATTCTGATTAGTAAATTAAAAGTAATTGACACCGAAAGTCAACATTTGACTTCTGATGAAAGATAAATAGTTCTCGGTCAAACGTTAAATTGGAGGGTTAAATAAACTCGGAATTCGATGAATTTTCTATCCACGGAAAGCTGACAAAAAGAGAAATCCACTGAAACCAAAATCAAGTGATTTAGATTTATAATCAGAGAGATATCCTATTTTCAAAATCAGCAATTTTTCGGACTAAAAATTGAGGAAAATGAAGAACACTAAGAACTAATTTGCAAAATTAAACTTCTAAATCTAATAAAAACTCAAATTACCTGACTATTAACCTGATTACCGCAAGGATGGGGCTTCAATTCTCGTGAATTGAAGCGAATTTGCTCGGATTCTTCCTCGTGGACGTTCGGAATTTAAGGGGAAAATTTGATGAAATCAAGGAGAAATTTGTGATCAATCCTGCTCCAATTGCTTCTCAATCGAGCCTAAACACGGGGGGATCACAATGAACTAGAGATCCTCTTTGAAATTCGCTTAATTCCTTCACAAATCGATCAAAAGTTGAAGAACAAAAGGAGAATACATGGCTTTTTAAAGGGAAAATTAGCCCAAATTCGTGGGCAATTGAGGCGGTCGTGGGAGCGGATTTGATGCGTCGTGGAAGCGGTCTCCATTGGGCGGCGTCGTGGCCTTAATCCCGCGCTGAATTGGTCTTGATTCCGCTTCAATCGGAGCCACGATCGCTCTTGATCGTGATCACGATCAAGCGGCGATCGGTCCACGATCGCCAGGCGATCGGGCCTCGATCTTGGACATTTCTCTCGCCGTTTTGAATTGAAACCGTGCGCCAAGATCGTGGCATTGATTCCACAATGGAAGAGCCACGATTGCGGCTCGATCGTGGTTCGATTGGACCGCGATCGTGGAGTTCTTCCGCGAATCCTCCAAGCCGTCGCGATTGAGCTTCAGGTGAATGGATGATCACGATCGCGCAATCACGTAGGCCATGATTGTGAAGAGCGTCCACCGCGTGATGGGAGTTCACCATTGTCTCGATGCATCACAGCCGTCCATGCATCCGGATGAAGACCACGATCACGATCGATGACAGATGAGCGACGATGACGATCAGACGATTTCGAGCCTTCCACGTGTCGTCAGGTAAGCCCTTAGATCACATCCACTTACTCAATATTTTCCGCACGTGTTCCATTGATGATCGCGTGGACTTGGGTCCACGTGATTGTCATCGTCCCGACCACATCCGACGATTTCCCTGCCGCCACGTAGCCTGCAAAAGTGAATCGTGTGGGAACAAAGTCCCACACGGAAGAAATATTTGGAAATAACATGCTTAAATATTGAGGTGCGGTAACACATTTGTGTTACCGCCCCCACTATCTTACTAGGGCCCACTATCCCATGGGCCCTCCATTTGCCGACCCTCTGCCACGTGGCGCCCCACGGGGCGCCCACCGTGGAACCGCGTGGACGCGTGGCCCCCTTGCCACGTGGCCGCGCCCTGTGCGCCTCTTGTACCTCGCGTGGGCCACCCACGACTCTGCCACGTGGCCTCAGCGCCGCGTCACACCCGTGCGGTGGTCCCACGCGCCACGTGTCAGCTTGCTGCCAAGCCCGCTCACCATGTCACCACCTGCAGGTAAATACCCCTTTTTGCGATTTTTTAATAAGGAAAAATCAATTGAAAATAATATAAAAATCAAAAAAAGGCATAAACTTCAGAAATTCATAATTTAAAATATACAACTCTTTTTTAATCCAAATTTTCTCCATTGGATCACAAATTTCTTCCTTTTTATCATCATGTCACTTAAACTATATTTTCAAAGTAGAAATCAAGATGAATTAGAATTTACTTAAATCATTTCTTAATAAATATTCTAAACCATAAATTCATCTTGAAATTATCTTTCAAAACATGCATTAAAGTCAAAATCATTCAATAAAAGAGATTAACTTCTATTAATTAAACTTAACAAAATATTAATCATCTATTAAGCATGAAATTATCCCTAATTTATGCATAAATATCAAATTTAGTGAAATGACATAACATGCATGATAACATGCATCATATTCTCATAAAATAAGCATAAATATGAGTTAATTAGGATAAGAATTTAAGTTATAAATGCATGTTATCAAGGACCTATGAATAATATCACTAAGAATGATTAATAATATGGGTTGATAAATATATGAGAAGGATGATGACTTAGAAGATATTTAGGATAGATATTATGATGAATAAGATATAGCTGAATTAATAAAGGTTGGGAATAATGTATTTTAAGTGAATAAAATATTTAAGAAGGGAACAAGTAAGCTTTATTCTACTATATAATTTATGAGAAGAGAAAGGAGGATAGTAAGGGATTTATTTAGAATGGAATAATGACGGTGATAGAGAGAAGAGAGAAGGAGGGGGAATGAAATAGATAATGATGAGAGTGGTAGTATATACTACTATTCTACAGCAGGGAAGAAGCGTATGAGTAAAAATAAGATGACGAAGGACAGAGTATTGACTGGACTTTCTGAGATTGAAGATTCCAGATAAGAGATATACGTGATATAGAGATAATAGAAGATAAAGAATAACCTTAAGAGAGAAGAGGGAGATCGCGATGAGAGAACGGTGGATAGGATAGGACGGAAATAGAATAACGCTATGAATAGATGAGAAGAGCAGATGGAACGGATAGTTTCAGAAGTGGGATAGATAGAGATAACGGTGGTTTAATGTTGGACTTAAGATATGATAGAGATAACGGTGGTTTAATGTTGGACTTAAGAATTGATAGAGAACTATTAAATACTGTGACAGAAAAGTGAGGATGATTACCTGATCGAGATGGGAAAGCAATGCTCCGGAATTGCTCCGTTGAAATGGATATTCCTCAATTTGATCTCTGAAGATAAAGGGTTGAAAGACGACAGAAAGGGGAGAGAATAGAAAGGGAGATAGAACTTGGGATGAAGAGGATGCGGGGGAATGGTGGAGACATAGGAATAACAATGAACACAAAGGGGGTAAAAGTAACCAAGTAGTAACCAAATTTTATCAAAAACAACATCATCTTCTCTTCGTACACCTCGTCTTTTATAGAATAGGGGAAGAGAAAGTTAGAGTGAAAGGACGCACCGAAATGGGATGAGGTAGTTACGGCGTTTCGGAGGGAGAGGGATAGTCAACGGGCGTTTCATCAACTTCTCGCGGACCATCTCACGTCTCTTCGGTTTCCAATTTTGTAGGATTGTTGCTCGCGGAATCTCCTCCATATTTTATGGGGAATTTTTGTAATGACCGTTGACGGAAAAGTACTTTATTCGGTGATAAAATTATTGGTTGAGGCTTCAATTAGTTTGATTGAAACTTCTTTGTACGTCTGTCAAGAAGAAGTCCCGGTCGAAGATTATCGCTGAAATTTGGGTGATATGTGGTTCGCCCGATCGTCATTTTGAAGTCCCGCTTTGGTTATTAGGTGATGATAAGAAAATGATTTCCCGAGGATGTCCATCGTTGGTTTTCTGTCGCAACGGTGTCGATGTGGAGAGGTTCCGCGCCTTTCAGATATCATTTTCTCCATATGTCAACGCTCGTGGTAGTTTTTCTGTAAGTCAACATCTCCTGGAAGATTGCCGATGGGGCGTTCGTGGACCTTGCGTCTGCGTGCTAGGAATGGTAGAAGTCTTCGAGGTAGGTGAGAGTAATTCAGCACCGCGATACCTTCTCTGTCATGTCTTGTAAATCCTCTTTATTTCCCCGTAGAGAGAACCATTACTGTCGGGTAGGACGAAAAATGAAAAGATTAAGTTTCTTTTTACAAGCTCAGGTCGGGCTGATAGCATAGGCAGCAGTAGTTCCAGATGACAATCCAGGATAGAAACTTGACACATCTCAGCAAGGGCATGACTTGCCCTCATGGAATATTTTCTTATTCCTCATACTTTAGTTGAGGTCTTCTCAAGCTTCAGAAACCGTGGAGGTCCTCATTCTTTCACGACTTTCACATCAAGAAGGAGAGTGGTAACTATGACAATTATACCCGTAAAGGGATGAGCTGACGTGGATGACCAAGCCAATTTTTAGATTAGTATAAAATAGGGAAAGGAGGGAAGATAATTCCCTTAAGATCTACACTCTCTTTCAATTATTTAGAGAGGTCTTCTTCATCCATTTAATGAATGGATAATTTTTTCAAACTTATGAGTAAGGAGGAGTATAGGTTCATTTGGAACCCTTGTGTTCATGTTTTGAAATAATTCTCCATCAATATGTCATCTTTAATTCATTTTGGTCATGAAGATTAAATTTGAAGTTAGCGTGCACATTAAATTCCATCCTTTGAGATTAAGGCTTTATGCTTATCATCAAATGATATCAGCACATGAAATCTTAGTGATACATAATGCTTTAAATGTTGTCATTTTATCCATTAGACTAATTCAAACTGATTCAATTTCTATATCTGCTTTAATATTTATAGGTTTGATCAAAACCAACCATCCATTAAAGTTGGATAAATCTGTTCTCCTAGTTTTGCAAATGATCATAGGATTTGAACACTTTTTCCTTTGTCTTATGACACCATGCTCAACCTTTGTGGACTGAAGTTGACTTATGAAAAAGGTTGTCTAAAAATATTCCAAACATAAAATCATCATGTGGAATTAAAACATACATGCACATAAGTCCATCATATGAAGAAACATGTTATTCTTAATCTCCTCTGATTGAGTATCATTTGTTTCTCATAAAATTCTTCAGTGAGACTTGATGTCATCTTCTTCGCGGAATCCTTCTGTTAGCTCTTAAATCAATGTAGATCCTCTTGAAACTATTGAATGAATGATCTGACATTACAGTCTCCAAAAAGAAGCATTCTACTAGATGGACTGTAAGCTTAATAAATAGACAGATGAAGGTGTAGCTTGGATGATAAGGTAATGCGTTGCACAGTCTTGAACTCATTATGATGAACAAGTTTTATTGCACATACTGAGATCCTCGGCACTTAATTTTTATGCTTGCATTTTATTGAGAGGTATTAAGCAAAGATACTGGAAAATGCACCTCAATATAGCAAAGATTGAGAGAATAAAGTATATCAGCATCAAAATACACATCGACGTAGGGATTTCTATGATCAAACTCTCTTAGTGACCTCATGATTATATCTTTGGCAATTTCTATGTCATATCTCATGATGTGGATGATGATCTTGATTGGCCAATTCTCAAAGGATCATAAAGATCTTTTTGTTACTCAAGATTTTCATGAGAAAAGACTCTTGAGGATTTTTAATACCGCACGTGAAAAATTATTGATGGTTCTCAATGTTTTCAATTCAATTGAATGATGGAAGCGAATATAAATAATATTTGATATTGAGTATAAATCTTTTGCCAGGAACTATTGATGGTCTCCAAAAATCTATGATAAGAAATCTTGATTCCATCTCAAGATGATCACTAAAAAATTACGTGATGATTCTCAAAAGAATCACTCAAGATTTCTCAAAGGATTTTATTATATGATCATGCATAAATATAGTTGTATACTTTCTTTCATCCAAATATTCACTTAACTATCCATGTCTCTCAAAGCTGACCTTCATCTGGACTCCGATTACATGACTAACCTGGAAACTTGAACCTTTAGAAACAAGCAGAAAAAAACATCCGTAGAATAATTTATTTAAGTCATGTTCATGAAAAAATTCATGATTTGATTTTCAAGAAAATATGGTTGTTCAATTTTTGGAATTTGATCAAGAATATCTTCCAATTCTAGCCCATCAAAACTATAAGTTAATACATGAATATCCATATTTCGACGTGTTTTTTTTATCATTCACACTGTAGAAACAAGATTAGAGGACATAACTTCAGAAATGTAGAAGACAAAAGAACCCTATGAGTTTGATTTGTTCTTGTTTTCATGACTGAGATGTTTTAGAATTTGGCAACGTTGGAAAACAAAAATTTTCAAGATTTTGTTGAATATTGTAAGAACTTGAGATATGTATGCCCTTAAAAATGGAAAAATTCAAGAGAGAAGTTTGAGAGAGAACATGGAAAAAGAGGAGTGAGAAAATAGTGAAAACAATGAAATTTCATCAGTTTAAGGTTATAAAAAGAGACTAAACATCACCAACTAAATTGAAAGATGCAAGAAATTTTCCTAATTAATCAATCAATGGATCAAATTTTGTCATTCAAACATCTCTTGGGAGGAGTTCAATGTTCAAGAGTCTCTATCTCCATCAATTCTATGTCCATTTTTTTTTCCGCTTATTAGGTGAAGAAATCACTCTAGAACAATCAAAATCAAGAGATTTGAGAAAATATTTCCCTATCAGCTCGATCAATCACATTTTCCCAAGAATATATCTATCATGAGGAGAGTGGCTTAAACTTTAAATGTGTGACTAATCAATGTCATAAAATCTTATTTAGAGAATATTAGCCTCTGAAAATGCCATGTTGCATTCATTAAGAGGACCGTGAGAATTGATTTTGCTCATTGGATTAAGAAGAAAGAGATCTGATGCTTTGGTGGTGTCATGTCATCGCCCTCGTGGGAGACTTGAGCCATATCACCTACCAATAAAAGGAGTAGGAAGTTCAAGGTTGAGATTTCGCATTCTTTGAAAAGGCAAAGTTTAGAAGTAAGAATCAGTACCAAAATTGGTATCGACGATGAATCATAAATTTTGATGTATCTCTTCCTTCAAATGCTTGGTGAGCTTAGTCCACAAATCCAACATCTCAAATTGAGCTTGCTAAACCTTGCACTTGATATTCCACCATGTTATGCATGCAACTTTAATCCCATGCACACAAAAAAATTAAAATTAATAAAATTATACTTAATTTATAGACACCACATAGGCACGACCTACACATTGTGCGCACTCTGGCCTGATAACATGCAATCTTAACATGATAAAACATGATTATTAATGCAAATTAAGGCATAAAACATTACATTTATGTGCATGTTATTATACTTTGAGTGCATTTCTATCATTCTATGCAATTTTATGTTATAATCTCAAAATGCGTTAATTAGGGTTAATTATGATGAATTAAGGATAAATGATTTTATAACCTATCTTTACTTGAGATTATAAGTGATTTTTAAAGTTAAATAATAAGAGAAATTATTTTTATAAACATTCATTTAAATTTCTAAACTTAAAATCTTAAGGAAATGAGTGTATTTTTGAAGTATAAATTAAATCTCTTGTTATTTAAATATTTTGAATTTTTAGAATGATAGATAATTAAATTTCAGATCAAATGAAAGAAATTTGGATTAATTTGGAGTTGTATTTTAAAAGATATGATTTTTACAATTTTTAGGGATTTTTTTGGATTTTTCCTGATTTTTCCGATTTAATTTCTATTTAAAAAATGATTAAAATAAATAAATAAAAAGCAAAAAGCGCGCTGGTCCCACGCGGTGCGACGTGGAGACGCAAGGCCACGTGGCAGAGCCACGCGGACCCGCTCAGTGCGCCTACGTGGCGCGTTTTATATATATTATATATTTTTATTACATATATAGGTAAAAGAGGTCTTTAGCCTTCCCTAGATGGGAAGGGTCTTAACCCTCTTAAATGTCGGGACTTATATACCCGACATATTTTTGTCCGTGTGGGACTAATCCACACGTCTCTACCTATTTCAGGTGACGTGGCGCGAGGAGGCGTCGGATCGACGGCGCGTGTCGATCTCACGCGTCAATCGCGTGAGCGCCGGTCCATGATCAAAGATCAAGACCACGTGTTTTAAAGAGGGATTATAACGGCCAGATTTCAGCGACGTGGCGGCATCACACGCGGCGATCACGTGGGGCGTGGACCACCAGATCAAGATCAACGCACGTGTTGATTTAAAGGGCGTTATAATGGCTACGATTCGATCGTGCGGATCGCATCTCGGCCGTCCGATCGCGATCCAAGGGGCGACATCAGAGGCGTTTTATAAACGATTATCTACGCGATCATCCAAGCCGTCCATTTCAAATCCGACGGTTACGATGAAACGGTCCATCGATTAAGCTGATTAATCACCGAAAACGTCAAGAGCGTCACGACCGGCTTCAAGCGGCGATTTCTCCTTCGATTCTCCACCAAATCTTGATTTCAACCCCTCCATGGATGCGGAAATGAAAGAGGAAGAGGATGGAATCAAGAGAAACGATCGGACGGTTACGCCCAAATTTAGTTTAAATAGCCTTGTTCTTCGTCGATGTATGTATTTGAGTTGGATTTCAATAGGCTTATTTAATGTATACTTCATATTATTTTGATGCTATCAACTTTGTGTTGGAAGCAAAAAGGGGATAAAAAATATCTCAAACTGGGATTCTAAGTCATACAAAATATCCTTAATATATTCTTCTCTTGAACCATGAAATACATAAAAAAAAATACTCACAATGGAATATATACAAGGGGAGGAAAAGGTCATGATTTTGTATGTGACTGTCTATAGGTTTCTATTTTTGAATAACTCCTCAATAGGGAAAATATTCCCAACACACTAATGGGTCATTTATCTATCTCCAAATTAAAGAAAAACTACCATTTTTAACTATTTTTAGCTATATCCCACATTGAATCTAATTAAATTCTGATAATCCTATCTAAATCCTCAAACATTGAGCCAAAATCCCCAAAAAATCTCCCATTGGCTCAACTTTTGATCTCACCATCACACGAAGTTTAGGGATGATCCATTAGATCCTTGGATTGAAGATTTATGATGTTCCCCTTCTATGTACCAAAAAAATCAGCCCTTTAAACTTTTCATAACCTATATCTGAAAATGGTCTTCGTTTCATCCCTAAGTCCCTACTTCCATCACTAAGTCTAATTTTCTTTGACATTATCATCATGGTTACCCTAGAGTGTCTAAGATTCAGCAATCACTTCCACAGATAACCATTTTTTCTCTCATTTCTAAATCTTTTTGGCTTGGTATTCATTTTCATGCCACCTATTAACCATCTTGATTTAAGCAATGACCATGTTCAAGTAGGATAGTGCAAACAAGATGGCACTCACAAAAAAACCTCCATCAGCAAGATGGCACTCTCACTTATTAAACCTCTAGGACAGACTGTGCCCTTGGATTATGGTAATGGATATTTGACATTCTGCATGATGCAACCTCATCGAACTTGTGTGAGGGATAGGCCACATCGCACGCCAATAGCAGTACTGGGAAGTCAATGAGTGAGATATCCTGGTGTTTAAACATCTGAAATCTAATGGTAGGAATTAGTTATAAAACTCCAATTGACCATAAATAATAATGCACAACATAACTCTTCCTTAAATGCTTTGTGAATGAAATCTACAATGCTTTATGTTTCTATCAACAATGCATGGTTTCTAACATGTTGATGTCAAAATGATTTTTTATATGATAACTTCTCTAAGCATCTTGATTATGATAATCTAGAAGAGTCTTTCAAAGTCTAGGGGCTTTGATGAGAAATTCAACATCATTTTGACATATTTTAGCTTCAACATCGCCAACTGGATTGTTCAATCTTCATCAAACAAAATAAAAGTGGTTGCATATTTTCAGAGATAATATTGATGAGGAGCCATTCTAAATATATATCTTAAGTGAAGATATATCTTTTTTTTTTCAAACAAATTGGTAGCCAAAAAAATTGGGTTTTAAGTTTTCAGAAATAAGCCAAACAAGATGGTGTTTCAAAAATGTGTTAAATCTATCTTAGGGAACTAGACTTTCGGGCAAAAAATAACAAGGAAAATGACTAAAATCTAATTCGAGATTAATCAATAACGTTAATCATTTGCTAAAGACTAATTTCAAGAGGATTTTGGAAAATAGACTTGCACCACTAAATTCTAACTAAAACTTGATTGATAATCTTAATCGTTAACAAAAGATTATTTCAAGTTGATTTATTTGACCTCCACTTTTCTAGATGTTAATTTATTGTCGATTTATTGCACCAGCTTATGCGCAAACCTAGAAAAGTCGCTGGACAGATGCACTTTGAGTCCTTGTTATCTCTGTGAAGCTATCAAAATGAACTCGTAGTTTTAGACCTTAATCTATTGAGCATACCTCTAGGTATTGGACATCCACACCTTCATTGAACTTATAGTTTCATGGCCACATGCATATCGAAGCATACTTTCATGTTTGTTATGTCACAGATCATGGTGGTAAAAATCTATATTTACAGAGTGAACCAGGCACCATCATAAGTCAAGATCATCGTCCAAATATAGATCAATGACTCATACCATCTTGAGATCATCTTTTTATGATCTCCTCTCCTTTTAGTTAAATCTTTTTATTTGGTATCCCTAAGAAGATGAATCATGATTTTCATGGTCTATCTTCATCACCAACGATCCAAAATATCGTGAGTGCATCACCCAAGCTGAGATGGATGGTCACTCTCTTTGAGATCAAGTCTTCTAGGGCTTAATTTCCATTCTATATTCTTCTACTTTGGATAGAAGGTGGATATCTTCACCAAAGTGGTTTGAGGGTAGGGCATATTTCTTTCTTCTTCTTTTTTGACAAGATGGGCATGATTGACAAGATGACTGCCTATGTGAGGGTTTATCTTTGTATTTTGGTGTATTGTACCTAATTGATGTACCCTTTTCTTGGGTCAATCTTGTGCCTATTTATCTCTTCATAAACATAGGGCCTTTCTCTCTAGGAGGAGAAAAGCCCTCATCTCATCCCACTTGTCATTTAGAAATTTTATGAGTAAAAAATTAACCCTAATGAGGAGTCTTTGTCATTTTGAATAAATATAATCTTGAAAAAGAGAGATCTCTCCAGGGAAGAACATTGATTTGAATACCATGTCAGATTGTGGCTACAAATTGTTTGCCTTCAATTGCAGACGATTGAGCGATCGACCAATGAAGCTACAGATTTTTGTAACCTCTCGCCCATGGAATTTTCAATCTTCTCTCTCAAATCGACTAGATTCCGTTGAAGAATTTCTAGGAGAAGCAAAATCAAGAGGTGGGAGAAGAAGAATGAGTATCCTTGATTGCTTCCTCGTCACCATCAGTATCGTTTTATTGCCTCTTATTATCTTTAGTGCATTCCGAGCAGGCGCACGACGAGATAGACTAATAGATTCTAGAGAGAGAAACAATGAGAGAGTGTGAGAGAGACGCCGGCAAAGCGACTGTTTAGCGGATGTCACGACGGCGCCAAAGAGACACGTCTCTGACGATATTGGTGCAATAAGGTATAATCTTTCAGAGAGAGAGAAGAGAGACCAAGTTCGACGATGGATGGTCGGCCTTCTCTCCGGGGCGGCGCAGCTTATCCTCCGCCGTGGTGGCTCAGGGACGAGCGGCAGGCCAGCTTCTCTGCGCGGCGGGCGTTTCTCATCAGCTACCAGCTGTCAGCGCCGCCGAGCGTAGACGGCGGGGGTATGGCGGCGGTACGGAGGATATCACGTAAGCTGGCGGCCATGAGCCCGACTCGTTGCTGTCTCGCCTCGCCGGACAAGAAGAAGAAGAACAAAAAAAACGGGGTATCGTGAAATCCTTCTTTATATCTTGTGGTTTTGCTGTGGCAGTGATTGTTCAGAGCGAGAAACTCTGAAGTTTGAAGGGCGTGAAGGAAATAAAAGCTTTTACTTTTTCAAGGGGCGTGATCGAGAGTATCCGGAGATGCGAATTCTTCTGCGATAGAGAGATGATCATTTTTCAGCGCAAGTTTATCGGGTAGAGAGAGAAAGAGTTACTGGAGCTGACCCTCGTCTCGGAGAATTGAACGTTTTTACCGCGCTTTCATCCCACCTAGATATCTATCTAGAGAGAGAGAGAGAGAGAGAGACGGGGGAGAGAGAGAGGAGCAAGAAAAGCCTCACGGCTTTCCTTCGATTACCCTCAGCCATTCAGCCTCAGGCTTGTAGAATTGACAGTTCGCCAGACACCCGCGATGAGAGAGAGAGATAGAGAGAAAGAGAGAGAGATAACCATACTCACAACATGGCACAGTACAAGAAGAAGATGAAAATACGACTCAGCAACTCACACCACCGAGCAGACATTCTTCATCTTCACCGTCGTCGTCGGCGGGAAGATAGTAGCGGCTGAAATGATCGACGCGGAACTTCCACTCGCCTTTACCAGCATCGAACGACAAGAAGTGGGCACCCTGCTCCTTCACTTTGCTCCTGAGCATCTCCTCGTACCTCTGCAGCTTGGGCCCCTCCGTGTACACCTCGCCTGTCTTCCTGTTAACGCAGCGGACGTTGAGAAGCGTCACCTCGGCTGGTCGGTTCAGCCCGCGGCCCACTGCCGGCTTCCCTTCCTCGTCATCCCCGTAGACCGTCACCTCCCTGCTGTTGAACTGCACTATGGCCTCCAAGTCCAGCCCCCTCACGTCTGTCTCGCCGTCGAACTTTATGCTACCATATCCCCGGTGTCCAATCACGAAGTCCTTCACTCTTGAGCAGAACCCTGGCTTCGCTCGCTCCTTGGCTGCCAGCTCATCGAGGCTGGGTTCAGTGTAGTACTCTTCGGGGTGGCGCAAACGAGGAAGAACCACCTCCACTTCCCACGGTGGTGGTGCCACCTCTCCTGCCGCCGCCTGCTGACCAAGCTCTCTGCTGCTTTTGGATTGGGAGGCTGCAAACATGCCGCCAAGAGTAAGAAAATAAAGAAAAGTCATGGTAAGGTCTGCTCCAATGTTAGGGTAAATGCAACATTAATGTGAATGAAAATCAACAGAAGATGACGAAGATAGAAAGTCAACGCAAATTCAATAATGATCGAGGCAAGGGTTAACATAAAAGAAACACAATCAACCGGATTCAACGTAAAGATTAACACAAGAGTCGAAAATCAATGCAGAAGCAGAGTTGCCCGTGTTGCCTGTTAGAAGATAAAAAATGAATGCATAGGTTTATATAACGTTTAAAAAATGAACGTTGATGGGAAGCCGACAGGAAGCAAAAGTAAAGTTCAAGCCTAAAAAAGTCGGCGCACACTCGCACGGAGTCAACGTATAGCTCATGCCAATTTGGAGCAGAAAGTCAAGGGGAAAAGTCAAAGCAAGCATGTTTAGATGGATCTCATGTGCGATGTAAGAAAGAGAGATGCACGCACCAGCATGATCTTCTGAATGGGAGCCGTTTAGAATAGGAGCGGATGGCTCAGCTGCTGACTTACCTGAAAAGGACCAAAAATTATGAGGGATCTGTCACATTATGAGGAATTATCATTTACAACTGAACGGACCAAATTACCATTTTCTTGACCTTTGGAGGAAACCCGCGGAGGCCATTTCTCGATGGGCTGTATAATCAGGGCCCTCGGATTTTCCCTTGGAATGAAAAACGCATCTGCTTTTGGAGCAGATGTTGTTTCTACCTCATCTTCCCTGAAGAACGGAACCTGCATGAGGCGCAGTCAATTTAAGGAGAAAGAATGAGAGAGTGACTTAGGGAGATAGAGAGAGAGAGTAAGACTGCTCACCAACGGCCCATCAGTCTTGGGATGATACTTCCTCGGCGGCAGTTTGACCCTCCTCTGGGTCAAATGCCTTGGAGTCAACAAGGATGAGATTCTCATGGGAGATGGCTTTTCTGCAACCTGTCAACAAACCCAGTCAAAGTCTACCATTGAACATGAATAATAAGTATCAGTGACTTACAGGCAAGCTAGATATCCCATATTGAACGGAAGGAGCAGAGCCTGACCGTCCAATAGACATCTGAGGCACACTTGGAAGCGTCCCAAATGGACTTGTGAGGGGAGATGGTTGCATGACCACACCTGGTTGAGTTCCCGTGCTTCTAATAATTAAAAAGATTGATATTAATGCAATTTATTCAGGAAATAGTATAATAGATAGAAAATGAATATTTACTTACGATGGGGCAAAGAGGCCCAGACCACCACCAATGCCACTGACGCCTGTTGATGGTTGGCCAAAACCACCAAACATCGGAGAGGGAGTGGACATCTGGAAAGGGCTTGAGAGAGAACCCTGTATAAAGACAGGTATAGTTTTTTTAACGTTATAAAGACAAGCATAATTAGAAGTCTAGATTCCATCAAGGAATATGGAGATGATTTTATACTTACAGCCTGGCTAAACCCCAGACTAGAAGGAATAAGTGATGGAGTTGAGCTGCTGAATAGACCACCTCCAAAGCCAGTGGATGGTGCAGCGCCAAAGATGTTTGAACCGAAAGTGGAGCTTGTGGCTCCAAACCCACTGCTTGCCTGCCCAAAAGGTGATGGAGTCTGGCCAAAAGAGGGTGAAGACGCAAACAGCCCAGATGGCTGGGTACTGCCAAAAGGTGTAGAGCTGGCACCAAATGCCGGAGTAGACACTCCGCCAGCAGAAGAAGCCCCAAATGGCGAAGAACCAAACACAGAAGTTGCTGATCCACCAAAGAGTGGAGTAGAAGACACAGCACCAAATGGAGGAGTCGAGCTGGCTCCAAATGCTGGACTCGAGCTTGCACCAAAAGCAGGAAAGGAGCTGGCCCCGAAGGCAGGAGTTGAAGGGGCCCCAAATGCAGGAGTTGAAGCACCACCGAAAGCTGGAGTGGATGTTCCACCAAAGAGAGATGAGGTGGAGGATGCAGCTGTGGAACCGAATGGGCTTGATGAGGATATGCCGAATGGCGAGCTGAATGCAGGCGTTGAAGAGGCACCAAATCCAGTGGACCCAAATGCTGGTGGCTTTTGGCCAAATGGACTGGCGGCTGCACTGGCAAACGTCGACGTCTGGCCAAATGCAGGGCTGGCTCCGAATGGGCTGGCTGGTGTTGATGGGAAACTGAAGCCTCCAGATGTTTGACCACTAGGGCTTGGACCCCCTGCACCAATATTTTCAATTTAAGTAATAAGAAAAAAGACAAAGAAAGCGAACATTGAATCTTTAAAAAAGGACCTTTGTCTCCTCGCTGATAATCCTCCCATCTCACTTCCTCGTGGCTCTTTTCTTTATAGACAGGCATGGCAGAGATAGATTCCAACTTTCCAGCAGCCTGCGTGCCGGTGCCGCCATCCGCCTCAGGAGTGGGGGTATATGATGCGACTCTACTTCCACCTTGTTGGCCACCAAATGCCTGCTGCCCAAATCCAGGGGACCCAAATGCAGGTGTTGTTGTCTGGGTTCCTGAAACGTACTCCAAATTGAGATTATCAAATGAAAAACAATCATTAAATTGTGAAAGGAAGAGATTCATACCAAATGGGGAACTCTGAGCACCAAAAGGAGAAGAGGACCCGAAAGGGCTGCTGCCGAATGTAGATGTTGTCTGTCCGAATGCCGGTGTGGAGCCAAAGCCTAAACTGGGAGTACTGGATGCCCCAAAAGCAGGAGTACTCGACACGCCAAATGATGGTGTAGATGAGGACCCAAAAATGGAGGATGAGGTAGCTCCAAAGGCCGGAGTACTTGAAGCTCCAAAGGCTGCTCCTGTGCTCCCGAAGAGAGAAGTGCTTGTAGAGCCAAATGCAGGAGTTGTTGTGGCACCAAAAGCAGGGGTACTCGAGGCTCCGAAAGATAAAGCTGGGGTAGCTCCGAAAGATGGGGTGGTCGTAGAGCCGAATGCCGGCGTACTGGTGGCCCCAAATGCGGGTTGAGTGGCCCCAAAGGTTGGTGTTGAACCAAAGAGACTACCCCCAAAGGCTGGTTGAGTTTGCTGGGGTGTGCTTCCAAATCCACCAAAGGCCGGCTTCGCCCCAAAGAGAGATGAACCTATGTGAAGGAAAGATGGACGCTACCATTAATCAGAGGAAGACAGAGAAAGATTAAAAAAATCATAAAATGTATGCTATGACTCCAGCTTTGACTTGGAAACGAAATGGGCCTTAACTATATCTGCCATAAAATTTCAATACACATGGGGCAAGGTGATTCTGCACATTAAGGTAAAAAATTTTAATCGAAATGGTGTTACTGATGCAAACAAGTGTGATCTTTTCATTCCAAATGAAATTTTTTAGAACTTAAATTTTAATTCAATTTAATAATATTTTTTTCAAAAAGTAGTCCAGCTCGTTAATTGGCATGAACCCAATATTCATCCCCCAATATGATAATACAACTATCGTCTTTTCATTCTACTAACACTAACACCTATCAAGATTGAAATGCCAAAGTTAGACAATTTAAGGTGTTGGAAAAGATAACAAAAAAAAACAGAGGATAGGAATAGTTTAAGATCATAAATGTTAACATGATATAAAGTTTTTCGAAAATGAAAGGTAAACTACATATTAAAATTAAAGAACATAATGACAGGAAAGAAGGGGTTCTTGAAGAAAGCAATTAGAGAATTCAAGGATAATGGTGAAAATGATGATCTTTTGGAGAGGATGGAACATGTCAGAACATATGTAAATGCAAAAAACATATTTGAGATAACATCATAAAACCTAAAAGATGTATCCCTGCCAAGCATATACGTTTTCTAAATTATGAACAATAGAGAGTGCAGGTCTAGCCAGTCTAACCGAATACTCACTTCCAAAAGCAGATGATGAGGCACCGAAAGCCGGAGTAGATGAGGCACCGAAAGCCGGTGTCGAGGAGGCGCCAAAAGCAGATGAAGTCAGTGGAGACGACGGCTGCCCAAAGACCCCAGTCGAAGTGTTCCCAAAGATAGAGCTTCCCGTAGGAGATCCAAAAGGGCTGGGACTTCCAAATGGCCTAGGACTGAATGGGTTGCTGGTGGCGCTGCTTGTTTGCCCAAATAAGGTTGACTGCCCAAATGGGCTGCTCGTGGATTGCCCAAAAGCTGATAATCCAACATATCATTACAAAAAGAACAAATGCTGTTTCAAAAAAAGGGGGAAAACCTACGCAGAATTCACTATGGGATGATTGATGAAATGCGAAACTAGCGATGTCAAACGAATGGCATTTTAAAGACCTGAAATCTTCCTACACCTAAAGATAAATTAGAAGAATCGCAAAACAAAAAACGAGCCAAAACTTGTTACAGGTAAAAATATAGAAAGCTCCGCGACCTAATGGAATACATAGGGTTTTCCACCGCGGGAATAAGGTGAAGGCGAAAAGCTCGATTAGGGAATGTGGAGATTGGAGTAAAGTTAGAGGCATACGGCTGCTGGAACCAAACATGGCGGCGACGGCGAGACTTCCCCTCGCTAACGCGACGACTTTCTTCAGTACTCGCACCGATCCCTGGGAGCGCACAGAGAAATAGAGAAGAGAGAGGGAGAGAGAGGGAGTCTTGAGCGGTGAATAATTGTGGGTCCCAGGGATACTGAGACACGTATGTGAGCGTTGAGTTAACGCAACGTGGCATTAGTCCACGTCATCATAACTGAGTTGCAAGCAAACTTCCTCTCCACTCCACTCTCCCTTGAACCCTAAAAAGAGGGTGTGAGGATTTCATGGTTGAAGCAAATTTTCTAGCTTGAAAAAAGATAATAAATGGATGGCGAGCTCTTACATCATCTATGATCTTCATCCATTAGCACCATGGCAACCATGATTATCTTGCCCAATACCATGATGAGTTTTTCACTTATCACCTGGCTTTCTTATTTTCATGTAGTCTAGAAACCCTAGGATGTGGCTAGGGTTTGGCCAACCTCGATCTCATTTCGAGGTCGGGGGGACTGAACTCGCGAATTGCTGGATCGCATGATGAAAGATTGGGTTCATCTTTTTCTTAGGACAAAGATTAAAAAGGGCTAATCATTGTATAAAATGTGATGAATGAGGGACTTAATTTTTGTGAAAAAGATTAAAAAGGGCTAATCATTTTGATTTTTCTTAAAATAAATGATGGTTTATAATTAAAATCTAATACATTGAGATGACAAAATATTAAGAATTCAATTATAGTAAATGCAAAGAAATTATATATTAATGGGGCCTTCTCACAGAACAAGATTGATCTTATAGGCCAAATAAGGCATATGATGAGTTGCATTGTAGGCTTGATTTACCACCACAGCTTTAGATTTTTGTCCATCGATGAATGGATATCTGATAAAACGTCTTCATGACATTCATTTTTATTAATAATAATTGATTTTAACGCAATATTCTTTCTAACACGATGCATCTTAACAAGTTTTATAAAGATTTACATCTATCATTTCATTGAATTTATATGTTCATTTCGTATCCACTTACGGTTCATTTGGTACATAAATTAAATTTTAAAATTTGGATAACTTTTTCTATATATTTTTTGTCACTTGTATGAATTTTTGCGCCTTGCTTTGAAAAAAATGGAACTTATAGGTTGATGTGGCAACATGAACACGTGTGAACACCCTAACAAGCCCAACATGCTCCTTGTGTGTCATATGATAATGACATGTTGGTTGTATGGCCTCACACAAGTGATAGGTATTATGTGGCCTATGAGCTAATTTATTCTTCTATATCTCGTTTATGTTTATTGAAATAAAATTTATTCATTATCACTTTTATGTGGGTATTATTTAGAGAAAGAATTCACTGAATTGGTATGTATTAATCCCTAAATAGAATTATATCTGACTATAAATCAAGTTAATTCATCTCATGATTATTTGTGTGGTCCTTTGTCTATAGACATAAAAAACATATTATAGATGAATGATCGTACTATGATTATAACTTACAAATATTTAGCCATAAGATCTTCAAAACACTATATATTAAATATAACATGAGTCCTAAAAAGTTATTATATAGTCTAGATGGGATCATCTACCCTTGGTATTTGAGGAGATTAACTCAAGGCATGAGATGCGATGAAATCTTTGGCAAAGGTTTGTAGAAATGATAATTGATTATATCATAAGTCATTCATGAGTATCATATGGATAAAAGATTATATGTAGAAAATAATCTGTGACATTATCTATATCTATAATAAAATTGGTGTCCGGCGAAGCCTATTTTTCTTCCGACTTTACCCCTCAGTATACATAAATTACTATGTCATTACTTACTATGTCAATTACTATGATATTTGTATGATAGGTTACATTAGTAACCGTCTCTCTCCCCGACTCTCTTTTTTTCTCTCTAATGGCCTGCAACCTCCGGCAGTCGCTCGCTCTCTCCGACGGCCTCCATTTGCTGAAGAAGAAGGTAGGTTTTCCAACGGAAGGAATCTCCTCCCAATGGTAGGTTTTCGATTTTCCTTTCGAGCTCTCTCTCTCTCTCTCTCTCTCGATCGATTTTCGTTTTCTTTCTGATTTCTGATTTTCTCTCTTTCTGATTTCGTTTTTCATTTTTCTAATTTCTGGAGTTTTCATTTTCGTTTTTCGGTTTTTCTGATTTCATTTCTGTTTTTTCCTATTTTCCTATTTTCTTTCTGATTTCTGATTTCCTCTCTTTCTGATTTTCGTTTTCTTTCTAATTTCTGATTTTATCTCTTTCTGATTTCGTTTTTCATTTTTCTGATTTCTGGAGTTTTCATTTTCATTTTTCGTTTTTCTCTGATTTCATTTCTGTTTTTTCCTATTTTCCTATTTTCGTTTCTGATTTCTATTTTTTCTTATTTTCGTTTTTCATTTTTGTCAAAATCTCCTTCATCTGTCGACAAACTGCAAATACGAAATCTCCTTCATCTGTCGATGAACTGCAAATACGAAATCTCCTGTAAATACGAAATCTCCTTCATTGAAAACAGATATGCATATAAGGCATCCCTCTCTTAAACAGATATGAGCACCGCAGTTCTAACCTTAGGTGGTGGGGAGTCCCCTCCCCGCCAGTCTTTATATCCACAGTTATCTCTCTTAATGTGGGATTAATATCTTCTTGACATTATTAGGATTCAGAGATCATAGAGCAGATTGATCGAGATGTAAAGCGCACTCATCCAGATATGCATTTCTTCTCCGGAGATTCGTCCTTCGCAAAATCAAATCAAGTATGGACAATAGTGTTCTATTTGTATTTTTCTCATCTGCTGAATCTGTATTTTTGGTTTATTAGGAAGCTCTCAGAAGAATACTCATTATCTTTGCTAAATTGAATCCGGGCATCAGATATGTTCAAGGAATGAATGAGATTTTGGCTCCTTTGTTCTATGTATTCAGAAATGATCCCGATGAGGATAACGCTGTGAGTAAATATTTGGGTTCTGTTCTTAGATCCAGTTGACTTTCTGAGTCAAATTTTTTATTGCCATTACTCTTGAAAAGGTTAATTTGCCATTATTCACGTGATTAATTGCTGACAGTCAGCAATTGATCGTTGTCAACTCACTTTTTTCAAAGATCAGTTAACAAATTACTTTCATGCCGGGTCCAAGATTTCTGTTCGAGTTAGAGAGGGAGAGAGATACGGGATTAGTGTTTTCCTTGCAATTGCCACCTCAGCTCTCTCTCTCTCTCTCTCTCCCCCTCTCGGAAATATTTGGGTTCAATTTCCTTGCAAGGAGCCGGAAACATGATCGCCACTTCTCATTCTTTTTGATGATTCACGATCATCATAATCACCGTCTAGGATAAGATTCTCTATTTTTAGAGGTCTCTCCCAGCCGACCGATATCTGTGCAGCGGAAATGGGGCTGCCGTGCAGGCCGATGGGATAGTCGGAGGGCCCGTCGGTGGGGAGTCGGCGGGCTGAGAAGTGAGAGAGGAGAGAAGCCCAAGTGACGGAGGCGGCGATGTAGTCTTGAGGTCGAGCTCCGAGCATGTAGCCGTTGATTCTAATGGAGAGCGGTTCGAGCGCCGTTAGCCGTCCGAGGGTGCCCAGGTCCACGCGGCTCTCCTCCCATCCTTTCTCCAACTGTAGGCTTACCAGCTTCCCGACTCCGCTTAACGGGGCTGAAGAGGAAGAAACTAGAAGCTGCACCGTCGTTCGGGCGTTCCAGTTTTGGCCCGAGATCATGGCTAAGTTTCCCGAAGTTCCCGAAGTGTTAGAGAGTGAGAGAGACTACTGACAGAATTACCGAAAAATTCAGATTCGAGAATTCCAGCGAGAGAGAGCGTTTTTCTTCGTCCAGAATTCATTGACTTCCTTGATAATCTTTTCATCTCCCGATCTGTTTCAGATCAGGTAGACACTAGTGGTTCCATATTGAAATACTTATACACTCCATATCTCTTAGAGCATGCATTGTAACTCGGCACCCTACCGACTAGCAAATCAACTTATTAATCAAGTTAAATTGTACTTCGATTAGTTAATCTATAGGATAATATTATTAATCAATAAGATTTATTAATAAATGTTATGGGAGTTAATGAAATTATTAACTGGACAAGTATATGAGCCCATAAAGATTGTATACATAAGGTCAATGAATATTAGTGAATATAAACATAATTTTAAAGGTTTATGTGAAAATTTCAAGTATCCAAAGTGTTTAAGTAAGAGATGAACGACCACACCTAAGGGTGTTTATATGAGTTTTATTCGAAACTATTATCCTTTCTTCTTGTCAAAAACTCTATCCTTGTTGTGTCCTAACCCTTGCGATTAGGTTTTATAATCTATACGGGATAGAACAAAACAACTGAATAGAAGGAAGAAGGTACATTTTCATTTACATAGTTGATACATATATAGGTATTAGCTTAACGGCTACTTACAACGGGTATGTTTACATAATGACACATATACCCCCTGTTCTCGACACTCACCCTCAAGCTGAGGAGTGTATATCAATCAATTTCAGCTTGCTTGCCAGCTCCATAAACTACTCCTTAGGTAGACCTTTTGTCAACACATCTACTCATTGCTCGAAAGAACTAATGTATGGAATGCTAATATTATGCTACTTCAAGTGTCTCTTTGATATAATGTCAATAAATACTAACATGCTTCATTTTTTCATGTTGTACCAGGTTATGAGTTACTTTAATCGTGGATTGATTATCACAAAATATTCTATTTGGCCATTTTTGTTCAATCTTTAGGTTTTTAAGAATTCCCTTGACCCACAAAATCTTAGTAAGTCCATGTGCTAACGCTCTACATTCTGCCTCTGTACTAGAGCATGCCACTACTTCTTGCTTCTTGCTCCTCCATGTGACAAGATTTTTCGGCTTAAAATACACAATATCTGGTATCATAGTCTGTGTATGCATCCAAAGACATCATACCTTGGCGTTTGAAGTGTAGACCCCATCTTGTCGTACCTTTCAGGTATTTAAGTACCCGATGTGCAGCCTATAAGTGAGATATCCTAGGACTATACATAAATTGACTAGCTGTGTTGACAACATATGATATGTCTTGGCGGGTATGTGCCAAATAGATTAATCTCCCAATCAAGTGTCGATAATTCCCAACGTTAGTTTCATGTTTATCTTTATTAAGTGTTAATTTGTGGTTTACTTTTATGGGTGTCTTAGCCGGCTGAAAATTTTGTAAATCATGCATATGTTATATTTCTTCATCTAATTCTCCATGTAAGACGGAATTTTTAACATTTCTAATCCTATCAAGATCCCGATGGTGTTCATTTTTGCTACTAGAGAAAAGGTCTCTCCATAATCAATTTCATATGTTTGATTGTATCCTTGGGCCTGTAATCTTGCCTTATATCATTCAATGTGGCCATCAAATAAGTATTTCACAGTAAATACCCATCTACGTCAAATAGATCTTTTCATAGGTGGTAATTGTACAATGTCCCATGAGTGGCTCACTTCTAAGGCTTTTAACTCCTCCTCCATCGACAATGTCTAGTGTGGGATAGCAAGAGCTTCGTCGCTATTTTTTGGAATGTATTCATAATGTAAAGCAGTTAATAAAGTCCGATATTGATATATCGCTTTGGAAAATGTCACATAGCTACTTATGAGATAAGGAGTGGTTTGGTTACATACTTGTTTGGCTTTATCTAGCACATCTACGTCTTGATGTAGGCCATTATTATCAACTATACTTGACTCAGTTATCAAAGGTAGGTTTTCATGATTTCGATCTATCGATTATTTGAAGTCATTGCTTGTATTAGAATCCTTCTCTTTCTATTTTCCCTTTCTGCTATACACTTGAGTGTAGATTGAAATTTTGATACGATTTTGAATTTTATTGATGTCATCTACTAGCTCTTCTTCATAACTCAAAATATGTATGTCCTTGTCAGTGGTGTTAGCTACATTACTTTCTTGTAATATCATTCCTTAAGAGAATGTAGGTCTTCCACTTTCTTGGTCAATCAATGGTAAAGAGTCAGTGTCTTGATTTTGGAGATAGAACCTTTTCAATTCATTCAAAGTAACATCTCTATGTCTTTCTACCAGTGGGATAATAACATTTATATCCCTTCTATGTATTAGAATATCCTACAAACAAACAAACATTTAATAAACTCGGGTGCTAATCTATTCATCTAGGTTGGGTAGAGGTGCAAGTAGCATTCATGTCCAAATACTCTCTTTGGCCAATCACTCCCTATTTTGATCATCAGTAATGCAGTTGAGAGTAATTGCAAGGGTGATTTATACCCTAAGTTGTGGCTGATAACATGCTAAATTAATATGATAAAACATGATTATTGATGCATCTTAAGGCATAAATGATGTCATTTCCATGCATCTTATCATACTTATGTGTATTTTTCTATCATTCTATGAAGAAGTAAGGATAATCTCAAAAACACTTTAAATTAGGGTTAACTATGATAATTTAAAAGTTAAATGATTAATAACCCACCTTTACTTGAGATTATAGATGTTTTTAGAGCTAAAATAATGAGAGAAATCAATTATAAATATTTATTTATAGAAAACACTTTAAAAAATAATTATGTTTTTGAAATAAAATATAAAATTCTAATTATTTATCAATTTTTATCTTTTAGAATGATAGGTAATTAAATTTCAGATCAAATGAAAGAAATTTGGATTAATTTGGAGTTACATATTAAAAGTTATGAATTTTCTATTTTTAAGGATTTTTTCCGGATTTTTCTGATTATTTTACGATTTTTAAATGTTAAAAATAATTTAAATAAGGCAAAAAAGGGGGTATTTTCGTGCAGGACCCACGTGGCAGCGACGTGGCATGCAAGGTCACGTGGCAGCGCCAGGCGGGCCCACGCGGCGCCTACGCGACGTGATGCGACGTGTATTTATATTTACTCATATAGTTATAATATGTATAGCCTTCCATTTATCGAAAGGGATTATTAACCCTCTAAATCGTCGCATCTTATAAACTCGATGGTTTTCTTTAATTTTTTCCGTGCGGGACTAAAACCCACACAAATTATTTAAGTGGAAGACTGACGTGTCGTTTTCGTGCGTCGTTAAAACACAAAGACGATGGTCAAACAAAATTTATAAAACCGAACTCACTAAGACAAGATATAATAATCAAGTATTGGGTAAGTATCGGGTCGATCCACAGAGAGCAGGGTTGACTTTAATCGCAGAGTTGACTTGGTCAAACTTAGGTTTAAAAGGAGTTTTAAATAAGAGAAAATAATATGTAATGAGTGGAAATGATATAAATAGACCTAATAAGAAGTTTTAAGAATTGAAATCTCGGATTTGACAGAGAAAAGTCAAAAGTCAAAGTCAAAGCGTTGACTTTGACCAACAGTAAGTGTTCTGCAAAATCAGAGAATCAAACAGAGTCAGAAGATTACAAAAAGTATATTTAGAAACTAGAGAGAAAATGGAATTTATTGATATATATTTCGTAATTTTTGGATAAGAAATGGATTTATTATGAATTATTGAAAATCAATGATCAGAAAATCCCCGAAATTGACACCTCAAAGGAAATCTTCAAATTGAATGCCCAAATAAAATCCAAATCTTGCAATTTATATGTCAATGGAAAGCTAAGAACCAGAGGAATCCAACAAGACTAAAATTATCAAATTCTGAGTTATCAATAAAAAGTAATTGACCCCGAAAGTTAATGTTTGACTTCTGATGAAAGATGAACATTCCGTGGTCAAACGTTAAATTGAAGGGTCAAATGAACTCGGAATTTGATGAATTTGTTATCCACGGAAAGCTGATGAAAAGAGGAATCCAATGAAACCAAAATCAAGTGATTTGTAATTATAATCAAAGAGATATCCTACTTTCAAAATCAGCAACTTTTCGGACCTAAAATTGGGGAAAATGAAGAACACTATGAACTAATTTGCAAAATTAAAGATCTAAACCTAATAAAAATACAAATTACCTCTTGATAATTGATCGAACCTCACTACTAACCCGATTTCTGCAAGAATGGGGCCTCAATTCTCGTGGATTGAAGCGAATTTGATCGGATTCTTCCTCGTGGACGTTCGGAATTCAAGGGGAAAATTCGATGAAATCAAGAGATGAAATCGTGACTATCATGCTTCAATGGTTGCGTCTCTACACTCTTGGAAGCAGAGGATCACGAGAACTTAAGACCTTCCTCGAAACTCACTTAATTTCTTCACGAGTCGATCAAAAGTTGAAGAACAAGAGAGGGAAATACATGCTTTTAAAGAGGGAATTAGGCCCGAAATCGTGGGTGATGGAGACGATCGTGGAGGCCGTTTGCTGTCGTCGTGGAGGCGATTCCTTCGGCCTGGGTCGTGGCTTCAATTCCGCGACAAATCGGCTTGTGTTTAGCTTCAATTTCGCTTCGGATTTGCCACGTTTTCGCTTTGATTTTCGCCACGATCGCGCCACGATCGGGTCGCGATCGGGCGTCGATCGTGGTGTTAGGGCTTCGTCGATCGCTTGCCGATCGATGGGAGACAAATCCCCGCTAATGCCGCGCCAGGATCTCCTCGATCGCGGCTCGATTGCGCCGCGATCGTGGAGTTCTTCCACGAAATTCCACCGCCGTCCGATGAAGCTTTGATCGTGATGAAAATCCGACGCGCCAGAAAGTTCCACGCGGCTTCACTGGAGGCCGTTAGATCGCGATCGCGCGATCTTCAGTTGATGAAGATCGGACGCTCACGACGCGTCCACGTGGCGAAAGGTAAGCCCTGCGATCATTTCACTTCAGATATATTTTTAGGCATGTGTTTGATCTGGTGATCGCGTGGACTCGGATCCACGCGATCGACGCCCCTCGATCAGACCCAGCTGGATCCGACGCCCACCAAGCCGCCACGTCACCTGCAAAAGGTAAGACCGTGTGGAACATAGTCCCACACGGAGAGAATAGAGGGAAATACTGCGGTTAAATAGGGGAACGGATTCCCCTATTAATGATCTTCTTTCTTTCCTAATGCCAGCCACTTGGCGCGCCCCGTGCGCCTCCTGCATGGGCCACACGCGTCCTGCCACGTGGCCTCAGTGCCACGTCGTAACGGCGCGGTGGACCCGCGCGCCACGTGGGTCCGCTCGCCACGTCAGCCCCGCCTGGGCCCGCTTGCCACGTCAGCCGCAGGTATTTTCTCCCCCTTTTTCGCGATTTTAACTAAGAAATTCCTTAAAAAATCAATTTAAAATCAAATAAAAAATCGGAAAAAATAGTATAAAACTTCAGAAATTCAAATTTCTCAAAATACAACTCCTTTTTAATCCAAATTCTCTCCATTGGATCACAAATTCTTTTCTTTTTAATATCATGTCATTTAAAATATGTTTTCAAGAAGGAAATAAAGATGAATTAAGATTTCATTAAATAAGTTCTAATTAAACATTCTAAATCATAAATTCATCCTAAAATCATCCTTCCAAACATTTACTAAAGTCAAAACTCATTTAATAACTGAGATTAACTTCTATTAATTTAAACAAAAGATTAATCATCTATTAAACATGAAATTATCCCTAATTTATGCATAAATATCAACTTTAGTGAAATGACATGCCAATGGAGAAAATTCCTAAAAAGTATGATAACATGCCTCATATTCACATAAAATAAGCATGAATATGAGTTAATTAAGATAAGAATTCATGTTATAAATGCATGTTATCAAAGACACGTGGCTAAAATCGAGGCGTTGGATCACGATCGGAGCGCGCCGATCGAGTGCACCCGCGGTCCACCGGATCTGATCAACGCACGTGGCTTTTAAAAGGCGTTATAACGGCTCAGATTAAACGCGCGGGGGAGAATCCGGACCATCAGATCGCGATCCAACGGCGACAAAACGACGCGTTTTATAACGTCCATCTGCGTGGATCATCCAGACCGTCCATCAAGATCGGACAGCTATGACTTAATTGAAACGATCCACAATAGACCGTTCCATCGTAACCGTCAATCATTTCGATCGGACGGTTACGCCCAAAATTCCTATAAAACGATGTGTTCTTACAAATTGTAAACCATTTGAGTTGGAAATCAAAGCAATTGATCTGTTTAGACACCTCCCCTTTCGTTTCTCTCGATCCCATCGTATTCGACACTCATTTCCGTACCTCCGGAGTCCTTGAAATCGAGATTTGGTTGAATAGATTAGGATAAATCAGCGCTTGAATCTCCTCCTCGCGTTCTTCGTGTTCTAGGCGATTAAGCGGTTTAATCGCATCGATTTGATCATGATTTGGGATTAGTGGAATCAATTTTTGCATAATCTACCTTCCTATAATGTTTAATTTTCAATTTAGATTAGGATTTAAGGTTCAATTTCATATAATTTTAGTCAATTTCATGATTTCTTCGTTCAAAAATTTCTTCCCACTTCAATCTTCAATTTCTCCGCGAAATCAAGACCAAATTTGATGATTCTTGATTCCATGGAATCGATTTGAAGTTCTCTTTCATAATTTACCATTTTCCCCAATTTCTATCATCAATTCATCATCCGATTTGATCAATTTCGAAGAATACATTAAGAATTTCCTTATTTCCCTATGGATTTCGACCCTTATTTACCATTATGCCACTCAATTCGAGTTAATTTCCCAAAATTGGTAAGTTTGGTTTTATTTTTGACACGAGACCGTGTGAAATTGACGACCTCGCGGTCTCGTCTTGTCAATGGCTAGCTAGCCTATTGAAATTCCCTAATTAGATGGTGAATATACTAAGAGGGGAAGGGGGTGAATTAGTTTCTTTTGAATATTTACATTTTTCTAACCCTTTTTGAATTCGTTGTTTATCCACTCGAATTTCTCATGTCACTCGTACGCTTGATTTTTTTATACTTGACAGGGTATCCAAACTCTTTACATTAGTCCCAAGAGGAGACAGTCCTCTCAGAGTCACTCATCACCTTATTAATCCCCTAGTAGCAACTACTAGCTGCTCAGGATAATCAAATCAAAGTTCTAACACGATCTTTCGATCATACTAACTCACACTCTCAGTTAGTAACCTTACTTTGCTGATGTCCTTCAGTACCCCTCTGCTCGTCCCATCCCCCAAGCAGACTCCCAGAGCTCCACACACCGCTCCCTACTCTCTTTCGGGCTGGTCTGCCTCTCTGAAGTCACCGAGTCTCGTCACCGATCCAAGTAGGTTGCTCATCCTCGAATCCAAGTAATCTTGTAAGGTGAAGAACAAATGCATCTCGAGTTTACTTTCTAGTCAACTATCTAGATCCGTCTCGACTCACTACGATTCCCTAGGAATCTCTTCCTTACCCTCACGTGTAAATACGACTCACCCAGAGTCAACGCAGTGTATGACGGTATAATTAATTTTCCCTAGTTCCTAAATTAGACTCACAAAATAAAGAGCTATAAAGAGAATACTAGAAACTGAACCAACCACGACAGTTAACGACAAATAATTTAAATATAAAAAGTGTAAGTTATGTAAGGAAAAATATTGAAAATGAAACAAATAAAAATTAACTCCTTGAAGAATTGATTTGTACTAGCCTTTAGTTTTTACTTCGATGTAGACCTTGACTTATATAGTTGACTATGACTTACATAGTTGACTTAGAATTTTTGTAGTTGACTTTGACTTTTGACTTTACTATTGACTTCAGCTTTTGCCTTGACTTTGACTTTTGTAATTGACTTTGACTTATGTGGTTGACTTTGACTTATGTAGTTTACTTTGTCTTCTGCCCTGGCTTTGACTTTTGGTTTGCCCTTAAATGTAACACTAATACACACACAAAAACAATACTAGCTATCCCTAGAACGATTCTGTAGAAAATTTTTGCAATGATTCTAATGCGCATGTAGATCTTTAAATTTATCAAAAAAAATTTACCTTGTTGACAGTCACCTTAAATCTCACCTTGATGCAAACTTATTCAATTTTCTTTCTAATCCGTGAAAAAACACTCCTCAACAATGTAATGAATCAAGAAACAAAGATTAATAGGAATAGGAATCTAAAACAATAATAAGCATGTTGATCAGCACTAACAATTAGAGATGTAACTCTAAAAATTGGTAAAAGAAAGGGTAGAAAGGTTAGACTTATTTCCGTCCTAATCAAACAAAACAGAAATATTGGAATAACAATAAAAATTAAACTTGGTTTGATCTATCCTTAAAAATGAGGTGGATATTAGACTGAAAAATTCGAATTAAAATAACATAAATTAGACAAGAATTTGACGATGTTTTGACTGATTTTTCTTCTAATACACATATGCAAATAATCATTTAAAGACAAACCTTACACAAATAGAGGAAAATTAAAAGTTACGACATTGAATCCAAATCGTGAGAAATAATTGGATACTAAAAACAAGGTTACCAAACAAGCCAAAGAAAATCAGAGCAAAACAAAATCACAACGAAATTAGAAAAAATAGAAAATCAGAACAAAAAAAATCACAAAAAAATTAGAAAAACAAAAGATCAGAAACAAAACAAAATCACAGCGAAATTAGAAAAATATAAAATCGGAATCAAGAACAAGAGATGATCTAAAGAAACTTGGGTTTGAAAAATTGAAACAAAAGATCCAAAATCAAGAAATGATCCAGAGAACAATACTCACACAAAATAAACTAAAAAAAGTGAAATCGAAATCAAAATGGAACTAAAAAATAATAGAAATGAAAACCAAAATCAAACGAATGCCCAACACAATGATTTCTGCTGAGAATTTCAATGATTTCCGTTGAGTGCAATTGCAAAGGACGACTGATGAAATGATTTCGTGTGGTAATTGAAATCACACAAAATCATGTCAAAATTAATACCAAAATCACCAATTTTATGAAATTATTACTAATTAAGAAGTATAGTGGTGAATATGGGTCGAATAAGGGAATTTTGAGATATCTTTTGAAATCATATCAAATCAGATGATGAAATTTGGTGAGAAATTAGGGAAATTGATATTTTTGGAAAGAAGACTCGAAGGAAAATCCATGAAATCAAAAATCATGGAATTTGGTTCAAGATTCGTCGAGAAATTGTCTAGTGAATGAGATAGAAATTTCGGAATTTGAAAACCGTGAAAAATCAAAATTGAAATTAAAATTGACTAAAATTAAGATTCAAAATTGAAATCTAAAGATATACGAAGGAAGATTAGGATGAAAATCGATTTCTAACCCAAGATTACACTCAAATTGATCCAATTTACTCGCTGGATCAAAGGATTTTCATTCCAGAATTCAAAAAAATGATCATTGATGTTCAAGAGTCAATTTCTTCCTAATCTCTCAACAAAATCTCACTATGTGGACGCGAAAATTGATTTAGAAGTGATTGGAAGCAAGAGATTCAAGGGATTTAGTGTCTAGACAGTTCGATTACTTGAAGAACCCAAAAATGATTTGCAATGTCAAATAACATCTCAATTTATAGGGCAAATTGGGCGTAACCGTTAGATGAAACGCTTGATGTTCGATCAACGGCTCTAATGAAACGCAAGCGTGCGAATCGTTACAGTTAAGTCATGGTTGTTGGATCACAAATGAATCTTTGAGATTTCACCACATCACGTGCATTATAAGTAATGCATCAAACACTCATCGTTTGATCTTGATTGGACGCTCCAGATACGTTTTGTCAGTTTTAATCTCAGCCGTTATAACTCCTCAGATGGACGGCTGAGATTAAATCATTTTAAAACTAATTCGCTGATGAATAGGATTACACCGCGTACCACTCGCTGTAAGTGAAGATCAATGATTCATCTTCAATGCGCGCATCGAATGCTCCTCGTGTTGCCACTTCGCTTGCGCACTTAAAACAAGAAACATATTCCCACATGATTTTTAAAATTAATTACAACACGTATATAAGGTGCGGGCTTAAGAGGGAGATAGCGTTATCTTAAAAAGGATGATTATCTCTCTCTACACACGCGCATACACACACATGCACATACACACATGTGCAGATACAAAACGCCACGTGGCGTGTTCATACGTCGTCACGTGGCGGTGCGCTTTTTTTTCTTTGCCACGTCTGCTGCTATATCAGGTCGCGATATAAAAATATATATTTTAATGAATTTAATTCGAATAAATAGATTTTAAATTCTAAAAAAGTTTGAAAAAATCTGATAAAAATCCCTAAAAATTAGAAAATTCATATCTTTTAAAATATAACTCCAAATTAATCCAATTTTGTTTCATTGGATCAGAAATTAAATTATCTATTATTCTAAAAATTTAATCTTAATAAAAATGAGAGAATAAATTTCTATTTCAAAAATACACTCATTTCTTTTGAGATTATAATGACTTTTTCATATAATGATAGATAAACACTCAACAATATGATAATATGCATTATAATGGAATGTTTAATACTTGAATTTGTATTAATAATCATATATTTCCGTGTTTAGATTGCATGTTATCAATAGCCGGTGAGTGACAATCGCTTGATCATAGTCGTTTTTTATCTCAGAGTGATTGAGTGAAGAATCGTCATTATTGAGGGAGAGTGAGAGAGAAACTTCGCTTCTTCCTTTCTTCCTCTTTTCTCAAAAACGTAAGTGTTGGAGAGTAGTCACGTTGATTTTTTGTAGGGTTTTAAAGAGTGAAATAGAGAGAGAAAAACCGTTAGTTCTTTTTCCTTCTATTTTTTTTTGTTTGTAAAATGAGTACTTCAAAAAAATTAAAAAAACTGATTAGATAAAATTTAATTAAAAAGGAACTAAAATGCAAATGAAAATATATAACAAAAATATCAGTAATAAGAAAATGAAGAACAAGAACATGTTTTAACAATAGATATTAACATTGATATTCTAAACTGATGGCAATGTAAAAACTAAGCATAGAAACTAAAATAATAGGAACAATAATTATAATTAATAGTTTTATGTGGATGAAACTTAAATATTTGTGTCTTTAATACCGATCTTTAAGAACATATGTCTTGTTATTATACTAAAACAATGTTAATGATAATTCGATCTTTAGAATTTCTTATTCAAATGTTTTAATAACGTATTAGAAAATAAATAATCTAGAACTTATTCTTAGCGGCATCTGGGTTTCAAAGTCAAAGTGGGTCAATCACTCAAGCGGTTGGTACCTACACTAACAAGGACATACCCTTCTCAAATGATTTTTTTAAAAGCTATCAATCCAAATCTAAAAGCTGATTAATATAATATTTCATAAACATTAAGAGCACACCAATATAAATTATAAAACTTAGATTAAACTAACACCTATTAGAAAGGTATGTGGCTATAAGCATGGCTTCTCCCCAAAGAAAAGCGGGAGCCTTACTTTGAATGAGTAAGGCTCTACCTTTTTCTTGAATTACACCAATCCTTCTTTCAACTGCTCCATTTTTTTGTGGTGTATAAGCACAAGAAGTCTCATGAAAAATTCCAAATTTATTACAATAATGATAAAATACATAATTTAGATAGTCTTTAGCACTGTTTGTCCTGATAACTTTAACCTTTCATTCAAATTGTCGATCTATCATTTGGATATATTTTTTGACTTTCATAGTGACTTCTGACTTGTGTCGAAGTAGGTTAATCCACGTGAATCTACTAAAATCATCTACAAATATTAAGAAACATTTAAAACCATGGATATCTATAGATAAAGTAAGCCCCCATATATCATAGTGAATAAGTTGGAATGGTTGTTTCCTTCTCAATGAATGTTAGGAGCTATAGGAATGTCTCTTATGTTTTGCTCTTTCACAGACACCACAAAGTAAATTCTCAATAGAAATCCCTTTAAAATCATCAAGAAACATACATTTCAAAATCTGAAACGAAGGATGTCCTAATCTTTGGTGTGTATGTCATACTTTGTCCTTGTTGGGTTCTGAGGTCGATAAACTTTTGAAATTTTGATCAAAACATTGAATGCAGCAGAATAGATTGAATCAGATATTCAAAACATCAAGCCACCAATAACAAATGATCCTATTATCTAGTATGTATGAGAAAACATACTTACACAGTTTCCTTCAAGGAGTTATTGAAGCCATTCAAGTGTCTAGCCTATAGCGGTATCCACACGGTCTCCAAATAGTTGGATCTCCTCTTCAAAGCTCTTCAGCAAGAGAGAAAGAAAAGAAAAGAGAGAATTCTCACAAGGCTTGCATGAGCACCTTGAGTTGTGATCTTTTTCTCCCTATTTATATACATTTGGTATGTGAATTTTTCATAAAAACCTTCATAATTATGCATATATCCACCAACATCTATCGACCTTAAGTGTGTGACCCTCTTAGTCACTAGTTAATAACTCTATAATCCCAATAACACCTTATTGGTTAACCTTAATTAATTATTCATATCAACATATAAATTAATTAATCAATGATTGATTTAGCCCAATTGATATGTTGAGTTGCCAACCCGTTGGGTGCCAAGCTACACCACATACTCTAGGAGATATCGAGTATGTAAGAACTCTCTTATAGAACCTTTCCATAATCGATTACTATGTATGTATGATCCTTCATCCACGGGAGACTTATGAATGACTTAGGGTATGGTCAATTGTCAAACCCTAATCAATCACTCAAGTTAATACTGATGTGTGTAGGAAATTATCGGGAACTCTTTCTCCGATATTTCCAGTATCTTGGCCAAGGATTTCATAGCATATCATTCCTTGAGTCAATCTCCTCAAATACCGAGGGCACATGATCTCATCTTGATCACGCAATCATCTTTGTGAACTTTATGTCATATCTAATATATGTGGACTTCATCTTTGTTTTAGATATCCCGTGACTAGGGATTAATAAGTCATAATCAAAACACGATCATCTATCCACAAGATGTCTTTGGCGTCTCAAGTCAAAGGACCACATATACAACCATGACATGAATTAATATGATTGACAGTTAGGTATAATACCATTTAGGGATTTATACGGTTCAATTCAGTGAACTCTTTCTCCAAAGAGCACCCACTATCTATCCTTAGTGTCTCTACATTGATGGCTACATGATCAGTTATACTCATCATATGAGTCAGATCAAATAGCGCTATTCTTTCCAGATAATTTGATGTCCCTCTATAATATCACACGAATAGGAATATTTAGAACAAATGTTTAAAGACTAGTGATCATTGTATTATGATCTCATCATAATTCGCTTAGTCATTGCACATGCTTATGGACTTCATTGCAAACATCACAGAGGAATGATAATGAATAAATTTCATTTTAATGGACATTAAACAAGATACATGGAAGTATGATTGACTCATAGACCACATAATATCCATCAATCCTACTCTTTTCTTGTGTCAATTGTTGTTAAAGCATTGGATTGGTGTATGTTGTAGTTCATACTCTTTCTACTTAAATCTTATGGATTCTTAGATGCAGGCAAGTAGTAAAGTCTGGCATGGACTTTTAGCAAGTCCAATCTTCCACCATTGTACCTTATCATACAATAATGTGTTAATGCCATTCAAATCAATTTTGTAAGGATAAACGGATACAAGCTTTTGTGCTGAAATAGGGCTCACAAATAATTGAGGTACATGAAGTACGTGTTCCAACTTTCCTATGGGGTTTAGATTAAGTGTCCATATACCAAAAATGACCAATAAGGTACCATCAGTTGGCTAGACATTCTTATTATTAGGACAAGGTGTATATGAAGTAAATAGGTCAAGAATGGGTGTCATGTGGTCTATAGCTCCGGAATCTAAGATCCAAGCACTACAAGGATCCTTATGTACTACAGATTGTCTAGTAATAGAATATTTTTTACTTAAAATGAAATTCTTACTAGAATTTACCACTGATGTGGACCAATTATAGATATTGAATTTGAGATAAGGGCCTCCAATTGATGTAATTTTTTTTTCTTTTAGCAGGTCAAACTCACTTTTCTCAGCTTTATCCTTTAATTATTGTTATGTAGATTGTATAGGAGGCTGCACTTGGGGTCGAATACCCTTGGCCATTACTTGTATTGGGTTGATATAGAACACGGCTTTGGCTAATCATAGGGCGTTCATTTAGTTTCCAACATGTTTCTCTGGTATGCTGGTATCTTTGACAAAGATCGCAGCAAAGGGAGTCTTCGCCATCCCCTTTGCATTTTGAATTCCAGTTTTTGTGTAACGTGATTGATTGGAGTTCTGCTTTGTATTGGGTGCTTATGTGTATCCTAGATTCGGTGAGTGTTCATGTGTAGGACCTGTATTATGCTTAAGAATGAAGGCTTGACTTTCTGTACAAAGGGAAGCCTGAGTGGTCGGCAGAGCCTATAATCGGTTCTCCTCCCTAATCACTTGGACAACAGATTCATCAAAGGAAAGTGAGTGCTCCCGGGTGAATATATTGTGCATTGTCTCAAATTCTTGGCGTAGGCCAGTCAAGAAACAATAATTTAAACCTTTAATATATATTCCCAAGCTGGTGAGATCAGTTGGGAGAGGCCAATAGACATCAATTTCACTCTATAAGGCATATAATTCATTTGCATACTCTAGAATGCTTGGTTGTTCTTGAAGTAGTTCCATGGCCTTTCTATTTAGTTATGCTATTCGAGATTCGTCTTCTAATTTGGAATACAGTCTGATAACCGTATCCCACACATCTTTGACACAAATCAGAATCTATATATCATTCACTGACCTCTGGTTTTATGGAGTCCAGTAGCCAGGTAAATATGACATCTTCTTCATTAAGCCACCGGAGATAGTGTGCTTCGGTATCTTTGGGTCCGGGATTTGTAAGATGTTTGTCAAGCTTCCTAGGCTGAAGTACTCTCTCAAAAAATCTACTCCAATGATATTACTTTTTTCCAGTGAAAAGATTTCGAGGGTTGTAGCAGATAAATGATTTTGAGTGGTTGCTAGCATAGCCAAAGTGAGAATGGTTGACGATTGAGATTTGGATGATTTGCTGTCTTCCATAGGATTCGACATGAATCAATCAACAATGCATATAAAAAATATTCACTGCCGTAAAATCACAGATCAGAGATGGAGCGACCTAATTTCAGGTAGTTCAGGTACGCCAAAGAATGTTATTCCCACAGATACGCAGTCCGGGTCGTCTTCTTTTTTTGCTCCCTGCAGATACACAGATTTGGGGAGGTGCTAGGAGACGAGATGAAGTAGTATGTTGAAAAATCAGGATTCCCGCAGAAAGTGCTGATAGGGAAGATCTGTAGAGTGGAAAGGACGAACTAGTTTTGTCTCGTCGTTAGTCTGTAAAACGTCCGTACCTTTCAGATTTCTATCGTCAATCGATGCTCTGATACCATGTCAAAAACTCAATCCTTGTTATGTCCTAACCCTTGCAATTAGGTTTTGTAATCTGATACAGGATAGAACAAAACAACTGAATAGAAGGAAGAAGGTACACTTTCATTAAGATAGTTGATACATATATAGGCAGTAGCTTAACGGCTACTTACAACGGTAATATGTGTACATAATGACATATATACCCATGTTTCTCTAACACTTCTCATTCTCTCTTGGTAAAGAGTTTCTCATTCTCTCATGATCTTATCATCTAGTACCCAAATAATCATTAAGGTCATCAAATTCAATCATGCAAATATGGTGTATATGCAACAAATAATGACCACAATAGCGAAAGTTCTTACAAAAATAATTAGAGCTCCAAGAAGATTTACAGCGTAGCTCATGATGATTTTTCCAGTACAGACACACATGAAAAATGGAGTCATCAACCTGTTTATGATATCTGAGGATATGCAAAAAGCCATATGAGCTTCCAAGTAAAAACCTCAAATCTTGTAAAAATAGTGTCATTCTCTTCTTTATCATAATAACAGTACCGATAACTCGAAATATGCCTCGCAGTGCCAGTGAACATCATCGACCACTCTCCAATGAATTCAATTAGAATTCAGATGTGCACCATTAAGCTAAGACTAACTAAAGCCTCATATCATGGAAATTCTGGCATCTTCCAAGGCTGTCCACAGGGATCTGGCTTCCTCACATCTTCATGTGGAAACATAGATGTTGGCCAAGATGACAAAGTGCGCATTCACACCAGTCTCAAGCTCATCAAAGTGCTGCGTGGCGACCTTGCCAAGAACCACATCTGCATGCACCATTAAAAAGGTTGGGACCAACTACAGCCACGTATCTTGGCAACTCTAGAATCCTCCATGGCTGTCCACAGGGATCTGGCCTCTTCCCATCTTCCCCCGTCTGCATAGATGTTGGCCAGGATGACAAGGTGCGCATTCAAACCAGGCTCGAGCTCACCATAGCGCCGAGCAGCAACCTCACCGAGCTCCACATTTCCATGCAGCCGGCACGCCAGCAGCAGTGCGCCCCACACACCACTGTGTGCTGCCACAGGCATCCTCTCTGCCACCTCATATGCCTCCTCTAGCCGTCCAGCTCTGCCGAACAAGTCCACTAGTGAGGCATAGTGGTCAGCTGTTGGCGAAATCCCATGATCTGTCTCCATGGACGCAAAGCACTGGCAGCCCTCCTCGATCAAGCCAGCATGACTGTAAGCTGCAAGCAGCCCCACAAAGGTGATATCATTGGGGGGAATGCGATCTTTTTCCACCATTTCTTGGTAAAGTGTAATTGCCTCAGAGGACTTGCCATTGATGCCAGAACCAAGGATCATGGCACTGTAGGACACCACATCTCGGTGGGAGAGAGATAAGAAGAGATGGAAGGCCTTGTCAATATCCCCGCATTTGGAGAGGAGGTCGATGAGAGCAGTCCGAAGGTGGTCATCAAGAGGAACTGCGGCAGCCGAGAGGTGGGTTTCCACCCAGCGGCTCAAGCGGAGGTCACCGAGCTGGGAGCAGGCAGAGAGGAGACAAGTAAAGGTTTTAACATCAGGCTGGCATTGTCCGGTGAAAATGTGGGTCTTCTGCATTTTCAGGAACAGGCTGATCGCTTCTCTTGGGCGCCCATTCTGGGCGTAACAGGAAAGCAACGCATTCCACACGGCGGTACTCCTATATGGCATTCCATCAAACAGGATCTCAGCGGCAGAAACATCCCCTGTTCTCGCATACCCGCCGATCATGGAAACAAAGGAGACAAGGGTTCTGTCAGGCATTTCCTCAAACAGTTTCCTGGCGGAGTGCATGTTGCCCACGGAAGCAAAACCACTGATCATCCCGTTCCACGACTCCGGGTTCCTGTAAGCCGCTGGCATCTTCTCGAAAAACTCCACCGCTCCCGCCAAGTCTCCAGCTTTCGCGCGCCCAGAGATCATCGCGTTCCAGGAGACAATATCCTTCACAGGCATTTCGTCAAACAGCTTCTGTGCATCATCAAGAAGCCCGGATCTCAACAACCCAGACAAGAGTGCATTCCAGGAGACGACATTTTTCGTGGGGATTTCGTCAAACAGATCCCTGGCATCAGAAAAGTCGCCGCCTTTGCGGCAGTAAAGGTCGATTAAAGCTGTGTGAAGGTAGACGTCGGCCGGGAAAAGACAGAGCTTGCGGGCGAGAGCGTGAATGGTGGCTCCGCAGGAGAAGTTGGGGAGGCGAGCGCAGGCTTTGATGGCCGCGGAGAAGGTGTAGTCACCTCCGGGGAAGTTGCTGCTCCGGTGAAAAGACGAGAAGAGAACTAAAGCTTCCTTAAAGTCTCCTCTTTTGACCGCGTTGCAGACCAATTGGGCCTTCGCCATTAATTACGCTCGTGGGTTCACCCTCGACTTTATCTTAATGGACGTGTTATTGGGCTGAAGGGTTTTGAATATTAATGAGCCGAACCGTTTTTTTGAAGCTGGCTGGCCCGTTAGTGGAGTCGCCGTGGCGCCCTTCTTCACTGGAGAGCTCAGCGAAGAGTGCAGAGTAGAAATGGCCTCAAGGCTCCTCTCTCGGATTTCCAGGATTTCTCGATGCACCAGATATTCCGGGAGCCACTTTGCGCCGATTTCTCCAGTATATTTTGTTCTTACGTTCGATTTATCTCTTGCGGCAAATTAGATGTTTTTTAGGTTTTCGCTTTTCTCATTGAATGCGAGGAATGAAGGGTAAAGATTACACTTTTTTCGCTCTTACTTTTCTGATTTTATATTTGTACATTCTCAGTTCGGGGTCGGTTCCGTCGCTTCTAAGTTCTTCTCTACGACCGTATTGAGATCACCCGAGAAGGCGGCCGTATTCCCTCCCGAGTTGCTGTCTAAGCAGAAGATTTTGACCCCTGATCGTGTTCTTGGTAATTGATTTTGTTGCTTGCTTCTTCTTTTTTTCTGGATTTAGTAATAGTGATCTTCCTTAGTCAATTCCATGCAGATAACTCATAGGATGATTCTGAAAAAGATGAAGTGTTTTTTGGATTAACCTGATATGACCATGATGCGGTCGATTTCTTATATTTAGTCTTGTTTTCTTGTCGATTTCTTTGTTTTACTGCGTTTAGTACCAGTGATCTTTCTTTGTATAATGAATGCGTGTGCTCAATCAACGATTCTGATAAAAAGATTATTTCTTTGAATGGATTAAGTCCACATGAGCATGACACAATCTGTTTCTTACGTTTTTTTCTTCTTTTCTCACCTAATTTCAGGACAGTATGCTGACTTAGTGACAAGGGTCACAAATTTTCAGAATGATGATAAAGGATTAATGGTTCTTGCGGGTGATGTATTTGATGTGCCGATTAGAAAGGATATCATTCAGCGGGTTGTGAGATGGCAACTGGCAAAGCGGCAGCAGGTACGATATTATATGATAGAAGTAGACCTCTCAGCGGTTGCATGATGGCACGGTTGGATACCACTTCATGAAAGAAACGACCGATTCATTGCATAAAAAAATTGGCATTGTTCGAGTCAACCGGCATTTAAAGATTGTGCTAAATTATGAATTCAGTCCTACGGCATTTAAAGATTGTGCTAAATTCAGTAAGCCTGTTGTGTGTGTGTGTGTGTGTGTGTGTGTATGGCAGAGAGAAATGTCACTGTTGACTAGTCAACAGTGACATGCGTCACATAACCTGCCGCACATGGCAGTCTTAGTTGCACATTTTTGGGATGCCCCTTCAGACACGTGACATTTCAGCTGCCAAGAGGTGTAGATCTCGGACTGAATTTAATTGTTCTGAGGTAATTTTTTGTTATTTTTCTTAGGGAACACACTCGACGAAAACAATCAGTGAAGTCAGTGGAACAGGGAGAAAGCCGTGGAATCAAAAGGGCACAGGAAGAGCAAGACATGGCACATTACGTGGGCCTCAGGTGAGTAAAATCAAATTATTTATCGAATAATTGATTCGGATGACTGGAGTTTTGAAATTGCCTTTTCAGTTCAGGCATGGTGCTGCCATGCATGGTCCAAAGCCTAGGAGCCATGCAATCAAGTTGCAGAAGAAGGTTCGCCGTCTTGGTCTGAAAATCGCTTTGTCGGCTCGAACTGCAGAAGGAAAGGCAAGTTCTTTATTATCATCAGTGTCATCATAATCCTCATTGTCGTTATTTTCCCCTCTTCATTCTCTGTCATAGGAGAAGCGGAGGTGAATCATAGGAAATATGTCATTCATGTCATGCTTCTTCCATCCCGAAAGCCCTTTAAGTCTAATTCAGTCCATGGGAGTAAGCCCTTGGACTAAAACAATCTTAGTCTTCCTCTAGTTAATTTTAGGATGTAATGTCACCGTCGCCTTCATTACCAAGATCATCATCTTCTACCTTATAAACCTCCTTGAAAAGAAAGAAAGAAATGCCATGATTGAAAGGAGTCGTGAATTTGGCAGCCTCCCTCGTCAAGATTAGAAGAACTTGCACGAACATGTATCAATCTGCCATAAAGAATAGCTGACTGGTGTGTTTATTTTCTTTTTGTCCAACCCTTGAATTCATGTAAGAGTAGCACATTTGCTTACCGCTTTTGCTTTTGATTATGAGATAATTGACTACAAAACAGCTGATAATTGTATTTCAAAAAAAAAAAAAAAAACAGCTGATAATCTTTGAGGATCTGGGGCTGCCGAGCCACAAGACCAAGTATGTGGTAGGTGCAGTGTCAGAGATGGAAGACGCAAAGAAGGTTCTCCTTGTTGATGGCGGCCCAATTAACACCAACTTGAAGCTTGCCACTCAGAATATCCACTACATCAACGTCCTACCTTCCATTGTACCACGCACTCTCTCTCTCTCTCTCTCTCTCTCTCTCTCTCTCTCTCTCTCTTTGTGCCCATATGTTTGTCCATCCCCGTCTTTTCTCGCTTCCTTGAACTTATCTCTTTCTTTCATCTGTCTCAGTCTCAACATCTATCTCTCTCGCTGTCTATCCAGACACTCTTTGTAGCTATCCACATTTCTCTCTCAAGCTCTCATTTTGTTTCTCTTTAACTTCATTGAAATTTACTTATTTATTCTCATCCATGAACGTGTTTTTGGGTGTTTCAGGGACTGAATGTCTACAGCATTCTCCAACATGACACACTTGTCATGACCAGAGATGCCGTCAACAGGATTGTCGACCGCCTCCACACGCCCATCAACCGCTGACTTATGACTTCGACTTACCCGAGGGTGTTTGACCCTGACCCGTTTTTGTCCAGCTCTTCATTTGATCGATAAACTAATTAGAGTTTTTCGCTCACCATAAGTCAACGAGGACCAGCTTTTCTTCTTCCATATGAAATTTCTATGTATGGCAAATAACCGCATCACTAAGGAACAAAAAGGCTCCCAAATTCGGGAGGGAAGAAAGAAAAAGTCAACCCGATGATCTCCATACCCTGCCTTCCAGAGACACAACCATGACTGACACGTCGTCGTGATACTTTCGACGATCTCCATGGGGGATATCCAGCAACGCGTGAAAGTCCATCCCTGCCAAAAAAAAGTCAACGAATTAGGTAAATGAGGCGCTAATAGGGCAACGAGAAAGAGTTCAGGTGGCGATCAATGAGAACTCAATGAATCTCAAAGGCAACTAGTCCATAGAATCATGAACTGCTCAACGATTCAGTTCATGACTGATTTTCATCAAAGCCATGAATTAGCGCCTATGAAATGACAAACAAACCAACAATTTAGCATACCTCCAGTGCTTCATAAAAGAAAACTAACTGATTCTCAAAATCACAGATTGCTCAAACAATCAGTTTGTGATATTTATTTGTGCTTGATACCTTGATTTGGAATTTAGGTCAGTCTTGCCCGTTGAAATGACGAGCAAATCAACAACTAGGAATGCTTCTCGGGTTCAGTAAAAGGCAACTAACTATTTCTTCGAATCACAAACTGATTTCTAAAAATCAGTTTGCAAAAATCATCGATGATATATAACAAAAATCGTCGATGCCTTGTTTCGAAGTTCCTGTATGATTTGCCTGCTCGTCGAACCCACGAGCTGAAGAATAGCTTTGCATATCCCTACAAGGAGGCAAACTCCAATTCTCACCGTTCTTCTTGGCGGCACGGAAGAGGAGCTCAGTGATGAGGTACTGAGCGGGATCGCCCTCGGGGACGTTGTCCATGAACCAGGCGACATGGGCGACGACCTCCTCATTGCTGAAGTATTGGTAAAGCCCGTCCGAGGAAAGGAGCAGAAACCGATCGCCCGAGGTTAAGCGATGGTGCACCATGCAAGGCTTCCAGCTCACATAGGGCTCCACGCCCACGTACTTAATCCTGAACATCTCCAGCAGCGCCTCATTCATGTTTGGCTGTTTTCGGGTCAAAGTCAAACGATCCGAGTGAGATAATGGAAAAGTCAACGGACCCGGTAGCCAAAAACTGGATTTTGGGGTGCTCACCCGCTTTAGAAACCCAGCACCGAATGCACGAGTGACTTTTAGCTGCCCCTTCACTCTCCCATTGAACACTGCTTGCTCGTCGTCCGGGTGCTCAGTCCTTATTCTGGCCACTTCCTGTGATAGAATTACTCCCAAGAGTTATAGCGAGGTAAAGAGAGAAACCGTTAGAAAAGATCAATTTCGAACCTCTTCGACATCGGTGCTGTGATCTGAGGTCAGCTGGACGGCCCGGAGCTTGAGGCAGTACAGGGAGAGTTCCCTGTTCTTGTCGACCCGGTAATCATGGTAATTGTTGATATTCCTAGCAGGAGACTCCTCCGAGATCCTGTCTAGCTCCGATCTCAAATTCTGAGAGCTCCCTCTCTCCTGTGCCAGAATCACTCGACTGTCACCCAAACTCATCGCATACACGTCCTGATCCTTCATTAGCATCACTAGAACACATGATCCCATCAGAGCAAGCTCTGGATTTTGATGCAGAGCCTTCTCCACCGTCTCCATGAAAGCAGCCTCTGTTGCCTCCAGCGCCCGCCGCAGCGCCGACAGCACTGCGCCGTGCTCTGCCGGCCTGGCCTTGGACCGCCGCACAATAGGCGCTTTCATAGGCGCCCGCACTGCCAACGCTGGTCTTTCCCAATCATAACTCCAGGGGAACATCTTCTTTCTAAGCTTCCTCTTGCTCTTCTTCTCCTCCATTAGCTCCATCTGCAGCAGCTCCGACAGGCGCCCACTCCTCCTCCCATCTCTGAACCTCACCTCCACATCTTCGTCCCTTTCTCCAAAATCCCATAACAAACCTTGAAGCTCCTTGTCAATTGCCCGGTACAAATTCCCCATGAGAAAATCCGGCGCATCTGGACCGCTGAACCCATCATAGATCCCAACAAACAGCCACCCCTGCTCTTCAGACAACACCACATGAACTCTATCTTCCCCAGCCTTACCATGAGCCCACTGCACGCCGTTCTCCGATGACACCACTGGCGGTGGCGCCGCCACTGCAGGATGCACAAATAGTCTCCTAACCCACCTCCCAGACACAGCACTCTTCACCAACCTCCTGAGAGCCGCCGGCGGCCGCTTCCCGGAGAGGAACAGCGGAGCCGAGAAGTTGCTCCGGTCAACATCCTCCACCATAAACCCCCCTTTCTCCAGAGGCCCGGACAAGAACCCATCTAGAGGGCCAGACCCATGTGGAGCCGGCTGCAAGGGAATTGCAGTAAAAGAAGCAGTGCAATCAAATCTCGCCGCCGGCTCTATCCCCGGATTATCCCCGGATTGATTCCCAGCATTAGCGCTAACGGACGCGCCAGAAATCGTCTTAAAAGGGATCTTGCCAGAAGAACGATGCTCGTCGTTCAAAGTGGGGGGGATCTGATCGGGGAGATTAAGGGATCCGCTGCAAGTGTCCGAATCAAAATTGGAGGAATCAAAATTGGTGAATCGCTCCGAGTTGGAGGGAGTGATAGATTGCACGTAACAGAACGAGTGCCCTAGACCTTCATCCAGAGGCTCCAAAAAGTCCAGATCGACGCCTTCTTTGCTCACAAAAGGGGAGAAACAACCCCCAACCCGGGAGTTCCCGTTCCCCATTAAAACCCCTAATTTTGAAAACCCTAGAGTTAAAAACCCTAACTTTGAAAACCCTCAAATCGGCTCGCATCGCAAAGGAGCGGAGATCGGGGAGTTTCCTCCGTGTCTTCTTCCTCTTCCTCCGCAGCCGCGGCGGCGCTCATCCCATGCTAGATAGAGAAAGTCTCCCAGATAGAGAAGCGTCAAAGAGAGAGAAAGACGAGACGGAGAGGAGGAAGAAGAGGACGCCGGTATTCGAGCCTCCCTCGGCGTTTTCAAATGGTTAAGCAGGACGGCAGCACCGAAAAGCTCTGATCTTTCTCTCTCTATCTTTCTCTGTTTCTCTCTCTAGAAGACCGGACGACTGGAACTGAGGGAGGAGTAACAGCGAGAATAATAATAATAAAATAAGAATAATAATGACAATAAAAGAGCAGCTTGACTTGTTCTCTGCCGCCCGTATCCATCGCGCTGTCAGCGCCGTTGACTTGTACAGACAAGCGTCCGCCACCTCCTAGAGAGAGAATGAGACAAGCATTAAACCGCCCAGTTGACTCTTCCTCCACGTGGCAGTCTCCCATTCGTTGCCTCTCGTCATTCCGCGACCTCTGTTTGGTCAACTATAAACTTCCCCCCTCCAGTTTCCAGATATTATAGATTTGCCCCCGTCCAGGAATTAAAATAAGAAGCAAATCTGTCCTACTTTGCAATTATGTTTTCCTTTTTGTTACATAAATACCCGAGCTCGTCGCGTAGCGCCACTTGATGAGATTTCAGGATCTCGAATCGTGGCCGTCCGATCAGGTGATGACAAAAAGTCCTGGGGTCGGGGATGTCCCCGAGAGCAAGGAAAATAGCGGGCCGCTCGCTGTCTTAGAAAACTAAGAGAGAGAGTCAGAGATAAGCTCCGGCATCGAGGAGAGAGACGGACGCAGAGAAGAAGGAAGAGAGAGAAAGTGGTCTCCTCGTCTGACTCACGCTGTATTCCAGGCAGTCCGCGACACTTTCAAAGCGTAACCCATGCTTTGAATCAGAGACCTACGCCTAAGAGAGATGATGTAGATGAGAGAGAAAGTAAAGATAGAGAGAGAGAGAGAAAGAAAGATAAGGGTAAATTTGGGTCTAGAGGGGCAGGTGAAATCATTCCCATATGGTCATAAGGTCTACACATGGAGCGTTAGAGAGAGAGAGAGGAAAGATAGAGAGAGAAAGAGATGGGTAAAAATGAACCTAATGGTAGGTGATATCATGCCCATATTGGGGGATGTGAAACCACAGCACCAGGCCACCAGCCATGGAGCGTTGAAGAGGGAGATAGAGAGACACTGGCCAAAGATTCATGGCTGCGAACGGGGAACAGCAGCAATCCAGGGGTTGGTGCAGTTGGTGGTCCTTCGTCACTAAATCTCTTCACCCTCTTCAGTGACGACTGACGCTATCCACCATTCCACCTGGTTCTCTCTCACTCTCTACTTTTTCTCTCTCTCTCTCTCTCTCTCTCTCTCTATCTCTAGACCCGTTTCTTTTATAGTCGATGGGTTCGTCCTTGCTGCAACTGCTCCCTTGGACTGCATCACCGGCATGTTGTCTTCTGGACGCTAACTTCCATCAACTAGAGATGGAGAGAGGGGAGAGAGAGAGAGAGGAAGCTTATCCTCCCCGGCGGCTGCGTAAGTGCATGGGCAATCAGTGACGTACGTCCCCCGCAACCGCATGCACCGGAAGGTAGATCGTGATCTGCGACGTAAAACCGACGGTTCTGGAGAATAGAGAGAGAAGTAATGCCGCCGACGTCACGGCCCTTGACTTTAGACTGCATGGAGGAAGAGGAGAGAGAAATTTAATACGCATGGTCCCCAAACTTCCCAATCGGGTGGAGTCTGCACGGTCAACGTAATGACTGACGAGAGAGAAAGGTTTTAGAGAGAGAAAAGTTTTAGAGAGAGATTGAAGAATATATGTAGAGAGAGAGAGAGTGGTGAAGTGGGTGGGAGGATTTATTGGCCTGAAACTGGCCTCGTTCCTCTGTTTGTAGCGGAAGCCCCACCATGTGTGACTGGCAGCTGACTCTGGCTCTCTCTCTCTCTCTCTAGAAGTGACTGCAATGAACAGAAGGGCGGGGCGGCCGCCCAATGAATTGAAGTAAATGAGAGATGCTTAACGGTCCATCACAAAGTCAACGGACCTCCGAGCATCTGGGCCCGGTCCCGAATGCACTGCAGATTGACTTTGACTTCCCTGCAGATCCTGCCCTCCAGCAGCCGAACGGGCAGCATCAGCTTTGGCTCGAGCTCCACGGAATAAGATAGAAAAGTCAGCGGACCTCCTTCGCCACCGTTGACCTCTCCTTCCTCTCCGCCGTCCGACTGCACGAACATGCATCAGGCCCCGACTGTGAAACAAATTCACTCTCTCTCTACGAAAATAGTCATCTCTTTCACAAATTCTCTGCAGTTAAGATCTTTCTTCACAATTCTACGGCGTAATCGACTTTTTTTTTCTCGATTACTGGCTATTTTCCGCGTCTTGAATAAATATCCAGGGAGGCGATTAATCTTTTACCTGGAAAATGGACCAGACGCCATCGAAAGTCTGGAAATCCCCCTCGATCATTTTGAATTCGATCTCTCTCCTCCGACCAAAGGGAAGAATCTCCAGATCTTTCTCGAAGCAATCAAGCGTCGCTTTCGCCTCGAATTTCAGTCCGAGCGCAAGATCCTGTTGACCTACCTGTTTCAATGCATCTGCTAAAAAGTCAACGACATGATTGTTCTGGTCGATCCTGATCAGAATGTCTATCCTATGAAGATCGGCGACAATTCAAGAACCATAGAAATGATGATCGTGATCTGGATTGAGCTGACCTAATTTTTAATTTCAGTCGTCGATCCAGATCATTGATTCGTCAATTCCATCGACACAACAATCTCGATCCAGTAGATAATTTTTTAAAATCGTTTGCGTCGATCGGATTGTGGATCGATAATTCGACGATCCATCCGATCTTTACATCCCAAATGATTCTTCGTTCAAGTCGTGGCCGTAGGATGATATCTGACAGCTACACTTGCACCTTGTCGATCCAGATCGTCGATCCATCGTTCCAGTCGACGTCTGTATCCTATAATCGACAATGCTACGACCCTAAATCATTCATCCCACTATTTGTGACCGTCCGATTACATCGGACGGCCACACATAATCCTAGTCAATTCACGTTATCGATCCATCAATCCAATCCACGATCCCGATTGAGCGGGAATTTTATGGAATCGACAGCGTCGCGGCCGTCAGATTAGATCCGACGGCCACACATAAACGTAATCGATTGACAGATCAGCAATCTGGATCGACAGTGTATATCCAGATCGTCAATCCGACCGACGATATCTGATCGAAAATCTCGATCAAGAGGTAGGGCTTGCCTGGTATAGTCGAGCGAAACTCTCGCCCTTCTCGAGCAGCTGGCAGACAGCGAGTCCGGGGATGAAATCGGCCAGTCCCTCGTAATCCGTGAGCACGCTCCAAACGGATTCCAGCGTCGCGTCCACCGCGACCCGCGCCTCCACTCGCCGCCGATTCCTCCCCACCTTTGCCACCTCCACATCGACGCCGTTTCGCCCTAATTCGAGGGTTTCTGAAGATGATGACGATCTCGCTGTTGCGACGGATTCGAGGGTTTTGCGGAATTTCAAATTGGTTGAATGAAAGGGGAAATTAGGATTCTGGCGGGAAAGGTTTAAACTGGGGGACAGACGGAGCGAATTTCGGAGGTGGGCGACGGCGACTGATGAGGAGATCATCGTCTTCTCCTCCGTCTGACCCCTTTATTCTCTGGGTTTTCATTCGCTTCTTTTCTTTCTATCTCTCTCTCTCATGGATATAATATAAAATATTATTCTCAAATAAATGAATGTCTTATATATTTTCTTATTTTTTTCGAATAGAAATAAGATATGAGAGAGAGGGAACAAGAGAGAGACGCACGAATGGGTAAAGTGTGAGATAAGATACTAGAGATATATCTAGAGAGAGAGTTGAAAAATGGTGGGAGAGAAAGTTGTGTGAGATAAGACTATAGAGATGAATCTAGATAGAGAGAGATATGGGAATGGTGAGAGAGAAAGAGGGATGTAGATTGATAGTGTGATATAAGACTAAATTATGGAGATAGATTTAGAGAGACAGATGAAAATGGCGAAGAGCTTCTGTGTGAGAGAGAAAGGGAGATGAAAGTGGTGAGGAGACAGTGAGAGAGAAATCAATTGATCGTCTAGTGTGATATAAGATTATAGATATAGATATAGAGAAAGAGAGAGGGATATGAAAATGCTGTGAGAGAGAAAATGAGAGAGATAAGAATGGCGATGAGAGAGTGAGAGGGCGACATAGATTGATAGTCGAGTGTGAGATAAGATTGTAGAGGTAGATCAATAGAGAGAGAGAGAGAGAGAGAGAGAGAGAGCGCGAGATGAAAATGGCGCAGGGGGAGAGAGAGTGAAATCGATAAAACATTTACAGAGATGAAATTACAGAGATGAGATTACAGAGATGGATCTAGATAGAGAGAGAGAGAGAGAGAGAGACAGATTGATAGTCAAGCATAAAATAAGATCATAGAGATGGAAATATATATAGAGAGGGAGGGAGGGAGATGAAAATGGTGAGAGATAGAGAGACATAGATTGATGGTCAAGTGTGAGATAAGATCATAGAGATGGATCTAGCTAGCGAGAGAGATGGAAATGATGAGATGGTGTAGACATCTCAACAATAAAAGAAGTATCTAACGAAGCACCAAGGTAACACAACATAATGAGAAGTGAAGGGATAGCAGTCATTCATATCGAGTGAAAAATATGATTCATATCAACTTAAAGAGAAAGTATGAGAAAAAAAATCAACAATCTATAATTGAAAGACAAGTAAAAATCCGAAAGCTTTGAAGTTACGCAGAGGAGCGAGCCCAAAAAGATGGGGGGTGCCAAGCTTCAATCTTTGCATCCTTAAAAGACTCACCTTTACTTCGCCGCCCCCTCGTCTAATGGATATTATGTTGCCTAAAGCCCAAGTTATACTTATATGTCTCGCTTATATATATTGAAATGAAATTTATTTATTTATATTATTGTGTGATGTTTGAAATAAAGTCCATGAGCATATACAATGGGTAAGTGAATTACGATGAGGTCATACTCTAACAATCCTTAGTATTTAAATATATGTTCCAAACATTCTCATTAGATGAATATTCAAAAAGTACTTTACAATAACTAGAAAGAATATCACCTCATACGATGAGCATGGCTGATCTTGTGGCCATTAATGTAGAGACACTAAGAATATATAGCAAGTGTTCTTTGTATTGAATTGTTATGTATGAGTCCTAAATAGTATTATACTTAATTTTTAATTAAGTCTATTCATATCATAGTTGTAAACATGGTATTTAGAACCTGAGATGCGAAAGTCATCTTGTGGATGCATGACTTACGAATCTTTAGCCATAAGGTCTCTAAAATAATATAGATTGGATACGACATAAATTCTTAAAGGTGATTATGTAGTCAAAATGAGATATGTTGTCTTCGATATTTTATGTCTTCGATATTAGAGGAGATTGAATTACGGAATAAGATGCACTGAAATCTTTGACAAACGTAGTAGAAATATTAAAGAAGATATTCTCAATGATTTCCTTCATGTATCAATACTAACTTGAGTTACTAATGAGAGCATGACATTTGACCATAACTTAAGTTGCTTACAAATCTTTAGCATATCAAGGATTATACGTGATGAATATTATGTGGCCTATAAGTCAATCACACTTCTATGTATCTCGTTTATGTTTATTAAAATGAAATCTATTCATTGTCATTTTAGTGCGATGTTTGTAATAAAGTCTATGAGCATATATAATGACTAAGTGAATTATGATGAGATCATAATACAACGATCACTAGTATTTAAATATATATTATAAACATTCCTATTCGTGTAATATTAGACAAGGACATAGAATTATTCGAAAAGAATTACACTAGCTGATCCGACTCATATGATGAGTATGGCTGATCTTGTAATCATCAGTGTGGAGATACTAAGGATTAATAACAGATACTCTTTGGAGAAAGAGTTCACTTAATTGATCCATATAAATCGTTGAAATGATATTATACCTAACTGTCAATTAAAATGACTCATGTTACTGTTGTGTATGTGATCCTTTGACTTGAGACATCAAAGGCATCTTGTGGATAGATGATTGTGTTTTGATTATAATTTATGAAATGTCATATATTGGATATGACATGAAGTCCTCAAAGACGATTGTGTGTCAAGATAAGATCATCCGCCCTTGATATTTGAAGAGATTGAATCAAGGAATGAGATACGATGCAATCCTTGACCAAGGTAGTATTGGGTTCTCAGGTCGATAACTTACCGAAATTTTGATCAAAACATCAAATGCAGTGGAATTCATTGAATCCGACATTTAAAATACCAAGCCACTAAGAACATATGATCCTATCATCTAGTATGAATGAGAAAACATACTTACAAGGTTTTCTTGAAAGAGTTCTTTAAGCTATTCAAGTGTATAGCCTCTAGCGGTATCCAGATGGTTAGATCTCCTTTTCAAAGCTCTTTACCAAGAGATAAAGAGAAGAAAGGAAAGAATTATCACAAGGCTTGCATGGGCACCTTTAGTTGTGGTCGTTCTCCCCATATTTATAGATATTTGGTATGAGGTTTTTTCATAAAAACCCTCATAATTATATCTATATTCATCAATATCTATAGACATTATGTGTGTGACCCTCTAGGTCTATATATGTCACTAGTTAATAACTCTATAGCCCAAATAACACCTTATTGGTCAACTTTAATTAATTATCCACATTCAAATATAGTTAATTAATCAATAATCAATTTAACCCAATCGATAGGTTGAGTTGCCAGCCTGTTGGGTGCCAAGCTACACCACATACACTAGGAGATATGGAGTATATAAGAACTCACTTATAGAACTTTCCCGTCATTGATTACTATGTATGTATAATTGTTAGTGATATATCTTTCTCCTCTCTTCGTATATGACTAAGGGTCCTATTCTATAAACCCGTTTTAGTCATTTCTCTCTTCCTCACTCCTCTAGGGTATATATAACTCTTATGTATCCCGTGTTATGTTAAGGTTGTTATTGGTTTTCTCCTCTAAACCCTGGGTAGGGTTTGTCATGGTATCAGAGTGCATCTCTGATCCATTCCTTTGCTTCCGCTCGTGGGATCGTTCTTGACATTGCAACCTTCTTCTCCTCCTGTGCGATCTTTGATCGCGCGAAATTCTTCCGCACGATTTTCCTTCTCTTCTTCCGCGCGATTTTCTCTTCCGCGCGATCTTGCCACTTCCGCACGATCTTGTCCTATTTCGCGTGATTTTTGTCTTCTTCGATCTTTGACCGCACGAAATTCTTCCGCGCGACCTTTCCCTCTTTCGCGCGATTTTTCTCTTCCGCGCGACTGTCTTCTTCCGAGCGACCTTGTCCCCTTCCGCGCGATATTGTTTTCCGCGCGATCTTGTCCTCTTCTGCGCAACCCTGTCTTATTTCGCATTTTTTGTCTTCTTCTGATCTTTGACTGCGCAAAATTCTTTCGCGCAATCCTGTCCTCTTCTGCGCGATCTTCTTTCACTGCCGTCAATCCTCTCCGCCATCTTATCCCCTCTCATTCTTCTCCTAAGCGTATTCTTTTTCTCTTCCGCGCAACTTCCTTCTGCGCGTGCCTGTCTTCCGCGACCTGGAATTCTGCGATCTACTTACTACGTGACCTTTCTTCTCTCTCTTCTGTGCTCTAGCCCTAAGAGCGCCCTCCTTACTACGTGATTTGTTGTATCTTCCTCCTGCGCCATGGCTGATTCGCATTCTGCTAGCCTCTCCTTTGCCGTTCTTGATGGATATTATGTGGCCTATAAGCCAATCACACTTCCATGTATCTTGTTTGTGTTCATTGAAATGAAATTTATTCATTGTCATTCTTGTGTGATGTTTGCAATGAAGTCCATGAGCATGTGCAATGACTAAGTGAATTATGATGAGATCATAATATAGTGATCGCTAGTCTTTAAACATATGTTCTAAACGTTCCTATTCGTGGGATATTCGAGAAGGACATCGAATTATCTGGAAATAATAGCACTATCTGATCCATCTCATATGATGAGTATGGCCGATCCTATAGCCATCGGTGTGGAGACACTAAGGATAGATAGTGGGTTCTCTTTGGAGAAAGAGTTCATTGAATTGATCCGTATAAATCCCTGAATGGTAATATACCTAATTGTCAATCAGGTTGATTCATGTCATGATTGTGTATGTGGTCCTTTGACTTGAGACACCAAAGACATCTTGTGGATGGATGATCGTGTTTTGATTATGACTTACGAATCCCTAGTCACGGGATATCGAAAACGTCATATATTGGATACAACATGAAGTCCACGAAGATGATTGTGTGGTCAAGATGGGATCATCCACCCTCGGTATTTGAGGAGATCGACTCAAGGAATGAGATGTAGTTAAATCCTTGGCCAAGGTAGCGGAAATATTAGAGAAGTTGTTCTCAATGATTTCCTACTCGCATCAGTGCTAAATTGAGTGACGGATTAGGGTTTGACAATTAACCATATCCTAAGTCATTCATGAGTCTCATGTGGATGAAAGATTATACGTACACGGTAACCAATGACGACAGGGTTCCATGAAAGAGTTCTAATATACTCCATATCTCCTAGAGCACGTGGTGTAGCTTTGCACCCATCGGGCTGGCGACTCAACCTGTAGATTGGATTAAATTGATCCTTATTCAATTAATCTATATGTTGATATAGTTAATTGATAAGAAGGACCAATAAGTGTTATTGGGTTGATAGAGTCATTAACTGGCGAGATATATGGACCTAGAGGGTCACACACATAAGGTCAATGGACGTCTGTGGATATAGACACAATAATAAGGGTTTTTGTGAAAAGTTCACATTCCCAAAGTGATGGAAAACTATTTTGAAACATGAACACAAGGGTTCTAAGTGAACCTATCCTCCTCCTCCTCCTTACTCACCAACTTGAAAATTACCCATTCATTAAATGGATGAAGAAGACCTCTCTAAATAATTAAAGAGAGTGTAGATCTTAAGGGAATTATTTTCCCTCCTTGCCCTATTTTATACTGATCTAATGATTGACTTGGTCAAAAGAAATTAGCCTTACCCTTAGATAATTAGAATCCCTTGAATGGACCAAGCCAACCACCATTTTACCTTTGATATAGGTTCCCTATTTTCCAAACCATAACCACCATATCATAGGTACCTTGTATAAATTAATAATATCAAGAAAGAAACATCAATAGGAACACACTTGTTATCCCATCCCTCTCCCTTTGAAATCCACCCTAGTTAGTAGATTAGAGGAGATCTATTTTATGAAATTACATTATCTTCTTGTTCTACTTCAAGACAAAGACTTGTGCATGAATACACCCATACATGCATGAAGATCAAGCAACACCAAGAGAAGCACCATAATCAAAGGATGAATTAATGTGAAAATCTCCATAGCAGCTCAAGTCAAAGCCCACAAAGACAGTCATGATTTCTATCAAAGAAGATCTCAACAAGGAGAACTATCTTCATCTAAACTAGCTCAATATTTCCAAGCTTATTTCAAACCCAATGAGATTATACATCTCTCTCAGCTATCAGGAGGGTATCGAAGATGCATATGGCCTCCACAGTTGGTGAAGAAAAGAAAAGCCAGTATAATATCAGCCAAAGAACAACCTTAACTACCTCTTACAGGGCAAAATCAGCAACATATACGACTTAGACAAGCACGAGAGACAACCTCCACGAAACGAAGGACAAAGGTCAACCGATCCAATAACTTCAGTCATAAACTGCTCCAAGCGATGCCGATCAATACGGGAATAAGGACGTCCACGTACCTCCCCGTCGTATCTCGATCCAGAGGCTGCCGACATTCAAGCAAATTCCATCGACTCTAAGCTTCAGCGAACGCCTCCTTCCCGTGGCCCGGTCAGCTCTATCACCAACATCCATACGCAACAACGCCTCTTCCTTCTTTCTACCTACCATGATGGTCCGCCTCAAGACTGACACAAGACGCGCCCAAGGCTTACGTCCATCGGGAGGGACGACAGTAACATTGGATCTCCTATCATTGCGAACCACAACGCCGTCAGAATTAACCAATGAAACCGGTGATGGAATATCATCGAAACCTAAGTCCGAGCCAACTTCACGTCGGATTCTTCTCACCAAATTATCAGTAGCGAAGTTGACGAAGTGGAAGCTTCCCCGACAACAACTGCACGGTCTCCTCTTCCTCCAACGACCGGAGAAATGCCCGACCTATAAAATATCCTCTCCAGCAAGGACTCCCTGCTTGGACCGATGAAGCTCACATCTACGACAACTTTAATTTCCCACACGAAGCACGATCAGACGCCTTCCTCATCGCGGGTTCACTACAAGACAAAAGAGACAGAATCCACGTAAGAAACAACGATGAAACTTCCGCGATTTTTGAACTGTCATACGTGGAATTAAAACGACTCGTCTTTCCAATTTCACTCCTCATCTCCGTAGTCTATAAAAGGAGATTTGTAAGAGAAGAACATGATGTTGTTTTATGAAAATTTGGGTTACCCTTGGTTCGGTTTTTACCTTCGTGTTCCATTGTTTCTTCCCTGTGCCTCCACCTTCCTCCCGCAAACCCATCATCTCCGATTCTACCTCCCTATCTATTTTCCCCCTCTTCTGTCGTTTTTTCATCCACTTCAAGCTTAAAGCAAACCGAGGAATATCCAGAGTCTATGAAGCGATTTGGGAGCATCGCTTTGTCCCTTCCATCAGGTATTCTTCCTCTCTTTAAAGCGTGTGATAGTTCATATTAAGTCCATAAGTCCACATTAAGCCACCGTTATATCCGTTTCACAATCTTCTCCTTTTCCTTTCTTAAATCCTATCATAAATTTTATCGTTCTCACCCTGTATTTTCTATCACCTATTCCGTCCTCTTATCTTCCTCTTCATATTATAGAATATATTATCCTCTCTTAAATCTCTCTCCGCTCTTCCTCCTCTATTCCCTTCAGCCGCTATCTTATATTATATAATATAATATTTTAACCTCTCTTCTCTTTATCACCATCATTATTCTATTTTATCATAAACTCCCTTAATATCTATTTCTATATTTTATTCTCTAATTTATTATCATCCATTCTATTTTTCTTATCTCTTCATTATATTTATCATTATCATCCTCATTATCTTCATTATCCTCTTCTTATTTCCGAAAATATTCTCACATAATCTTTAGTGAATTAGCCATTCATTCATCGGTGGTATCAATTCATAGGTCCTCCCCTGATTTGTAGGAATATTATCAACCTTAGAAATATCCTACATCACAAAGTCTATAAATAGGGGGAGAACGACCATAATAGAGGTGCCCATGCAAGCCTAGTGGAACTTCTCCTCCCTCTTCTCTTCCTCTCGTGGTGACGAGTGTTCAAGAGGAGATCTGATCATCTGGAGACCGTGTCGATACCGCTAGAGGCCGGACGCTTGAACGGTTGAAGAACTCTTTGAAATGATCCAAGTATGAATTTTATTCCATACTAGATGATAGGATCACCTAGAATAGATGATGAGATCATCCATTCTTGGTGCTTCCACGATGTTGAATGTTTTGATTCGACACCTTCCTCTGCAATCATTATTTTGGACAAAGATTTGGAGAGCTTTTCGAGCCTCAGATCCCAGCTAGTTCTTACGGATACAGTCCCTGCCGTCGTCTTCACCGATGCTGACTTTGTGGAGAAGCCCCTCTCTCACAAGGTGACTCATCCGCTTCCGCCAGTCCCGGACCCAGCCCGTCTCAGCGGGCCAAATTTTTTGAAGTGGAAGCGATTTGTGAAAACCACTTTGCGCGCCCGTCAACTATTCAAGTATTGTACCGCCCCTCCTCTGCCTGTCACTCATGCTCACTATGCTGCCTGGGATGCGGAGGAGTAGTTTGTTTTTGGGTTGGCTCGTGACCCACACTCTTACGCCTGAGTTCCATGATCGTTTTCCACACCAAAAGACTGTCAAATGCTTCTGGGATCAAGCACAGGCTTTCTGCGGTCTCGAAGACGACAATTGGCAGTTGTTTAGCTGTATCTCTCGCGCCTTGGCCTTACGTCAGGGGACTCTGACGATATCTGACTACTCCATTACTTATCAAGCTCATTGAGACGAAGTTGACTACTATATGCCGACTAATGATCCGACATGCTTATCCTATCAAAATTTTCTGAAGATGCGCCTGCTCACCTTCCTTAATGGACTGAACCTGAAGTATGCTGAGATTCGTAAACGTGCACTTCGCTGCAAGGAAGGACTGCCCACCTTTGCGAGTTTGGTCAAGGAGCTCAAGGAGGAAGAGAGTCATTCGCTCCTCCATGGTGCTTCGGTCATCGACATCGCTCGGGACTCGTCTGCCCTTCTCACACAGGCTGCTTCTGCGAGATTACTTGGACAACCTCCGACGAGTTCTTCCAAGGCTCCCACTACTCCAATTACTTCCAAGGCCTCGGGTTCCACGGATCTGGTGTGCTCCTATTGTCATCGGACGGGGCATACCTGTGATCGTTGTTTCAAGTTTCATCCCGAATTGCTTTGGAAGAAGAAGGGTCAGCCCATGGCCCTGATGACTCAGTCCGACCTGCCTGCCCCAGCCGCCAGTCCGCCTGCAATGACCCTGGAGTAGCTTCAAGCAGATCTTATTCGGCTTAACTCTCAGATGTCTGCCTTGCAGCCTTTGTCGTCTACTGCGCCCACTCAGTCTTCCGGCCTCTGCTCCTTCTTTGGTGCGTGTACCTCTATCCCTTTGGACACTTGGTATTGTGGCCAGATGGCTCTTCATTCTCCTATGGTATCGGATACTACCTGGGTTCTTGATTCGGGAGCGACGGAACATATGACTCCGCTCAACTCTCGATTTGTTTCCTACCAAAGATACCTTGGGGGTCGTTCTGTCCTCACGGCCGGTGGGGGTCGACTACTTGTGGCGGGTATTGGGGCCGTTTATGTTGCTGGCCTTGGCGTTGTTCAGCATGTTCTCCATGTTCCTGCGCTTCGCGCCATACTCTTGTCGCCACAGTGCCTTGTTGATTCTGTTTTCTGCTCCTTTCATCTCCAACCTAACGGTATGTTTCTGTCTGACAAGGTGGGGAGGACTACACCGATTAGGCGGGAACATGGGTTCCTACTGTTGGATGACGGCGGCCGGTCCCAGTGCTTCATGGTGCAACGCAGCCTTCATTCTGTGGACGAGCAGCGGCAGGGTCGCCTCCTGTTGACTCATCACCGGCTGGGCCACCCTCCTTTTTCGACCCTTCGACGCTTATTCCCTTTGTTATGTACTGGATTAGACCTTCAAACTATTGTATGTGAGGCATGTCAGTTGGCTAAACATCGTCGCTCATCTTTTCGTCCGTCTATGTCTCATACGTCGACTCCCCTCTATCGTATTCATAGCGATGTATGGGGTCCGGCACCTCAGTTTAGCTTGAAGGGACACCGGTATTTTGTGATCTCTGTGGACGAGGCTAGTCGCTATACTTGGACTTATCTATTGGCGGCCAAGTCTGGGGTTACCTCGACCGTGCGTCATTTCTGCACTATGGTTCACACTCAGTTTGGACGTGGCATTCAACAGTTCCGGTCTGACAATGCCCGTGATTTTGTGAATGCGGAACTTGCTTCATTCTTTACGGATCAGGGAATTCTTCATGAGACCTCTTGCGTTGCTACCCCGGAGCAGAATGGTATGGCCGAACGATGCATCGGATATGTGACCTAGACGGCTCGCACTCTTTTATTAAACTACCATGTTTCGTGGTCTTATTGGGGCGAGGCTATCTTGACTAGTACCCACCTTGTCAACCGGCTTCCCTCGCAGACTTTGGCATTCACAAGCCCTATTGATCGTCTTCATGCAGCATTTCCGAGTATATCTCTCCGGACTGGTCTTCTTCCCCACATCTTCGGTTTTACAGCATACGTACATGCCTCATCTGGCTCTCAGACAAAGCTCGATGCACGTGCCCTTCGGTGTGTGTTTGTCGGCTATTCTTCACTCCAAAAAGGGTATAAATGCTATCACCCGTCCTCTCGACGGTTCTTTGTTTCGGCCAATGTCACCTTTGCCGAGTATGAGCCCTTTTTTGGAGTTTGTTCTACTTTGTCGTGCCTCCCGCTTGATGAGGTTCCTTTGGCTTCTCCCTTAGCGCCGCTCTCGCCTCTGGGTTCCCCTATGCCATCGTCCTCCTCACCGCCACCGACTTCGTCTCCTCCCCTTGAGCCGGCTGTCGAGCGCCGTGTTGATCCTTCGCCTTCTATCCCTTCTTTGCTCCCTTCTGATGAGTTGGCTTCTCCTCCGTCTAGTGACTTACCCTCATCCTCGTCCGGTGACTTGTTGACTCCTCCTCCTGCGGACTCCCCCCTCCTCATCTGGCGACTTGTCCTCCGTACCTAGACCTATCTATGATGTTTCTTCTCCCCACTCTTCCCCATCTCCTGCTGACGATGATGATGATTCCCACTGGCCTATTGCCCTCCGAAAAAGGGGTTCGTCAATGCACTCGCACTCCCCATTACCCTCTCTCTCATTATCTTTCCTTCGATCGGTTGACTACTCCCTACCAGCTGTTCCTTACTTGGATCGAGTCGGACCCGATTCCTCGCCACTTGGCCGATGTTATCGCTTCTCCCCATTGGAAAGCGGCGATGGACGAGGAGATGCACTCCTTGCTCAAGAACCATACTTGGAATGTCGTTCCATTGCCGTTCGGCAAGACGGCAGTGGGCTGTAAATGGGTCCATACCAAGAAGCACCACGCGGATGGTACTCTCGAATGCTACAAGTCTCGTATCGTAGCTCGAGGGTTAACACAGTCTTATGGTATTGACTACTTCGAGACCTTTGCTCCCGTGGCGAAGATGGAGACTGTCCGTCTTCTATTGGCTCTTGCAGCGCACTTCCAGGGGGTTATCCGACAATTTGATGTGAAGAACGCGTTTCTTCACGGTGATCTGATAGAGGAGGTGTACATGCAGCATCCTCCGGGATATTCTCTCGGACCCCCGGGCACCGTCAGCAAATTGCGGAAGTCTCTTTATGGATTGAAGCAGTCTCCGCGGATGTGGTTCGGCCGCTTCTCTTCCGTTATGAAGGCCGAGGGATATGTTCATAGTAATGGGGATTCTTCTCTCTTCGTTCGTCATGGTTCCGCTGGGGTTTCCATACTTGTGGTTTACGTCGACGACATTCTTATCACGGGGTCCAATGTGACAGAGACTAGTCGACTCAGTGCTGCTTTGGCCCGCGCGTTCGAGATTAAGGCCTTGGGGCCTCTTCGATACTTTCTCGGTCTTGAGGTAGCCTACTCATCTCGTGGCATCTTTGTCTCCCAGCAACACTACACCGTGGATCTCCTGAAGCTGACTGGTATGACTGATTGCGCACCCGTTCGCACTCCTATTGATCCCAACGTTAAGTTGGGGGACGGGGGTGACTCGCCTCCGATTAACCATTATCAATATCAGCAACTTGTGGGGAAGCTTATTTATCTCACGCATACTCGTCCTGATATCAGCTTTGCTTTCCATCTTCTCAGCCAATTCATGCATGCTCCTCATAAGATCCATCGCCAAGCAGCTCATCAGGTACTCGCTTACCTGAAAGGCTGTCCGGGGAAGGGTCTATTCTTTCCCTGAAGGTGTACACAGATGCCGACTTCGCTGGCTCGATTATGGATTGTCGCTCAACCACTGGATATTGCACGTTTGTTTTTGGCAGCTTGGTGATCTGGAAAAGCAGCAAGCAGGACTGCGTGCCTCGTTCTAGCGCAGAGGCGGAGTATCGTGCTCTTGCTGATGGGGCCTCTGAGGCTCAATGGCTCCATGCAATTCTCTCTGACTTGCGTGTCCGGTATCTTGGTCCGATCCACTTCTTCTACGACAATAAATCTACTATTGCTTTGGCCAAGAATCCTGGTCAAACGGGTCGAATCAAGCACATGGAGCGTGACCGTTTCTTCTTCAAGGAACGCATGGATGATGGCCTATTTGATATCGAGTTCGTCCCGTCATCGGAGCAGGCTGCAGATGTTTTCATCGAAGGGCTGTCTAATCTGCTCTTATCTCGTGCTTTGTCCAAGCTCGGCATGGATGACATCCATACTTCGCTTGCGAGGGGGGGGGGGTGTTAATGATATATCTTTCTCCTCTCTTCGTATATGACTAAGGGTCCTATTCTATAAACCCTTTTTAGTCATTTCTCTCTTCCTCACTCCTCTAGGGTATATATAACTTTTATGCATCCCGTGTTATGTTAAGGCTGTTATTAGTTTTCTCCTCTAAACCCTGGGTAGGGTTTGTCAATAATCCTTCATCCACATTAGATTCATGAATAACTTAGTGCTGGGATCTGAGGCTCGAGAATCTCTCCAAGTCTTCGTCCAAAATCATGATTGCAGCGGAAGGTGTTTGAATCAAAACATTAAACACAGTTGAAGCACCAAAGAACAGATGATCTCATCATCCATTCTAGATGATCCTATCATCTAGTATAGAATGAAATTCATACTTACATGGATCATTTGAAAGATTTCTTCAACCGTCCAAGCGTCCGACCTCTAGCGGTATCCAGACAGTCTCCAGACGGTCGGATCTCCTCTTGAACACTCGTCACCACGAGAGGAAGAGAAGAGAGAGGAGAAGTTCCACTAGGCTTGCATGGGCACCTCTATTATGGTCATTCTCCCCTTACTTTGGGAATGTGAAATTTTCATAAAAACCCTTATTATTATGTCTATATCCATCGACATCCATTGACCTTATGTGTGTGACCCTCTAGGTCCATATATCTCGCCAGTTAATGACTCTATCAACCCAATGACACTTATTGGTCCTCCTTATCAATTAACTATAACAACATATAGATTAATTGACTAAGGATCGATTTAACCCAATCGAAAAGTTGAGTCGCCAGCCCTGTGGGTGCCAAGCTACACCACGTGCTCTAGGAGATATTGAATATATTAGAACTCTTTTATGTGAAACCCTGTCATCATTGGTTATCGTGTACGTATAATCCTTCATCCACACGAGACTCATGAATGACTTAGGGTATGGTTAATTGTCAAACCCTAATCGGTCACTCAATTTAGTACTGATGCGAGTAGGAAATCATTGAGAAAAACTTCTCTAATATTTTCACTACCTTGGCCAAGGATTTAACCGCATCTCATTCCTTGAGTCGATCTCCTCATATACCGAGGGCGGATGATCCCATCTTGACCACTCAATCACCTTCGAGGACTTCATGTCGTATCCAATCTATGAAATTTTGGAGATCCCATGGCTAGAGAGTCGTAATTCATAGTCAAAATATGATCATCCATCCACAAGATGTCTTTGGTGTCTCAGGTCAAAGGACCACGTACACAACTGTGACATGAATCAACTTGATTGACAATTTGGCATAATACCATTCAGGGATTCATATGGATCAATTCAGTGAACTCTTTCTCCAAAGAGTACCCACTATCTACCCTTGGTGTCTCAACACCGATGGCCACAGGATCAGCCATACTTATCATATGAGTCAGATCAGATATTGCTATTCTTTCCGGATAATTTGATGTCCTTCTCGAATATCCCACGAATAGGAATATTTAGAACATATGTTTAAAGACCAGCGATCGTTGTATTATGATATCATCATATTTCACTTGATCACTCCACATGTTCATGGACTTCATTACAAACATCACACAAGAATGACAATGAATAAACGCTTATTTCATTTCAATGAACATAAACAAGATACATGAAAAGTGTGATTGGCTTATAGGCAACATAATATCCATCACTTAGGGATATGATTAAACGTCAAACCTTAATCGATCACTCAAGTTAGTACTGATGCGTGTAGAAATCATCAGGAGCTCTTTCTCCGATATTTCTACTACCTTGGCCAAAGATTTCATCGCATCTCATTCTTTGAGTTAATATCCTCAAATACTGAGGGTAGCTGATCCCATCTTTATCACACAATCATCTTCGTGGACTTCATGTCGTATCTAATATATGACGTTTTAGATATCCCGTGGCTAGGGATCCGTAAGTCATAATCAAAACACGATCATCCATCCAAAAGATGTCTATGGTGTCTCAAGTCAAAGAACCACATACACAACCATGACATGAATAAACCTGATTGATAGTTAGGTCTAATACCATTAAGGGATTCATATGGATCAATTCAATGAGCTCTTTCTCCAAAGAGCACCCACTATCTATCCTTAGTGTCTCCACACCGATGGCTATAGGATCAGACATACTCATCATATGAGATGGATTAGATAATGTCCTTCTCGAATATCCCATGAATAGGAATGTTTAGAACATATGTTTAAAGACTAGTGATCACTATATTATGATATCATCATAATTCACTTAGTCATTATACCTGCTCATGGACTTCATTATAAACATTACTCAAGAATGACAATGAATAAATTTTATTTCAAAGAACATAAACAAGATACATGAAAGTGTGATTAACTTATAGGCTACATAATATCCATCATGTAGTGGAAATATAGAATAAAGAGCTCTCAATGATTTATTATATGCATCATTAATTACTCGAGTGACCGATTAGGATTCAAAAATTGACCATACTGTAAATCATTCATGAGTCTCATGTGGATGAAGGATTATATATAGATGGTATCCGATGATGGAAAGGTTCCATAAAAAAGTTCTTACATACTCCATATCTCCTAGAGTACGTGGTATAGGTTGACCAATAAGATGTTATTTGGTCTATAGAGTTTTTAACTAGTGAGATATATGGACCTAGAGGGTCACACACATAAGGTCTATGGATATTGGTGGATATAGACATAATTACGAGGGTTTTTACCAAAAAAAATTGATACCAAATATCTATAAATAGGGGAGAACGACCACAACTCAAGGTGCCCATGCAAGCCTTATAAGAATCTCTCATTTCGTTTCTTTCTCTCTTGGTGAAGAGCTTTAAACAGGAGATCTAACCATCCTGGGATTGTGTGGATACCACTAGAGGCTAGACACTTGAATAGTATTAAGAACTCCTTTAAGAGAACCCTATAAATATGTTTTCTTATACATGCTAAATGATAAGATAATTTACTCTTGGTGGCTCAATGTTTTGAATATTCAATTCAATGTATTCCACTGCACTTGATGTTTTGATTAAAATTTTGGAAGGCTTATTGATCTTAGAACCCAACAATACGTACACGATAACCAATGATGATCAGGTTCATCATGATAATTCTTATATACTCTATATCTCTTAAGGCACATGATGTATCTTGGCACCCAAGAGGCTGACAACTCTACCAATTAATTACAATTAAATTGATTATTGATCAACTAATCTACATGTTAATATAGTAAATTAACAAGGATGACCAATAAGTCTAAGTAGTTCTATAGAGTTACTAAGTAATGAAATATATGAACTTGGAGGGTCACATATATATATATATATATATATATATATATAATTTTGAGGGCTTTTATAAAAAGGTTGCATACCTAAATGTCTATAAAAAGAGGAGAATGACCATATCCAATAGGGGCCATGTGATCCTAATTGAAACCTCTAAACTTTCTTCTCTTTCTCTCTTGGTGAAGAGTTGAAGAGCAGATCTAATGCTCCAACAATTGTGCATATACCATTAGAGGTTGGACACTTGTGCATATCTTAACGTGGCACCAAGAAGCGGGTATTCAAGGCATTATTTAAGAGGTACAAAATTCTTCCTAAAAGGGAGGCACCTATTAAAGAGACACACCCTTTTAAGGGGTTTGACGATTCTCTCTCTTCCCCTTTTTTATGTGGATCTTATAAAACTATCTCTCATATGAAATTTGAAAAAGTTTAAAGTTTGGAATTCCCTCTTTATCTTTGTTTTATACGAAATTCCTTGTGTATCTCTCTTCCATTTCTTCTCTATTATACACACACATGACGTCTCTATTACTCTTTCTTATTCTCCTCCCGCTTTCTTTTTTCCACCATTCTTATTCATTCTCTTATCTCTTTTCTTTTGAAGCAATGAGTAGTCAAGAAAGAGATTTCAAAATTTGTCCTAATAATATGATATTATCCAAGGATCTCTTTTAAGGTATTTTAATTTCGCTCATTTTGTGCGATAGATCATTATTCTCTAAAATCTCTCGTTCCTTAGATTTGTGTGAACTTCAGGATACCCTCTAAATCAGATACTTAGGTGATTTACGCACATTGGTTGTAAAATTTGGTCAAATTTATTGAACACTAACCTTGGTTTAAAGTTATTAAAAATACCATCCCTTACACTAATTGTGGGATTAAACCTAGAGAGTTCAAGGTCACTAAGCTTACACATCCATAATGTCTCTCTAGCAAAATATCATCCCTTACACCTCTCATTGAGAAATCTTGATTTTCTATATTGTCTCAAACAAAGAAAGACAAAATGATAGTTAAGTGTGAGATTAGATTATAGATATAGATCCAGAGAGAGAGGGAGAGAAAAATGAAAATGGCGAGAGAGTGAGAGAGAGACATAGATTGATAGTCAAGTGTGAGACAATATTATAGAGATAGATCTAGAGAGAGAAAGAGAGTGAGAAGAAAACGGCGAGAGAGAGAGAGAGGGAGATGAAAATGGATGGGAGAGAATGAGAGAGAGATATAGATTGACAGTCAAGCATGAGAAAATATTATAGAGATAGATCCCAAAGGGAGGGAGATGCTGAGTCATAGAGAAAGGGAGAGAGAAGTGCTTATTCTCCGCAAAATCTTACGATATGGGAGATGAAAAGAGTACAATTATTGGGATTATCTTGGTCTCGCGATATAAATCATGACGGTTAAGAGAGAAAAAGAAGCTCATGCAAGGACCACTGTCTCCATGGCAGTCGGGGGGACTACCAGCTCCACCTGGTCAACATCCTCCCAGATCTCCGGAAGAGCTTCCTTGATGTTATGAATGCTTTCCAGAGTCAAGTCTGCTCCCTTGGTTGGCGTACTCCCAATCTGCATACATCATCACAACATATGCGTTGACTTTTTGCATTGATGTCTAGATCTGACTTCAAATAAACCAACGATTTGCCATCTTTGTTGTAAAAATAAATAAGTAATTTGCGAAGAATTAAACTCACGAGGACGGTGTGGAGACCCACTGCCTTGCCACTTGCTATATTTCTTGGGCTGTCGTCGAAGAACACCTTCACACAAAAAAACGAATTTTTTTCTCTCCAAGTCAACTTCCCATTGATATTTGAAAATTAACTCTTCAGAAAGTCAACTCTCCATTGATAAATCCCATCTTACAGTTGTCCTGGGGTTGATGCCCGCGATCTGGCAGGCGGCTTCCATGGCTTCCACTGCCGGCTTGCAGAGAATCTTCGACTTTGACTTTGACGTGGGCAGAAAGTCAACGGGCCCATTTTTAGCAACTGGATTCAAAGTCTCGAAAGCAGATGATCCCCTTCAAAACAACCTTCTAGTCCCATCTTCTTCAGGGCCAAAGAAGCATGTTTCTCGTCCGCATTTGTGAAGATCTACGCAGTCCATCGATAAAATTTCAAACAATCAAGAAAAAAGGCAGACTTGGGTTTTGCTTTCTTGATCGATGCGATGAAAAAAAAACGAATTTTTATATGTAGGAGCTTACGATTTTGCGCTGGGGCATTGAGATGAGCAGATTCCTGAGCACTGGATCAGGCTTCAGTTTCTCATAAGGGAGCCTTCCATGAACATACGCGTGATACTCGTCATTGTCAAATTCGTAGCCCAGAGCCTGGATAATACATTTTCGGGTAATTCGGTTTAATAAATATTATATGTAATTCTATAGCAATGAATTAATTGCCTTAAGTCCGGCCATCGTTGTCCCATGCTCTCTGTAGAGCTCCAGACAGAGTTTCGGGATCAGCTCTTGGTCAATGTGAAGATGATTTGACATGTAATCTGGGGATCGAGATGATTCGTCGGGATGATAAAACAGAGAAATTTTATGTTGGGACGATGGATAACTTACCTTCTATGTTCTTGCGGCAGGCTGAATTGATGCCCAGGCTCAGGGGATAGAGAGTATCATCCAGGTCTGGAGAGTTTCGAGAGAGAGAAAGTGAGAGGCCATGGAAAAAAGAGAAGAAGAAGAAGAAGACAAATAGAAGTTATACGAGATTGAAAAATAAGGAAAGAAAACCTTCACCGACTCACCAAAAAGAAGACACTCATAGACCGGCTTACAGGGGAGGGCCTCCATTTTCTCTTCAGATCTGCGCGAGGAAAAATCAGTTGAGGAAATTTCTTCCAAGTGCTCGCTAACGACTCCAACATTGTCCATAAGACGAATAAACCGGAGATTGGACTAACCCAAACAAGCAGAATGCACGAAAGAAATTCCTTTTCGGACACGGAAGATGGATCGAACAAGGCTGGATGAAAGAAGCAGCTGCAGGGGGAGGGGCGAATTTATACGAGAAATGGGATGTGCCCTCCAACGAGGACTAGCAGGAGTAGTGGTCTGACTTGTATTCTCCATCGAGAGAGAGCGGCGACAAGATGCCTTCTCTTCTCGAAGACATGGGAGGACAGGAGAATAATTGGAAGGCTATTCTTTTCACCATCTTTTAGGGAAGTGGGAGGAATATGAAATAGATGCACGGGGAGGAATCTGCCCTTCGGGGAATCGGCGTTCCTAGTCAAACTGCACACGCCGCCCAGAGCATGCGACGGGAAGATTCCTCAAAGATTGTCAACGCTCAGCGTGAGACTAAAAGATGGGTCTTTAATGCGCTATAATCGAACAAGCATATCGACTTAAACACGGGCAATGTTCTAGAGTAGCATCTCCATGATCACCAATCTCACGGCCTCTGGAAAAGTTCCGGAGAGGAAGAATGAGATTCCGACGAGAATCGATGCACCCGATCTCGTCAAGCCTGTACTTGTTTCTCTTAGGGTTTTGGCCATGGCTTTCTTGTTCTAGCACCCTCCCAGTGGAGTAAAAAAAACCGAGGAGCTCCTTTTGATCTCCTTGTTTTGGGAAATCTAGATCATATCCAGGGCGGTTCTTTGAAAATAAACACACTTTCAGGCTGGCAGCCCGTATCTTTTGCATCACCGAGGATCCCACTTCCTCTTGTGTCTGCAAGGGATACCTATTGTAAGGCCATTGAACCACATGTTTTTGATGGGTGATCTTCTGGCCATGGTTCAGGGCATAATCTAGTCTTTTAAAAGATATTGGATCAGCTTTTGCGGGCAATACACAAAAGAAAGATCATACCCTCACATCTTCTTCCTTGCCATGTTTCTTTCTCCCCATTCATCGCTTGCTGTGCAGATGTCTCCCACAAATCGAGATTTTAAATTACTGGGTCTACTTCACAGTGTCTGCATTGTGGATTATAAAGTTAGCTTTCGTGGGTTCTCTCAAGAGTTAAGCCGTCTTCTCTGTTTCTCTTTTTCCTTAGATCAGGTTTTAATCACTTACACTTTCTCCTCGGCTATCATGGCAAGGATTCTTGATGCTCTACCCTTGCAATAATATCTTGAAAATTTTAATTTTTCAAAGGACTTTCATGGCACATTGAGGGCGAGCTTGTAGCCAAGCCTCTCATTTCAAGTCAACCTCACCTTCTAATGAATCTGCATACTCATCCTCGTTGAATATTATTTCGTCCATAATCTACATGGAAGTGAGATTAAACAAAAACATATATGTTCAAGATTAGTAAAAACTACTGGAAATATTCAGTTTGATTTTCTACAGATCATCGGAACTTTGGACATATCATATTATTCGCTAGTTCAAGCTCATGTCACGATCATCAAAATAGCTCAGGACATTAAAGAGACTCTAAACCCTGGTGACTTCATTCCTTCCTTTTTATGGTTCCATAAATTACAACGTTGTATCACAGGGGGACTTAACGGTTTTGATTAGGTCCGGAAAGGTACAGTCAACAGGAATGTCGTGAGAAAAGTCAACGGGAGGGCGACAGAACAAAATTACTGACCTCCCCACAGCATTTACGACCTTGTCAAACTACTTCTTTTTCTTCCCAGCAGCAGAAAGCTTGGATTTCTTGCCTGACGATTCCTTGATGGCCTTCTTATCGGTCTCCTGGAAAGAAAAAATCCACGAGGAGAAATGTCTGAGAAACTTACAAGCTCTCCTAATGATTCATTGCACCTACTTTATTTTTGCGAGTTTCATCCTGCATTTTTAGACTCTTGAATGAAATTTGAATAAAAACTCTAGACAAGGAATGCTTAAAAAGCGCAAACAAAATAAGATAAATCTTTCTCATAAACGTGGAGCTTAGAAGAATTCAAATACATCTAGAGAGAAACAGAGAAGCTAATATATCAATGCTTCATAAGATGAAGTACAGGCAGAGGCCCTTGGCATCTAATATACGAGGCCAAAGCAAGAGCCCTTAAGCGTTCTAATTCGATCTCTGGAGAAGAGGACAGACACAAGCTGCCGGGAAATCTTAGCATTTCGACTGACGAGTAGCAACGGCAGCTTGCACCGAGAGCAACAACTTAGCGTTGTTGCTGCATTTTTACTCTGAATAGACGAAAACCCCAGCATCAGCATGCATTGGTTCTTCTTCTGCTTACACCCAGAAACAAGTAAGGGCGATGGATCCAAGGAAATACGACACATCATTTTCCACGCTATTGTTATAGTCAAATCATAATCAAATCACCAAGCGATCACAGAATTTACGAGAAAAGAATGAAGGATCAATAAAATGGTGACGTGCATACCTTTCTTTTAACTGTTGGCAAGGAGCTTACTGCTGGCTTAAAGAACGATTCCAAGCTGCAAGAGTAAATGATATTTCAATGGGCGATAACAGACACAGGATAGTATCACACAGTGAAAGAAGCATATGCCCACCGGCCTTGTGAAGACTTATCTTTTGCTGCTTTGATCTTCTCTATAGCCTGAAAATGGAAATCATATATGACAAACCAAGCTATAGAAAAACTTTGTTTTTGTGCATTTGCAACTTTTGTGTGGGGGGGGGGGGGAGTTGAGATTCATCCGATACCTTTGTAACCCTATCTCTGTTAAAACCATTCTCATCCACTAGAAATTTTATGAGGCCCTGAAAGAATTTCACAGAAGATCATCCACCATAAATTATTTCTAAGGATTTTTTTCGGTTTCAGGTACCTCCTCATCAGGAACTGTCCACTTTGGCTCAGACTGTTCATCAGGCGCAGACACGAAATGGTTCCATAAAAAGTTTTCTCGCTTCTTGGTATGCCCAATCCTCTGGAATATGATACCTGCAATAGGGAAAATATCCTAGCGTGAGCATCAGAGGGAAACAAGGACTACTATGCACTTTACAGAACAACAAAGGAAGGAATTACGATATCTCTGACATGACAAGATAAGCGTGGACAGCAAAATATAAAAGTCATCAGTTTAATTTAAAGTCTGTCCCGAATGATATACACCTTTCTTTGTTAATGTTCTCTAAAATATTCTCAATGGAACCATGTTGGCGGATGAGCTTCAGAGCAGTCTGTCCTCCAATGCCTACAGAAATTCAGCCCGTCGTCAAATGTTAGAGATCTTTCGAATTCAAAACACTTAGATGTGGGAGATTTCCCTGATGAAAAGGTTGGAATTGAAAGAGATACTGGCAGAGAATGGTAAATTTCTCAAGCAAAAAAATTTTAACACTAGAAATAACAAAACACGGGGTTAGGTGGAACTGGTTAAAAAAACAAAAAGAATGCAAGCAACATTTCATCGGCATAGCATTCATCTTTTACATATTCTAGTTTATTTCCAAATCTGATTAAAATACATCATTACATCCTAAATACACAGGCTTCAATTAATAACTTTAAAACAAACATTTCTTTAGTCCATATACTTGAGATACAATTCCATACATCCTCAAACCTGTCAACGAGAACATAAGCACAAGCCACCACACCAAAATTATTTTCTTTTTTTGAAAAGACCACAAAAAAATTTAAGCATTTCATAAACACAACCTTTTTCAGTTCTACAAGCTTTAAATGATAGATTTGGATAAAAAAACCTTTCAGTGATACACATCTAAATGATAAAGTACCTTTTATACTCTCACAATAGTCACAACCACAAAGTATGCACAAATCAACAAACTGCTCCATGGTGAGTTCTAACTGCTCCAGAACCTAGAAAAAAAAGATAAGGCATAAAGGCAATGGATCCCAAAATGAAAGAGAATGCAGAGGACCATAATGAACCTTTGCAACTTCAAATTCCATGACGGGAATCTTTTTTGAACTGGGATCCATCAGATGTCGTAGAAACTTGGGAGCCCCAAACGTTAGAGAATCCATATCTTCAGATGCCACAGCAAAAACCTAAAACACACAATGCACATATACACCTCTTCTGGCTTAGAAGATGAAGAATTTCTTTTACCTTTCCACTTTTGCAAAGAGCAGCACATTCTGCCTCAGCTTCAGAAGGGGCCTGAAAACCATGAGATAAAGATTTTAAATAACTGTAAAAAAAGAGGACTTTATATTGCAGTGATAAAAAGAGTAGCATGTCCAAGTGAGGAAAAGATGAGAAAGTCTTTAACACCCATAAGGCGGTAAGATGAAACCAATATCACATCATGTCAAGTATAACATTCCATTACACCAATACTTTTGTTGTGTCAGGTATTTTACATTATTTGTGTTCCTTCGCATGTGTATTAGCAGCTACTGGATTCAGCTATCGGATTTTGTGATCCATTCTGTGGTGGCAACACGGATTAAGTTTTGGAAAAGGGAATAAGATCATTGAGTGAGATAAGATTATTGACAATCGCACCACTCAATGCAGAAATTTCAGCATAAATACATTCCTAACTAATGCAAAAAATTCTGCTCATATGGCTATGAATCCAAAAAAACTCCATCAATTACCTCGACCACTGGCACACCCATAAGCCTTAGAAGACGTTTGCAGTCTTCATTGTGCTGCTTAGTCACCTGAAAAAAAAAAGAGAAAAACCATTTAAACTTGATCCACTTTGAAAATATTATGCCTCCGTTTTTAGGATGTTTGTGTGGCATAATTTCGGTGCATTTTCACGTTTTTGAAACTCCCATTAAACTATATGAGTGTTCGAAAATCAACATCTCTCAAATTCACTCAACTGAAATTAAAATTAGCGCATGGGACAGAAGAAAGACCCACCTTAACTGTTCGCTTGCTGAACTTCTCGATGTCCCTCCTTATCTCCATCCTGTAAAAATCATAAACAAGATAGCGTCAGCAAGAAAGGTGCAAGAATCAACAAGTGCACAATCCCTGTGTTGTTCGAATCGGTAAGAGCAATAAAACTATAACAAATGGAAGATGACAAAAAAGTACCAACAATGAATGCAGATGAAATAAGGGCTAACCTCCATTGCCGTTGCCAAGTCCTCAGTGGCATCTGCTCTTTTTGAATATCTGCAGATAACAGATAAACACAGAGGACAAAAAATATGTTATTTCTGATACATAAATGTACATAGAAATTTTTTTCACTCCAAAGAGCGTGCCTCTTTGCCAGCTCTTGTTTCTTCAACTCTGGTGGTTTCCCATCAAAGACGTATCTGCCATTTACATATACCGATACATAAGTTGGCGACCATTTTGAAAGTCTGATTGGTTCACAGAAGACAAGAGAAAAGAAGATTACACGGGCTTGATCCCAGCTTCCAGGAGTCTAATTGTTCGATTGAACATTCCTTGCAAATGACTGCATTGACGAATAGGGGACACAGAATGAGCAACAGTATATGAAAAAAATCAGATAAAGAACAACCCATAAGACATTTTAACAGTAGTTCGAAAGCAATTAGTGCCAGGCAACGGAGCATGCAGATGAAATCATGGCATTCTGAAATGGAACATGGGATCTCAATTTCATTCTCAATATGATAAATTGGACGCACGATTGGATAGTTGAAGGTAGACAAGCATTTTTCAAGATTTCATTTTACTCAATCCAGAGGACAAGGAAATTAAAGATAGATATTACTTCTATACTCAAATCTTTGGAGGTTCTCGCAGTTTCAAGTATCTTAGAAATAGATTAGGTTACACTCTTCTTGTACCCAAACATTCAAAAAGAATTTTTAACACTTTACCTCGTTACTTCACCAGCCTCGTTCGTCAGCATCTCTGTGCCTACCCTTCCGACAACGATCTAGCCAGAAAAAGTAACTCCTCTGTAAGCTCACGAAACTTAACACAAACTAATTCAAACACCAAAAACGCATAAATTATGTCACATTCCCATAGAACAAACAGTTTAATGGAGGAAGACGTCAGAAAAGAAAATAAAAAGCAGAGAAATAACCAGGAACTGGTAAATGCTCATGCTCGCGTCGATCGCGATCTTCCGCCCGAAGTAACTCTCAAATTTGTTCTCCTTCATGGATTTCGGCGCGTTGTCCGCCAGCAGCTTCGTTAAACCCTAGAAACACCGCCATCGCACAAGAACAAAGTAAAAAATCGTAAATAGTCGACATCAAAAGTGAGAAATCCGATAACGATTAGATCAGGATTGAGGCAAACCTTAATTCCCATCGCCCCAGATTTTATCAGTTATCCCGCTCGCACCACCGATCTGAAAGAAGTAACAGGATTTTCCCTCTACTTCCAGCTTAGTTTTCCCGCGCACCCGATTGCTGACGTGGAAATTCGGATACCCAGATAATTGATAAATGTTATCGGTGCAACGGTAGCCAAAGTGCCCGAAAAAAAGCGGATAGCCTTCAAGATGTGGGCCTGGGCCGGAGCCTATCGGGTCGGAATGAGGAATAATGGGGCCCACAAAGAAGATATTTTGTTTAAACTAGGAAACGGCGAAGATTTGACACCTAACCATCTGCAGGAGGCGGCGTGGAGAAGATTGTGCGGTCAACCCCCGCTACAGCGTAGATCAGTTGCCTTCCATTTCCTGTGTAACAGATCCAGACTAAATCTCTCTCCCGCATCGATTCTGTTTGTCCGAATCGAAGGTCCTTTTTCACTGTTTACACGGCTTTCTCGTTAAATTTCATTGTTTATAAATGTTCGTCAAAAATTATTTCTTTATGATTGAGGGGGAATCGGATTTTGGGGATTGAGGATGGTAGGATTTGGATCATAAGCTTTTTTTGAGGATTTTAGGAATCCCGAGGCGAAATGTGCGATGACGACATTGGATTTTCCTTTTTCTCCCGCAATTTTTGGTTATTTTTTTGGGTTATCCTCAATAGGTTTCTACCGTGATTCTTCAGGGGGGAGAAATGTTGGAACTTGTGAGGAGATCGCTAACCTCTGTAAGGGATTTTATTGACTTGAAAATTGTATTTGTTTGATTTGATGTGTCTTCTCTTTTTTAAAGTATTTCTCTGCTTGATGTTTATTGTTTACTAGCCGTTAAGGAGAATTCTTCCTGGGATCTCAAGATTAGAGAGGGGGTATTCGACGGCTGGGAAAGAGGTTTGGTAGAAACTGTTTTTCGTTTATTCATATTACCATTTTGAATTACCCACGCACATGGGGGAAACTACTGAACTTTCTCCAACAGATGACAGTTCGAGAAGCGCTGAATTCTGCATTGGATGAGGAGATGTCTGCCGACCCAAAGGTCTTTCTGATGGGCGAAGAGGTAGCCTTGCGTGTTGATGTCTTTCGTTTTCTCTTCTACTGTTATAACCTAATCGGTTTATGATATTACAGGTTGGAGAGTATCAGGGTGCTTATAAGGTTTTTTCATCGCCCTTCATTTTGTGTGCTCGAGTTGTACTTCATCATATACTTCATCATAATTATTACTTGTCCCCCTTCTTCCCCTCCTCCGGTGATTCTTGCAGATAACCAAGGGTCTTCTGGAGAAGTATGGTCCTGAAAGGGTTCTTGACACTCCAATCACCGAGGTTACTACCCAATAATTCTTTCCTGTTTGACCTTTTTATATATATAGGCTCGTCAATGTTGTTCCCCCTAAATACTAATCTGCCAAAGCTTTTTACTCTTTTCTTCACAGGCTGGATTTACCGGGATCGGTGTTGGAGCTGCTTATTATGGTCTTCGACCTGTCGTCGAATTCATGACTTTCAACTTTTCCATGCAGGTTACTTCTGCCCTTTGTTTGGAGAAGTTTTCATATTTGAATGATGAATTTTGACTGCTTTGAAACGGACTTTTAACTTAAGTTTCATCTTGGGGGGGGGGGGAGTAGCATATTTGGGTTTAACATAATTTGCCTTCAGTCCCAGTCTTGGAATCATTCTAATTTTTTTGGTGGTTGGAGAAATAGGAGCCATGTAAGAGATGACAAGAGTTCTCATGCATCCTTGTGAACTGGACTTTGAATTGAACAATGCCCTTTAGTTTCTGATTTTCACTGCAGTTATCACTGCTTTTTTCCCTTCTATTCTCCTATTCTTTTATATTTTTATTATCCATTCATTTTCAATCTGGATGTGCATTAAATGGAACTCGTCACTTTTCTTCAGGCAATCGATCATATCATCAACTCTGCTGCCAAGATGAATTACATGTCTGCTGGCAACATCTCTGTGCCGATTGTTTTCAGGGGACCCAATGGTGCCGCTGCTGGAGTTAGCTCCCAGCATTCCCAGGTGCAGTGAAATTCCTTTTATGCCCATCTAACCTGTTACCTCATTACTATTGCAGCTTTGATTGTGATTCCATCAATTTACTCACATATACATCCCACTGCAGTGCTATGGAGCTTGGTACGCACACATTCCTGGGTTGAAGGTTCTTTGCCCATATTCCTCAGAGGACGCTCGTGGCCTTCTGAAAGCAGCCATCAGAGACCCAGATCCAGTCGTCTTTCTCGAAAACGAGATTCTGTTAGATTTCAACTTCAAATTCTAGAAATATTTCCGATTCACTTTGGACAATATCTTGAAATAACAATCAAGATATTCCCTTCATTAACCAAGTCTCCACAAGATCCTCTATTCTACTTACGTTTTGGGTCCCCTGAAACACTTGAACCAGCTCTCCTTGCCCAGAGCAGAATCCAGCCTCTGCCCTGGAAGTCTCTTCAAGATGCTTGATTAACCATCAGAACCCCCCTCATAAGCTCCTGATCCTTATTTATAGCCCAGCCTCGCCAAATGAGTTTCATGTACCTTATTGGCAGGTGCCTATGCAAGTGCCTAGTCCCTTATCTTTATCTCTCCTTTCCTCATTTAGACTGGGGCTCATCACCTGTCTGTTGCATTCTGTTTCTTCATCTTTCATAAGTTCTAACTGGTATCTTGAGATGTACAAAGCTCTATACTGATACAATTCCACATCGGATTATTATGGACTATCACAAGAGTATTGTTGTCTTTCCTTGAAAATTATCTAGTGAATACCACTGGAGATTCTCCATTTGATCTCTTCTTCCTCCTGCAGACGTATAGGGTTGGTTCCACCTTATTTTCTCTTAGCTATTTGAAAGATGAACATAAATAGACGGCATTTTTACTCTTACAAAGCAAAACTTAAATTTTCTCTTGCGTTATGCAGATACGGACAGTCTTTCCCCATTTCAGAAGAAGCTCTGGATTCGAGCTTCTGTCTGCCTATTGGGAAAGCTAAAGTGATTACATTACATTACTTCTAATTTTTACATTTTCTCGCTTGATGATTTGAGTTGAATGTTCTTATTTTTATGGGCTGTGGCAGATTGAGAGAGAGGGGAAAGATGTCACCATCACAGCTTTCTCAAAGATGGTTGGCTACGCTCTGCAGGTGTTTGAACACAAATGACAGTAGTAAGATTGTTAGAAAAAATTCTGTACGGGCCTCATATTTTTTGTTAATCTTTTGGGCACAGGCGGCGGAGGTGTTGGCAAAGGAAGGTGTCAGTGCAGAGGTGAGTTGTCTGTGATAATGCTCATGTGGTGAGTTGGAGCTTATTTTAGGGTTTTCTTTTCGGGTTCTTTCTCCAGGTTATAAATCTTCGCTCGCTCCGGCCACTAGACAGAGCTACCATCAATGCTTCTGTTAGGAAGACCAACAGGCTGGTAACCGTCGAGGAGGGCTTCCCCCAGCATGGCATCGGTGCAGAGATAAGGTTGCCATCTTCTCCATCATCACCAGTATCATTCTCGTTTTCACTATCGTTTTTGTTGTTTTTCTCATCAGTGTTGTCTTCACCATGGCCATTATCATTGTTGGCGTGATTAGTTCCCGTCATTTGTCATCCTTGTCATAATTCGTGTCATCATCATCATCATTGTCATTGTCATTATCATCATCAACTTTGGAATCATTGTAATCCTGATCATTATTATTGGCATCACCATCATCATTATCATTCATCTTACCCTCTTTTCCTTCCTTGGTATTATCATTATCATCATCAAGATCTTCGCCTCCTATCTTGTCTTAATTACCACATCCACTGCAGTGCATCCGTGGTGGAGGAGAGCTTTGGGTACTTGGATGCTCCGGTGGAGAGGATCGCGGGAGCCGATGTGCCCATGCCATATGCCGCCAACTTGGAGAGACTTGCCGTTCCTCAGGTACACCATACCTTCTCCATCACTCTCTAAGATTTCATGCTTGTCTATCTCATAATGTTTTGATTGAATACACCAGGTGGAGAATATTGTGAATGCGGCGAAGAGGGCGTGCTTCAGATCTGTTCCCGTCGCCGCCACCGCTTAGTTGCCGACGACTTCCTCTCTTTCAATCACTCAATTCCTCAATTGCTGCTGGAAGAGAAAGAAAAGGCCGAAGATTTGGATATGTCGTCCGCTTCTGCGCCTGGAAGCTACCTCTGTTGGAGGTTCGAAATTTCACATAATCCTGTTCTTACTCTTCTTTTTCTTTTACTCCTAATTTCTCTCTCATGGCTAAAAGAAAGTTTTATTTTACTCGCCGTCTCTGTTGGTCGGCGGCGGCGACGTGTGAGTTTCTGGGCCTGGAGATTATCAATAAGCTGCTGTAGGTCTGACAGACAGCTTCCGTCTTCCTCTTCTTCTTCTTCTTCTTCTTCTCTCTCTCTAGGCAATAGCTTTCCGGTCGCCGTCGTTCTTGCTTTGACCTCTGACCAACGCACTAGCGCGGGGAACGCGGAAGAAAGATTCGGTCACGTTCCCCTCGTGTGGAAAGACGACGTTTCTTTGCGTGTGTATGCACGCGAGAGAGAGAGAGAGAGGTAGGCAAGCGGAGGAAAAGGACAGGAAGACGGGCAGAATGAGGCTTGCGCTGCAAGGATGCAACTACGGATTAGCGTTCCGCTAGTCCTTGTCATTGGACTGCTTTATCAATAAATTCAGTTCCCGAAACTTCGACAGCTAAAGCTAGATAGAGAGACCCTAGAGAGAGAGAGAGAGAGAGAGATGGGGAGGAAAGGTACTCAAGAGAGCATTCTGTCTGCAATCTTGAGCTTCATAGGTTGCTCTCGAGCAGTGGAGGTGACAGAAGAAGATGAGCCAAGGCGAAAGGCAAGAGTCTCGGCAAGCGATGAAGATCGTGGCCAGTGGGTAGGCGAACCGGATATCGACGCCAAGGCGGCCGCGTACATCGCTCGCATGAAGGCACAGCTCTCTTGATCTCTCTCTCATTCTCTGTTTATCTCTCTAGGTGTGATGTTTGATGTGTATATGTTTTCCGGGTAACCCAATTTGATTACTGTTCAAACGAGGTAGAGAGAGAGAGAGAGAGAATAAGGATAAACATAAGGTGCATGGGTGGACTTTACCCAGAGAAGAAAGTCAAACAAACTATCCATGAATTCATCTACTAATAACCATGACTCAAGATGTCAGTCAATTATGCATATCGCACGTCCATGATCATACATAACTGCAATGATCTAGGGTTCCCTGGTCCCTCTTCCAAGACCCCTGAGATCCCGATGCTCTTCTTCTCCTCCAAGATGTCTTTTCCTTTGAATCAGGCCTCCAAGGTGTCTTTACGGGCTTTGTACTTGTTGGGCTCTTACACTAATGAACGAGGATGATGACTAGATCCCATGGTCATCATCCTCATTCAGAGCTAAGAACCCATTCGGCAACTACGCAGGAGAATGTCTAGATCTCAATTGACCAGTTGCTACTCACCAAAGAGGCACAAATGACAGCAAAAAAACCCACCATACTACAGAAGTCAACCCCGTTGACCAAACACTCCAGCGGAACAATCCATTCTCCTCTTCATGCTGTACTTGATCAATAACCGTGCACTGAAGTGAAGAGGCCATTTTTTCTGGATGCGTTGACTAAAAAAATCCAAAGAGGTCAACTGTAACTTATTTGGTGGACCTCTGGTCTTCCTTGGTTTCAATGCTCCCGAGGTCATTCGTGGACAACGTGTCAACCATGGGTCCGTACAGATGCCAGTCCTTTTTCTTCCTGATGGTTAATGCATTTGGGCAGGAAACAATGTTTGAAGGTTGTAAGTGATGGAGATCACGGAAAAGTAGGCATTTAGGATGCATAGAATTGTCACCTGATGACGCTGGCTTTGCTGCCAAATGACTTGTACAGGTCGAGCCCACTGACACCTCCTTTACTGCACAGAAAATATCAGCAAAAAATTCAATTTGTTTTGTTCGCCTCACTGAGAGAGAAAGAGAGAGAGAGGGCAGGAATATATATATCTCTATAAAAACACATATAGGGAAGAGAGAGAGATAGAGAAACATTTTGACAGACAAAAAGATGAGAGAGAGAAAGACAGATGGGGGGGAGAGGGATAAACAGATATAGAGCGGTATGGGTGCGGGGAGAGAGAGAGACATAGACAGTCAGGGGCAATGAGAAAGTGAAGACAGACAGGCAGGCATACAGGGGGGGCACAGAGAAAGAGGGAAAGGGGAGGGAGGGAGGAGGGAGGGCGGGAGAAAGAGAGAGTACCCATTAGTGATCTGGTCCACTCTTCGACCCTTCTTGCTCACTCTGATTTCCCTCGTTGATGCAACGTTTAGGGCTGCCATCTGAAGTCATCATTTTACAAAGCAAGCAATTATTATCACCACAGATTGCACTAGTACAAATTTTTAGGACAAAAATGCACTTCTTTTTTCACGTGCTTCCAGATGAAAATTCCCAAATAATATGTTATATTGCAATGAGAAATGATTATCTGTATCTATAGATTTAATCCCCCCAAATTAAGCCACAATGGAAAAAAATTCATACAAAAACCATTTTCATCAATGCTTCAGGAAATCCTAGCCAGAATTAATGTCAGAATTAAGAGATAAATGCGTATTATGTGCCTACTAACTGCATCGGAGTTAATTCGGCATATGCACACAGAGATTTCATGTATGTGCAAACATATTCAAGAGAGAGAAAGTTACCTCATAGAGTTGTTCCCTGATTGCAACAGCAATTGCGGGCTGCAAACAATAGGAAAAGGAGTCAAATTCTGAAAACTCTCCAAATAAATCGAAACCCTAAACTTCTTTTTTCTGCTTGAACATAATAACAAAGAGGTCCAACAGTTTATACTGAAAAGACTGAACAATCCAGAGGTAATTAAAATCTCTTACTCCCACTTCGGGATCACTAATATTTAAATCCTTGCAAAAGGTTCTTGCAAATTCTTCTGGGTCGCTGTCCAAATTTCCTAAATCCTGAAAACAAAATTCAATTTAAATACATATCCAATAATTTTATTAACAGAGAGTAGATATTCATGCGCACCCATTGAATCTGGTCCCTTATGACAGTGTTATTTACACGCAGATCAATCTGACAGAGTGAGACAAAATGACTAAGTCGCAGTAACACGTGAGAGTCAAAGTCAAAGATGAGGATGGATAGTTGAACCTTCAGAACCACAATCTTCTCCGTACAGTACATCACTTGGCCTTCCAGTGCTCGAAATTCAGCTAGCTGGTTCTGAGCGAAAATTGAACGAATGATTTAAAAATGAACCAGCTTGCTGAATCAAGTCATAATTCAAGAACCAAAAGAGAAAAAAAAACTTCAAATAAATGTGAAATGAGGTCAAAGTATGTCTAAGTCAATCTACGGAAAGGGTATTTTGATAACTAAATCAGTCTACAGGAATTATGGATTTTTTTTTGTTACGTGACATGTCTATATAAGCGAACATTTCAATCTAACCCTGGCAATGAGGTTCTCATTCTCCATCCTCCTACTTTGTTAGCTTCCTTTGGCTTTCCGCAGAGCACAAACACAGTAATCATGAATGAAGGTATACAGTAAATATTTCTAATACGTTGTCAGGAAAATGAAGAAAAAAACCTTACTTGAATGGACTGTGCAACGTGGGTTATGAAAGTTGGCGGCAATTTAAGATCTTTAACCGTTCTTCTAGCAAAATTGATGATTTCGGAGTCAGGATCTGTAAGCCAACACAAAATACACCCGAAAATATCAACACTATAATTTTAAACAATTTAATTACCAGAAAACTCAACGCTACTGCTGAAAAGATAATACCTCTGGGATTCCACGTGAATGCGTCTTTCAAACGTTGGTCATCGACTTCAATGTCCAGACGGATGGGAACAAGATTCTCTGACGTCGGCCTGAAATTTGATCCACGAAAAAGTTCTTCAAAATCAACAATCATTAATATGCGTAAATTACAAACAGTTTAAACAAAACTCAGACTGTTAAAGCGAGAATATTTGATAAACAGACAGATAACACTGAAAATATTTATTGCTGAGGTCTTCAAAAAAAGAAAGACAGAACTGAACAAAATAAGACGCTAACAGTAGAATTCTAACGGTTTCTCTCAAAGAATAAGCAATCGCAAACGGAGTAATCAAGTAGGAACCTTACATTCTGAACTTGATAGGAGCTCTGGCCGAGTTCGATTGGACGTTCCTCATCTCCCTCTCTCTCCCTCTCCGGAAGGCGTTTTCCCGCGAATAAAAAAGCTGAGCCCTAGAATGCAGAACGTGGGCCGCGCACGCAGGTAATCTGGGCCTTATTGCTAGAGTCTTTGCATTTGGGCCTTCAAAGAAAGATCGAATACTTTTGGCCCATTTAACGAGTTAAAGCTTGATTCTTCTTGGTCCACACAACAATGAGCGTCCACTTCTTGGAGAGAGAGAGAGAGAGAGAGGGAGAGAGAGAGAGAGAGAGAGAGAGAGAGAGAGAGAGAGAGAGAGAGAGAGAGAGAATACAGTGAAGCTTGATCTCTAAAATCTATTGAGATCCGGTCAAGACTCGTGAATGACTTAAGATATGGTTAACTGTTAAACCTTAATCGTCCACTCAAATTTGTACTGATGCAAATAAAAAATTATTAAGAATAATTTCTCTAATATTTCTACTACATTGGCTAAAGATTTAGTTGTATATCGTTCCTTGAGTCAATATCCTCTTATAATGAGGGTTGAAGATCCTATCTTGATCACTCAATCACCTTCAAAGACTTCATATCGTATTTAATCTATGATATTTTAGAGATCACATGGCCAGGGGTTTGTAAGTCATAGTGAAAACACGATCATTCATCAGATATTTTTAGTATCTCAGGTCTAAGGATCTTATAAATAACAATCATATGAATCAATGTGATTAGTAGTTAGGTATAATACTATTCACAAATTTATATGGATCAATTCATTGAACTGAATTGTTTATCCAAAGAGTACCCACTATCTATCCTTGGTGTCTTCACACCGATTGTCATAGGATTAGTCATACTCATCATATGAGTTGTATCAAATAATGGTACTCTTTCCAGATAATTTGAAGTCTTTCTCAAATATGTCATGAATAGGAATATTTAGCTCAAAGACAAGTGATCATTATATTATGATCTCATCATCATTCACTTGGTCATTATATATGCTCATATATTTTATTGTAAACATCACGCAAAAATGACAATGAATAAAAGTTCATTTTTTATTGATATAAATGAAAGATAAAAGTGTGATTGGCTTGTAGGTCACATAATATCCATCACTATAGAGGTTCATTGAACCAGTGCACTTTAAGTTCTTGTCTATTTGAAGAAAGCTCTTGAAAATGACTCATATATAAGTGATATGGTCATTTGTCTATCGAGGACTATCCAAATGTTGTTTATTCTAGTAATTGTGGTAATAGGAAGTCTACATCTAGACATTGTACTTGTCATAATGGTAAATTAGTTTTCTGGTTGTTGAAGAAGCAAAATGTTTTTTCTAGATCTAGTTTGTGGTTAGAGTGTTAATTGATAGCTCAAATGGCTTTCGAGATGATTTTTTGAAACTTTAAGTTGCATCATAGATTCATTAGCATAATTAGATACATAAAACATAAATAAACTCATACCTGAATTCATTAGATGATTCTTCATCATTGTAGATTTTTGAAGTGAAGAATAGTCTTCTTGAATATCCCCAAGATAACCACTTGATCTCTAGAAGAAATGAGAATCTATCTAGAGGGTTATAAGCCTCTAGTGGGTTACTCAAGTGGACTATTGCCTATTATTTATAGAGAGTGAGTAGAGCTAGAGCTTAAGCCTCTAAATCAATAATTAGTGAGCCCATTATTGACTATTAACTGATTTAATTCTCTCTGCACATAAATAACCTCCACACACATAATTGAGTGTCTTAATCCCCTCATTAAACATAATTAAATCACTTAATGATATTAAATGATAGCTAATCCACAATAACACATAAATATGTCCACTTAATAGAGATTAAACATAACAGATATGACCAAGATGTCTACTCTCAAAGGTTGCTTCTTCAATTTTAAACCCTTATAATATGCCTTGTGATAATTAAGGTGTCATTTCATTGCCAAGAATCCAATCTTCCATCTATAAACCAAGCATGTGAAGGTGGATTTGGTAGTTTGATGACATTGGTTAATAATTAATAATTTATTATTAATCGACATCTTAAATAATTTTTTAGAGTCTTGATGATGGAACATCCAAATGGTGTGAGGGATTTATGTATTCGAAGTATAGATGCACTTAAACATTATCAATAAGCCCTCATATCCTTGTTGTCCCATCATTATTGTCATTTTTTAATAACATCATTACTTTGATTACTATCATTAATTTCACATAGTTATATATATATATATATATATATGTAAATTCATTATATTATATATTGCATAAATCTTAGTTTCTCCCACTTAGATGATTAGAAGTATTCTTTTATAACCATATTACTATCATGTCACTGTATTCCATCTCTACACAATGATGCATATATGTATGTATAATTTCTACGTATATATCAAATATTTGGTTATTATCCATGTATCTATAACTATATTCATCTATACATAAGTATACTTAGTACATATTTACACAGTAATATATCTATTTAGTAATTTTTGTAACGACCATAAATCATTTAATACCATCACATAACTTTGAGGGAAAATAACTGAGATCAAAAAGTTATGTCTCATGCTTGACATGGATTTTCTCACTATCAAAATCACCAAAATCACTCGTCCTTACCTCACATCAAGCTCAAAATACCAAAATCATTGGGATCTCTCAACACCACCTCCTTCAAGCTCAAATCAATCATTGAAATCATTCAAGCTGTCACTTGGAACTATAACCAAATAATTCCTCATGATCTGACAACAATTTTTTCCATTTAAATCACTGTTTAGATTTCTCTAGAAAAATAAGTTAATGTAATAAGAATAAAACTATCTAATCCAGAAAGAAAATAAGATAATGTAATAAGAAGGACATAGAATTATCCAGAAAGAATAAAACTATCTAATCGAACTCATAGAATGAGTATGATTGATCTTGTAGCCATCAAAATGGAGACACTAAGGATAGACAGTGGATGCTCTTTTGTTGAAAGAGTTCACTTAATTAATCTGTATGAATCCCTGAATAGTAATTATACCTAATTGTCTATCAAGTTGATTGATGTCACAGTTGTGTATGTGGTCCTTTGACTTGAGACACCAAAGACATCTAGTGGATAGATGATCGTGTTTTGATTATGACTTACAAATCCCTAGCCATGGGATCTCTAAAAAGACATATATTAGATACGACATGAAGTCCTCGAAGATGATTTTGTGGTCAAGGTGGAATTATCATCCCTCGATATTTGAGGAGATTGACTCAAGGAATGAGATGCGATGAAATGGAAATACTAGAGAAAGAGTTCTCGATGATTTCTTATACCCATTAACACTAACTTGAGTTATCATACCCTAAGTCATTCATTAGTCTTGTGCAAATGAAGGATTATACATACATGATAACCGATGATAGAAAGCTTCCAAGAAGAGAGTTCTTACATACTCTATATCTCATAGAGTATCGTGGTGTAGCTTGGTGCACTCAATGTGCTGGCAATTCAACCTATCGATCGGCTTAAATTGATCCTTTGATAAATTAATCTATATGTTGTTGAAGATAATTAATTAATGTTAACCAATAAGATGTTATTGGGCCTATAGAGTTATTAACTAGTAAGATATATGTACATGGAAGGGTCACACACATTAGGTGTATGGATGTTGGTGGATATAGATATAAGTATGAGTATTTTAATAAAAAAATTAACATACCACATGTCTATAAATAAGGAGAGAATGACGACAAACTCAAGGTGCCCATGCAAGCCTTGTAAGAATTCTCTCATTTCTTCTATTTATCTATTAGTGAAGAGCTTTGAAGAGGAGATCCAACCATCAAGAGATTATGTGAATACCACTAGAGGCTAGAAACTTGAATAGCTTCAATAACTCCTCCAAGAAAACCTTGTAAGTATCGTTTTCTCAAAGATCCTAGATGCTAGGATCACATATTCTTGGTGCCTCAAAGTTTTGAATATCCGATTCAATGTATTCCTCTGCATTTCGATGTTTTGATCAAAATTTTCAAAGGCTTATCGACCTCAGAACCCAACATAAGTGACATCACATTTCTATAGCTAAGTCATTTCTTAACCAATAAAATTCATTTTAACATAGGTGGATTTAATGCATAGAAAAATTTTGATTTCCGAGCGAGAAAACATTTTGGTTTTGGGAATCAAATCTCTAGTCATCACATAGGCAAAAAAATTTTTGTTTTGTTTTGAACCAATCTTCAATTGTAACATGGGAAAAATCTAGTATCTAAAGTAGAATTAGATATAAGATTACATAAGTAAATATTTAATAAATATGATATTTCATACACAACACACACTCACACATACATATATATATTATAACATATTTAATTTCTGAAATACATACTGCAAATATATAGTTAGCATTATATTTATACAATTGGATTTATGCATACCTACATACATAAATATATGATATATATCTATGTACATACACATATATATGACGCATATACATTTTACATTCATAAAGCTATACTTATATTTATATTATATTATCTAGGACTTAAACTACTAATTTAAAAGGTCTTCAAGCCTAGTTTGGAGCTTTAGTCAATAATTCACAATCAATCTTCAACTACTGCAAGTCAAAGATCAAATACCAACAACCAACAATTAACAATCAGTTACCAATAGTCAATGGTCAACAATCAATGGTCAATAGTCACCAGTCAACTGCCAAAAGCCAAAGTCAACTAAAAATAAAAATTAACTAAAATATAAATTCAACCAAAATTCAATTTCGATAGAAAGTCAATGTTAAGCACTAAAAAAATTGAAGTGAACTCAAAATTGAGGGTCTAAACTTCATTTTTATCTTCAGTGATGTATTTTTTGTAATTATTTACTAGTTCTCAAATGATTGTATCATTGAATTTTCTATTCAAGAGGAATTATAGGTATTTAGAATCACTCCCTGTACATTTTTGGAGGACCCCTAATGACTCACAGTTGTTCTTGAGGGTAAGAAGTGGACTCCAAGTGAGCCTAGAGGTTGATTGGTGTACTGATAGTTATAGGTTGCCTTTCTGTATCAGAGAATACATAATGTCAAAGTAAGAGGCTCACTGATTGTAAGCAAGGAAAAGTGATTGAGGCTTTCGAACTGCACAGAAACAAATCAATCTAAAGGGATTGAGGAGTGGGCAACTAGAATTTTTTTAGTCAAGATCATGTGGGACAGTAGGAGTTGAGTGGTGCTGTAGAGATGTCTAAGGATTAGATCTCACTAAATATGTTAGGGGTTAAAAAAAGACTCAGTCAAGGTTGACAAGGATTGGTGAGTGAAGCTCAAGAAATTTATAGAAGTGAAGTGTCTTGAAGGGAGTAGAGAGAGATGAACAAAAGCTCTAGAAGTTGGTCTTTGGGATTTAGGACTGGCTGTGATGTATCTATAAGATGTTTGAGGAGTTAGTGAACCATGGACGCACGATGCACAAAGTATCTTCAAACACTATGATCCTCTATATTTTCTATCATCATTTACACAAATAGTTGGACTTACAAGACCTAATTTTAGGTCCTTAAACTAGGGTAAAAGCATTGTAGTGAAAGAGTCTTAAGGTGAGCGCATGATTAATGAATCCAAAATTGAAGAAGATGTAAATATTTTTAATTAACTAATTCAATCCTCCATCTTAGTTAAATCAACGCCCTCTCGAGAATTTCTGGATTGTCATTTTATTCGGGACTCTCTCTTTAAAGGAGTTTGACCCTCATTTTCCCTCATTCTCTATTTTTGTTGAGAGGAAGAGGGGGGAAAATTTAGACAAGTAACAAGCAAGTTGTTATTATATTAACTTAATAATCATCTTGAAATTATTCACCAATTATCAAGAGCGATTGGAGGGATATTGCCACGGCTTATGTGCTTTGAGAAAATAAAATCCTCTTGACAATGATATTAGATGGGGCATAATCGACATGATCAATCCCTTGGCATGGTGTGTTTGAGGTAGGATCAAGTATATATTGGAGCATAGTCAGGTGGAAAGTTACAATGAACTATGAGTTGACATAATCTTCTTGATCAAAATACTTCAAATGAATATGGATTCTTTGGTAGGGTGAAATAAGTTGCATTGGTAGGAGAGGAGGATTGCGATGGGAAAAAGTCAACATATACTCGCATTTTCTAATGCATCTTGAGAAATAAGAAACCAATATTTGGATCAATGCAAGCTAGAATGACAAAGCAAATGCCTTGAGAATAGAAATGAGGACTATTCATGAACAAGGTGATGTCAGATGGGGACTAGAAATTCATGTATATATCTACATAAATTGGTGGCGTGAGAGATCGAGGGCCCTGAAAATTAGACAGGTTTAAGAAGATCAATATCTTGATAAATAGATAAAAAATAAATTCACCCTTCTTGAACCAATAATTTATAGCTAAGCTCAATCATTGACATTGTCATTACTAGTCAAATTTTATGGACTCATTTTTTTTTTAAGTTTAGGTCTTTCATTCATGAACCATAAAGAGTTAAAGCCAACCCATGTTCGCTAGACTAAGTCAAAGGTATTGGTCTTTTACATTCTTAGAAGATGATGCCTTTGAGTTTTCTGAGTAGAAAGCAGATGACGATAAAGAATGGGCTGAAGTTGTCATAGAGGTCCCGGACGGTAGCTGAGGTGATCTCTTTGGGACAAAATGAGATGGATGGGGCATAGAGATGGGCATCATTTGGTTAGGCATTATCATGTGAAACCCATGGGGATGCCCATTCATGGTGGGGAATGACATAACAGGGAAGCTAGACATGTTGACCATCCCCATGCCCATTCCCATTCCCATTCCCATGTTACCATTTACTCCATTTGGAAGCATCATCGGCTGCATGAACCCCATTGACATAACCTATCACCATCAGCATGGTCATTGTCATCATCATCGTCAACAAGAGCAAGAACAACACCAACTAAAAAATGGGAATAAAAAAGAATAGGGCATTAAATAATCCATACAATTGCCAATACCTGGACTTGCATTTGAAGGGTTTTAAGGTAGTCTATGACTTCATCCAACATGGATGCCTTGTCCACCTTGAAATCAAAATATTAAAACAATAATTTCCATGAGTCACTTTACTAGATAATTGCTAATAATATAGTTGAAGAGATGGGCAAGAAAAAAAACAGAATTGTTCATGATTCTTGAATTAATACCCTAAAAAAATGGCTCCTTAGAGATTACTACGCTTGAAAATGTGTCTAATTGCTCTTGTTTTAGTTCATTTATTCAGCCTTTTCTTTGTTTTCTCGTTCTCTCTCCCCACCATGAATGGGCGGACTCATGGATAACTAATACCTTGCTGCAGCTGGGCACGAGTTCCTGCAAGATTCGCATTTTCTCGTTGATCCGGTCTCTTCTTCTCTAGAAATTAATAAATGATTATATTAGTTTTAACCGATTTGGTTGAATTTTAGGAAATGGCGTCATGATGGAGAGGACAGACTCTCTCGGACAGATTGTGGATTTCTGCAGACCGGCTTCTCTTCTTGCTCACCGACTGCCTCTTGGCAGGTCTCCTGTCCGTCGACTCTCCTTCTTGATCCTGCGCGCCACCGGAAACAGGGGATACAGTCAGAGAGATAGACTGATAATCAAGAGAGAGAGAGAAAGATGCAAAGATTAATAGTCAAGAGGGAGATAAGATCATCGAGGGATCTCTAGAGAGAGAGAGAGCTGCATAGATTGATAGACCAGAGATTTAAGAGTCATAGAGGTAGTCCTCAGGAGAGAGATCTACATAGATTCATAGTCAAGTTCGAGTCAAGAATATACAGATAACCCTAGAGAGAGATACCTAGATAGATAGACAATAGATTTGAGAGTCATGGTTTCACAGAGGTAGCGCTCTCTGCTTCTCTCTCTCCTTCTCTTTCAAGAGAGACAGAGAGGGAGAGCAGCGGGGATAGTATACATGAGATATATAAGAGTCATAGAGACAGCCCTAGCGAGAGATAAATGGATAGACGAGAGATATATACACACGAGAGAGAAAGTTAGAGAGATCAAAGAGAGAGAGCTCACTTCTGTCAAATCTTCCTCAGTGTCACCATTCTCCTCCCGGCGCTTCATTCCGGGCTCATTCTTAGAGCACAGAGAAGAAGACGCAACATCCTTTTCCGGGTTCTTCTCCTGGAACGCTAGATCAATCTTGGGAGACGCCTCGATTATTGGCCTGGAGAAGATCGAAAAATTAACGACTGGCTTCTGGGGAGATTTGATCTGATTGACGTTGTCGTCCATGGCTTCTAATCCGGCGAGCTCGGAGAGAATCTCGGAGCAGTAGTCGTCGATGGGATAGCCCATCCAGGACGCCAATTCGTCATCTTGGAGATGCCCACTTAGATTGATTCCTGCGAAGGACTTTGTCGCCATAAGTGGGTACAGAGAGAAAGTTAGAGAGAGAATGTTTAAATTTTGTGGGATGGAGGAGTTGCTCTTTTAAATTCTCAGTTCTGTCTCTTGGGCAGATCTTTGGGACGCAAAAACTTCAAGGAAGAGCAGGCTTTTGTCGTTTCTCTCTCTATCTCTGTCTCGTTTTCTCTCTCTATCGATGAATCGGCCATCGTTCTCTCTCCAAGAATCTACGGCACCAATGGGCGGGCTGCGCGTAGTCAGATCCATAAAATACACAGTGCACACTGCTCTTCCTCCCGCTGTGTAGTCCCACATCGGAGCTCTCTCTACCTTCTCTCTCCCTGACCCACCGCTTTGGAGCTTTCTCACTTATATTCCTCTGGTGCATGCATCTGTAGATAGGATGAAGATGATGAGAACAGTGATTGAGACCCGTTAAAAATATAAAAAAACACACAAAAATTAGGAAAAATACGAAAAAATAGGATTATAACGTCAATTAAATTTTGAAAGGAAAAGCAAATAAATAAATGATTATAATCTTATTGGGTGAAAGTAGATGTGAAGATAGATAATTATAGTAATAAATTTGAAAATTAAACTTAAAAAAATATATCTGTACTAATTTTGATAGATCATAACCCACTTTGATGCATCATGAAATGGATTGTAAGAAACACAAATGATTAAAAGTGAAATAGAACTTTCTCAAGAAAATTTTATAGAAAATATTAAAATGCTAAAAAAGAATGAACATATTGCAAATCTCAGATGACTTCAAACGTGTTTCTTTCTCCTTATCAGCATGCTTCGAATCGCGTTCTTTTATGTTATTTTTTTCTTCTTCCCAACAGTTGAAAATTAGCAACCTAAAAATGCATTTACCTACTAAGCTCGCTCCTTAAGTGTGAAAATTCCACTCTGAGACAAACAGGAATGCTTCATGAATGTGACAGTGGTGCAAATTCAAAGGTAATATATGAGATTTGCAAGTTTGAGTAATACCACTATGTAAATTGATTGGCGATAGTTTATCATTCAATAAGTTTTTGTCTAGTTCTTCATTAAATAATTACCCTAGTCTTCTTCATGAGTTGATCATCTCTTGTCATTATAGCTCAATAAGAAATTAGGCATAATCAATGCAACTATAGAGGCAGGCATTATAAACACGTCCCAAATGTTTCATGCACAATCTCTCGCCTTCTCGATGTCTCCACATCATTTTGTCTCAAACAATTTTTGTGGCTGGCTACGAATAACTTATTTGCTTATGTCCATCCATCACTATGACAATGATATGGGGTGATCTAGAGAATTGGTGTTGTGCTTATCATAAACTTCAATAAACCTTAAAAAATAGGGATAAATATTGATATGGACATCAACATCAATGTGGTCACCATCACTATGAAGGAAAAATTATGGAAAATCCTTAAAAAATTTAAAATATTAATATCTTTATATAAAAAACTCTTTTTGGGATGAAAAATTTACCATCTAAATCTTGTTTTTTCACCTTTCTAATCCTATCACATAAAATAAAATTTACAAATGATAAAAAAATAAAAATTTTGCATTAGAATCACATGTCCTCTTCATTCCTTGTTCATGCCTATGATCATAAAACTCATATACACGTGATTTTATCATCTTCATTTGACCTTGCAAAAGGTTAGATGTCAAATATGCATAAATTAGAGACAATTAACGTGAATTCAGCTTATGAATGATATGACATGATACGTGCAAAATTTGTATCAAAATAGTTTACCATGCATAATCATTTTATGCATAATAATGATATGTGCATAATAATGACCTAAATATTTTAACATTTCTACTTTAAAATTATCGAAGAATAATGAATTAAATGTGTAAACGTACATGTTATCAATTTGCTAGTTCGTTGGATGCCAATCTCCACTATGTGATCTAGAATATATAGAGTATCTAAAATTCTTATATAGAACCTTGCCCTCATCAGTTATTGTGTATATATGATCCTTCATCCATGTGAGACTCATGAATGACTTAGGATATAGTCAATTATCAAACCCTAATCACTCACTCAAGTAAGTATTGATGCGTGGCGGAAATCATCAAGAACACTTTCTCTAATATTTACACTACCTTGGCCAAAAATTTCATCACATCTCATTCCTTGAGTCAAGCTCCTCTAATATCAAGGGTGAGTGATCACATCTTGACCACACAATCACCTTTGAGAATTTCATGTCGTATCTTATATAAGACATTATAGAGATCATGTGGTTAGGGATTTGTAAGTCATAATCAAAGCACAATCATCTACGCAAAGATATCTTTGGTGTCTTAGGTCAAACGACCATGTATATAACTATGACATAAATCAACCTAATTGACACTTATGTGTAATACCATCCATGGATTCGTCTAGATCAATTTACTGAAGTTGACTCTTTCTCCAAAGATCACCGCACTATCTATCCTTGATGTAAGCATAGTGATGGTTATAAGATGATCTCGATACTATTATAACCATAAATACCAGTATCTAAATAGTCAAATCCTAATCAAGATCATCTTTCTGATAAATATTATGTGGCTTGAAAATATATCACACTTTCATATTTCATTTATATTAATTTAAATGAACTTCTATTCATTGTTATTCTTGTTTGACACAAATGAAGTCCATGGGCATATGTAATGAAAAAGTAAATTATGATGAGATCATAATACGATGATCACTGATATTTAAATATATGTTCTAAATATGTCTATTCGTAAGATATTCGAGAAGGACATCGAATTATCTAGAAAGAATAACATTATCTAATTCAACTCATGTGATGAGTATGGCTGATCCTATGGCCATTAGTGTTGATACACCAAGGATAGATAGCACATGCTCTTTGGAGAAAGATTTCAATTAATTGATCCTTATGAATCCTTGAATGGTATTTATGGGATATGAGACTTGACAAGCTCTCCAATTTTTTGACCAAAATAATGATTGTCGTGGAAGATGTTGAATCAAAACATTCAACAAAGTTGAATCACCAAGAATACATGATCTCATCATCCATTCTAGATGACCCTATCATCTAGTATAGAATAAAATTCATAATTACAAGGATCATTTGAAGAGTTCTTTAACCGTTCAAGCATCTAGCTTCTAGCGGTATCCACAGAGTCTCCAGACGATCAGATCTCCTCTTGAATACTGGTCATCATGAGAGGAAGAGAAGAAAGGGGAAGAGTTCCACTAGGCTTGCATGGGCACCTCTATTATGGTCGTACTCCTCCTATTAATAGACTTTAGGAATATGAAATTTTCACAAAAGCCCTTATTATTATATCTATATGCACCAACGTCCATTGACCTTATATGTGTGACCATATAGGTCCATATATCTCACCTATTAATGACTCTATCAACCTAATAACATTTATTGGTCTTCCTTATCAATTAATTATAGGAACATATAAATTAATTGACTATGGATCGATTTAACCCAATCGATAGGTTGAGTGACCAGCCCAATAGGTGTCAAGCTACACCACGTGCTTTAGGATATATGGAGTATATTAGAACTCTTCCATGGAATCCTGCCGTCATTGGTTACCATGTACATATCATCTTTCATCTGTGCAAAACTCATGAATGAGTTAGGGTATGGTTAATTGTTAGATCCTAATCAATTACTCAATTTACTACTGATGTAAGTAAGAAATCATCTAGAACAACTTCTCTAATATTTTCACTATCTTGGCAAAGGATTTAACCGCATCTCATTCCTTGAGTTGATCTCCTCATATATCGAGGGAGGATGATGGCATCTTAACCATTCAATCACTCTTGAGGACTTCAGATCATCTCCAATCTATGACATTTTAGAGATCTCGTGGCTAGGAATTCTTAAGTCATAATCAAAAGTGATCATCCATCCATAAGATATCTTTGGTGTCTCAAGTTAAAGGACCACATACACAACCATGACATGAATAAACCTGATTGATAGTTTGGCATAATACCATTCATGGATTCATACATATCAATTCAGTGAAATCTTTCTCCAAAAAGCAGAACTATCTATCCTTGGTGTCTCTGCACCGATAGCCACAAGATCAGTCATACTCATCACATAAGTCAGATCATAGAGTGTTATTCTTTCTAGATAATTCGATGTCTTTCTTGAATATCCCACGAATAAGAATATTTAAAACATATGTTTAAAGACAATCGATCACTGCATTATGATCTCATCATAATTCACTTGATCATTGCATATTTTCATGGACTTCATTGAAAACATCACACAAGAATGACAATTAATAAAATTTCATTTCAATGAATATAAACGAAAGATGAAAGTGTGATTGGCTTGTAGGCCAAATAATATTCATCATGTATTATACCAAACTGTTAATCATGTTGGTTCATGTTATGGTCATGTATGTGGTCCTTTGACTTGAGACGCCATAGAAACATTGTGGATGGATGATCATGTTTTGACTATGACTTATGAATCCCTAGCCAGGGGATCTCCAAGATGTCATAGATTGGATACAACGTGAAGTCCTCAAAGGTGATTGAGTGGTCGAGAGGAGTGAGATGACCGATTAGGAATGAGAGGAGATCGACTCAAGTGAGTGACCAATTAGGAATGAGATGCAATTAAATCCTTGGCCAAGGTAGTGGAAATAATAGAGAAGCTATTCTCGATGATTTCCTACTTGTATTAGTATTAAATTGAGTGACCGATTAGGGTATGATAGTTAACCATGCCCTAAGTCATTCATGAATATCGTGTAGATGAAGGATTATAAGTACATGGTAATTCATGGCATATCCAATCTTGGCCAAGGTTTTAATCGTATCTCATTCCTTAAGTCAATTTCCTCTTATGTTGAGGGCAGACAATCTCATTGACCCCTCAATTACCTTCCAGGACTTTATGTTGTATCCCAATCTATGATGTTTTGGAGATCCCGTGGCTAGGGATTCATAAGTCATAATCAAAACAAGATCATCCATCCACAAGGTGCCTTTGGTATCTCAAGTCAAAAGATCACGTACATAATCGTAACATAAATGAACCTAATTGATAATTTTGTATAATACCATTCACGATTCATACGAATCAATTAAGTAAAATCTTTCTCCAACGAGCGCCCACTCTTTATCCTTGGTATTTCTACATCAATGGCCACAAGATCAGCTATACTCATCATATGAGTTGAATTAAATAGTGTTATTCTTTCCGGATAATTCAATGTCTTTCTAGAATATCCCATGAATATGAACATTTAGAACATATGATTAAAGACCAGTGATCATTGTATTATGATATCATCATAATTCACTTGGTCATTGCATATGCTTATGGACTTTATTACGAATATCACGCAAGAATGACAACAAATAAAATTTCATTTCAATAAATAAAAACAAAAGATGAAAGTATGATTGGCTTGCATGCTACATAATTTCTATCATAAACTAACATCATCTCACTGAAAAAATAAAAAAATTACTTTGTTATTGTTGGTTTACTCCATAGAAATTTCAGCTTCACTTTGACTGTTAGTGGCAATTCAAATTGAGTAAATTCCATAGAGGTTAGTTTTTCACAGTTTCAATCTCATGTCATGGAGTTCTAAGAGGAAGACAAGATTTTCCCATCTAGCACTAAGTCTCAATACAAGGCTAGTGCAAATACTACTCTAAAATAATATGAATTTGATCCTTAACAAACAAACTTCACATAAAAACAATGGAAGAATCCAATCCTTAGGCGCACCATATCTCACCAAGAATTTATTATTTTTTTACCAGTACAATAGAAATTCATAATCACTTCCATGTTTTTTAGAAAGAATCTCCACCAAACAATCAAAAGCCATATTTACTTCCATCAAAATTAAATGATAACATGCTATATTAACATAATAAAGCATGATTTTTCATGCATATTAAGGTATAAATAGTTTCATTTACATGCATGTTATCATACTTATGTGTATTTTTCTATCATTCTATGAAAAAGTAATTATAATCTCAAAAATACCTTAAGTTAGGGTTAAATATGATGATTTAAAAGACAAATAATTAATAACCCATCTTTACTTGAGATTATAAATGTTTTTAAAGTTAAAATAATGAGAGAAAATGTTTTATAAACATTTATTTATATTTTCTTAAGTTAAAATCCTTAAAAAATAAATGTGTTTTGAAATAAAATTTAAAACTCTCATTATTTATCAATTTTTATCTTTTATAATGATAGATAATTAAATTTCGGATCAAATGAAAGAAATTTGGATTAATTTGGAGTTATATATTAAAAGTTATAAATTTTCTATTTTAGGGAATTTTCCAGATTTTTTTCTGAATTTATTTTCGAATTTCAAAGGATTTTCTGAATTTAAAATCGATTTTCTGATTAAAATATCAATTTTTTAGATTAAATAAAGAGCGGGGGTGACGTGGCAGCCTTTGAGGCGTCGGATCGCGCGATTGAATATCGCCCGTCGATCGTCACTTAAGATTGGTGGACACGGAGTACACGGATCGCGTCTAATCTCGACCGTTGATCTCACGAGTTATAACGGTCGAGATTAAAACGCATATAAATGCATCGGAGCCATCAGATCAAGATCCGACGGCGAGCGTTTCACGCATTTTAAAACGCGCGGCGACGTGGCGACATCTCACGCGTCCGATCACGATCGAATGACCGCGACTTAACGAAAACGGTTCGCGATGGACCGTTTCACCAGAGCCGTTGATCGATTTGATCGAACGGTTACGCCCAAAATGTGTATAAGTAGGGGTGTTCTTCGATGTTCTAAGCATTCGAGTTGGAAATCAAGAAATTGATCTGTCTAGACACCTCCCCTCTTGTTTCTCTTGATCTCATCATGTTCTATTCTCAATTCCGCACCTCCGGAGCCTTTGAAATCAAGATTTGGTGGAATAGATTAAGAGAAATCGGCGCTTGAATCTCATCCTCGCGTTCTTCGTGTTCTAAGCGATTAATCAGTTTAATCGCATCGATTTGATCGCGATTTTGGATTAGTCGAAGCGGTTTTTCATAATCTACCTTCCTATCATATTTAATTTCAATTTATATTAGGATTTCAAGTTCAATTTGGTTTAATTTTAGTTAAAATCATGATTTCTTCATCCGAAATTTTCTCTCCACTTCGATCTTCAATTTCTCCACGAAATCAAGTCCAAATTCGATGATTCTTAATTCCGTGGAATCAATTTCAAGTTCTCTTTCATAATTTACCATTTTCCCCAATTTCTATCATCAATTCATTGTCTGATTTGATCAATTTTGAAGCAAACATCAAGAATTTCCTTATTTCCCTGTGGATTCGACCCTTATTTACCGTTATACCCTTCAATTCGAGGCATTTTCATCAAATTGGTAAAATTAGAAATATTTTTGACACGAGACCATGTGAAATCGACGACCTCGCAGTCCGGTCTCGTCAGTAAACTCACCTATATTCTAAATAAAGGTCTACCCTAGTGATATTTATCTTGGCAAAGCATATCAATTTTTTCCATTCTCTTTTTAAGATCTAGTTCTATTCACTTATAAACATAAATAAGTGGGCCCACCTAAGTAAACCCAATAAGGAGTATAAGAAAAAAGGTCCAATAAGCAAAGAGACGAAAGATAAACCTACACACAGACATATATGTCTATTTGGCCTAGCTTGCTGCAAAGAAAAATGTAAGACTATCTTGTGTGACCTTTGGTAAAGATAATTGCTAAGTTCTAAATAGAAGTATATAGAATAGAGATTAGGCCCTACATGACCTTATTTTGAGTTAAATGACAATCCACTTCAACATTTTTTGGTCCACTCATGATATGTTAGTTTATTTGTGATGAAATGACATCTTGATAGTCACAATGCATCTTCATTGGAGCTGCAATTGAAAAACCAAGATTTTGGATCAAATATCATAGCCACGTCATCTCATGAGATGTGTGAGACATTGATCAACACACTACTTGTACACTAGATTTTGTTCAAAACATCAAAAGTAGTAGAAGACATTTAATTGAACATTCAAAATGATGAGACATCATGAACTAGTGATTCTATCTAGTATAAATCAAAATATGTACTTACAAGGTTCACTGAAGGAGTTCCTTAAAGTTATTCAAATGTCCAACCTCAAGGGATGTCCACATGATCTCTAGATGATCAGATCTTCTCTTAAAACTCTTCACCAATAGAGAGTGAGAAGAAAAAGGATATATTCTAAAAAAATTTACATGGGCTACCTTAGGTGTGGTATGGTCACTTTCCCCTTATTTATATACATTAAATATGAACATTTTTTATTAAAAACCTTTAGAATTGTGTCTATATCCTAAAATATATTGACTTTGTATGTATAATCTTCTCACTAGTTATTAACCTCATAGACCCATATACTAGTCAACTTATCAATTATGTCTTGGATTCGGAGGTCGATAAACTTTATAATTTTTTAATCAAACATCGAATGCATTGGAGTATTGAATCTAATGTTCAAGACATTGAGACACCAAGAAAAAATGGTCTTATCATCTAGTATATATGAGAAAACATACTTACAGGGTTCCCTGATACATGCATTTATAACTTAAATTCTTATCTAATTTCACTCATATTCATGCATGTTATCTTAATTTTTACTAATTTTCTCCATTGGAATGCCATTCTACTAAAGTTCATATTTATGCACAATTTAGGGTTAATTATGAGCTTTCTTGATGATTAATCTTTTTGCAAGATTAAATTAATAAAAATTAAGTATTTTCCCTGATGTACTTTGACTTTAGGAGATGATTTAAAGAATTAACTCTAAGGAAATAATGATTGGGTGATTTAAAGAAGGGATTTTCAATGAAAGACTTAATATTATTTTCAATCCATCTCATTTCCTTGTTTTTAATTATATTTTTAATGGCATAATATTAAAAAAGAAAAGGAATTGAGATCCAATTGAGAAAATTTGGATTAAAAAGGAGTTGTATTTCTCAAGTTATGAATTTATGAAGTTTTTGACTTTTTCAGATTTTAATTTGATTTTTAATGAATTTTTAATGATTTATTTATTATTAAAATCGCGGAAAAGGGGGGGTTTTTATTCCACAGACCCCGCGAAGCAGACGTTGACGTGGCGCCCGAGGTTGACGTGGCGCCCGAGGCTGACGTGGCGCGCAGGACCCGCAAGGATGCGACGCGGCACGCAAGGCCACGTGGCAGGGCCTGCGAGGCCCACGCGACGCGTAGGTGGCGCGGACACGTGGCAGGAGGCCACGCTGGTCCACGCGGACGCCTAGGTGGTGCCACGTGGCAGGGATGGCAGGTGAAGGGCCCACGGGTTGGTGGGCCCTGGTAAGATTATTGGGACGGTAAGCGTTTGCGTTACCGCCCCTCTACGTTTTATATGCGTAAAATTTGACGTTTTTCTTCGTGTGGGACTAAGTTCCCGTGAGTTTTATCTTTTGCAGGTGACATGGCAGTGCCGCAGGCTTTGGATTTGATGGCGTTGACATAATGTGCGTCGATCGGATGGACCGGAGTCCACCCGACCGTCATCAACAGCACGTGCGTAAATTAAGGCCGTCAATTGCTTTGAGTAAAAATCGGACGTTCAAGATGTGATCGCAATCATGGGCACCGCGTGGACACATTGTGATGGTCCAATCTTCATCAGACGAGCGAAAAGTTCGTGAAGCTCTTCGTGGATGCGTGGAAGCATCGTGAGCGTCTGATCTTCATCGGACGGATGAAACCAGCGGCGATTGGATGACGGTAATGCAATGATCGCGAGATCGTGGCTCACGATCAGAAGATCGTGGCTCACCCAATGAAAGCAATACATGGACTCACCTCGACGTTGAGATCGAAATCGGACGGCGGGAGAAAGTTAGATCATGAGATCATGGTCTACGATCGTCGTGCGATCGTGGCCAAGAATCGACCCTCACCGGATCAAGTGGTCTTGATTTTTCGCGGGAATTCTTCTTTAAAAACCAATGTTCTTCTCCTTATTTCAGAACTCTTGATTGAATCATGAAAGAATTAAGCGATTTGAAAGAAAGATCTTGAGTTCTTCGTGATCCCCCCCGCGTTTAGACTCGATTTTGATCAAAATCGGAGTGGGATTGATCACGAATTCCATCGGATTTCATCGGATTTTCCCCTTGAACGCCGAACGTCCGCGAGGAAGAAATCAAGCCAAATTCGCTTCAATCTGAGTGGATTGAAGCCCTATTCTTGCGGAAATCGGGTTAGTAGTGAGATTCAATCGATTATCAGGTGGTAATTTGAGTTTTAATTAGGTTTAGATCTTTAGTTTCGCATTTTAGTCCTTAGTGTTCTTCAATTTTGCCTAATTTTAGTCCAAAATTTTTATGATTTTGAAAAAAAAAATCTCTTTGATTATAATTCTGAATCCTGATTCTAGTTTCATTGGATTTTTTTTTTCATCAGCTTTCTGTGGATAGCAAATTCGTCAAATTCCGAGTTCATTTGACCCCTCAATTTAATGTTTGACCGAGCACTATTCATTTTCAATCCGAATTTGAACGTTGACTTTCAGGGTCAATTACTTTCAAAATATAAATCGGAATTCGATCATTTTGGTCTCTTTAGAATCCTCTGGTTCTTAGCTTTCTATTGATCATTTGGATATCATTTAACCAGTCAATTTGAAGATTTTCTCTGAAGTGTTCATTTCGGGAATTTTCTAATCTTTGATTTTCAATAATTCATAATAAATCCATCTCTTATTGAAAAATCACAAATTCTATATCAATAAATTCCATTTTCTCTCTAGTTTCCAAATATATATTTTTCGTAATCTTTTGACACCTTTTGATTATCTGATTTTACAGAACTTTGACTATTGGTCAAAGTCAATGCTTTGGCTTTGACTTTTGACTTTTCTCTATCAAATCCGAGATCTTAAATCTTAAAATTTCTTATTTAGTATATTTATATCATTTCTATTCATGAAATCTTATTTTTACTTCTTTAAAACCTCTTTTAAACCTAAGTTTGACCAAGTCAACTCTGCAATTAAAGTCAACCTTATACTCTGTGGATCGACCCGATATTTACACTTTACTTGATTTTATATCTTTATCTTTGTGAGTTCGGATTTATAAATATTTTTTTACCAACTTTTGTGTGTTTCAACGACCGCACAAAAGCTTCGTCATTCCCTGGAAGGAGTTTTTGAAGCTATTCAAGTGTCTAGCCTCTAGCGGTATCCACATGATCTTCGAATGGCTGGATCTCCTCTTCAAAGCTTTTCATCAAGAGAGAAAGAGGAGATAATTCTCACAATAATTGCATGGGCACCTTCAGTTGTGGTCGTTCTCCCTTTATTTATAAATATTTGGTATGAGGTTTTTTCATAAAAACCTTCATAATTATGTCTATATCTACTAACATCCATAGACCTTATGTGTGTGACCCTCTAAGTCCATATATCTCACTAGTTAATAACTCTATAGACTAAATAACACTTTATAGGTAAACCTTAATTAATTATCCACATCCACATATAGATTAATTAATCAAGAATCAATTTAACCCAATCAATAGGTTGAGTTGCTAGCCTGTTGGGTGCCAAGCTACACCACGTACACTAGGAGATATGGAGTATGTAAGAACTCACTTATGGAACCTTCCCGTCATCGATTACCATATATGTATAATCCTTCATCCAAATTAGACTCATGAATGACTTAGGGTATAGTCAAATGTCAAACCCTAATTGGTCACTCAAGTTAGTACAGATGCGTGTAGAAATCATCGGGAACTCCTTCTCCCATATTTCTACTACCTTGGCCAAGGATTTCATTGCATCTCATTCCTTGAGTCAATCCCCTCCAATACCGAGGGTAGATGATCATATCTTGATCACACAATTATCTTCGTAGACTTCATGTCGTATCTAATATATGACATTTTAGATATCCCGTGGCTAGGGATTCGTAAGTCATAATCAAAACACGATCATCCATCCACATGATATGTTTGGTGTTTCAAGTCAAAGAACCACAGACACAACCATGACATGAATCAACCTGATTGACAGTTAGGTATAATACCATTCAGGGATTCATACGGATCAATTCAGTGAACTCTTTCTTCAAAGAGCACCACTATCTATCCTTAGTGTATCCACACCGATGGCTATAGGATCAGTCATACTCATCATATGAGTTGGATTAGATAGTGTTATTCTTTCTGGATAATTCGATGTCTTTCTCAAATATCCCACAAATAGGAATGTTTAGAACATATGTTTAAAGACTAGTGATCACTATATTATGATCTCATCATAATTCACTTAGTTATTGCACATGCTCATGGACTTCATTGCAAACATCACACAAGAATGACGATGAATAAATTTCAATTCAATGAACATAAACAAGATACATGAAAATGTGATAGGCTTATAGGCCACAAAATATCCATTATTATCATATACATAAAATCTTTTGTTCATGTAAGACTCATGAATGAATTTAGGTATGGTCAACTATCAAACCTTAATGGTTCTTTAAGTTACTACTAGTGCATGGAGAAAATTATCCTTAACACCTTTTTTGACATTTTTACTACCTTGACGAAGGATTTAATCACATCTCATTTCTTGAGCCAATTTCCTCATATATTGAGGGTGAACAATCTTATCTTGATGACACAATCACCTTCGAGGACTTCACTAGGTACCCAATATACGAAGTCTTTGAGATCCCGTGGCTAGAAATTCATAACTCATAATCGAAACATGGTCATCCATTTATAAGATGTCTTGGTGTTTGATGAAGCAAGTACGCGAAGTCGTTGAATACACGCGGACACGCATAAAAAATTATTCCAAACTCACCAATTTTAAAGATTAATCACAAATTAGATGGAATAGAGATGAATAAGGGTCAAATCTATGAATAATAAAGGTATTTTTATGTATTCTTTTAAGTTCAATCAAATCATAGAATGAAATGAGGTGAGTAATTAGGGATTTTGATAATTTTAGAAAGATAACTTGAAGGCAAATCTATGTAATAAAAAATCATAGAATTTGGATAAAGATTTGAGGAGAAATTAACGAGCAAAAATTAAATAGAAAATCAGATCGCGAATAGAGAGAAAATAAAATTAAAAATTAAAATTAAAATTGACTTAATCTATAATTCAATATTAAAATATAATGATATAGGAAGAAAGATTAGCATGAAAACATGATTTGTAACGCAAGATAGCACTTGAATTGATCCAATTTCTCGCGGGGTGAAAGGCTTTTCATTCCGCGAATTTGAAGACGATCGTTGGCGTTCAAGAATCAATTTCTCTATATTCTCTCAATGAAATCTCACTTTAAAACACTTCTAGTATGCAAAAATGAGTCAAGAAGCAAAGGGAAGCAAACGATTCAAGGATTGTGGTGTCTAGATAATTCGATTACTCGAAAAACCCAAGAATGGTTTACATCGTCGAAGAACATGTCAATTTATAAGCAAAATTGGACGTGGCCGTTAGATTTGACTCTTCATCTTCAATCAGCGGCTTAGATGAAACGCTTATATGTGTATCATTGCTATTAATTCACATCCATTCGATCGGAGATGAAGCGCCCAGGTTTCGCCACGTTGTGTGTGAAGAAAAATCATTGTGCGATTGCATCTATCCGATCGGAAATCGACGTCTGAGGTACTGCCATGCGTCCATCAAAGTCCATTGGGCACATTTAATCTCAGCCGTTATAACTCTTCCAATCAACAGCTAAGATTAAAAATGTTTAATAACAAATCGTTGCCCAATTAGATTCCGCCGCATACTTACGGAATGATTTAGTACGGTCGTTGAAACACACGATCGTCTGTCCAAAAAAAAAAGTCTGAACTCACGATGATTTAAAATTAGAAATCAAGTGCAACGATGACATCGGGTCGAACCTCAGAGAGCACAGCTGACTTTAATCGAAAGAGTTGACTTGGTCAAACTTAAGTCTAATTAGGGTTTTTAAGAAATGAATGTGATATGTTATTAATGGAAATAATATAAATATATAAGAGAATATATTTTTAAGAGTTTTAAAATATATTTTTGAGAAAAAGTTAAAAGTCAAGGTCAAATCATTGACTTTGACCAGACTCTGACTTTATGTAAAATCAAAGAGGAAAAAGGTGAGAAAATATTACGAAAATTATATATTTAGAAACTAAAGAGAAAATAGAGAATTTTGATATAAAATTCATGATTTTTATACAAGAATTGGATTTATTATGATTTTTTTAAAATCAATCAACAGAAAATTCATGAAATTAAGATCTCGGTCAAAATCATTAAATTCACTAACCAAATGATATCCAATTCAAGCAATACAGATATAAATAGAAAGCTTACAAACAGAGGATTTAGAGAAACCAAAATTATCAAATTTCACCTTAAATATTATGAGTAATTATCCTCGAAAGTCATTGCCCAATTTGGATTAAAAATGAACATCAATTAGTCAAACATAAAATTGAAGGTCAAACGTTGATGAAATTTTACAAATTAGATATACACGGAAAGCTAATTGAACAAGAAATCCAATGAAACCAAAATCGAATGATTTGGACTTAAGATTAGGGAGAAATCTTTATTAAAAATTAGCAAAAATCCACAATGAAATTGGGCAAAATGATAAAATTTTTTATTCCTAAACTCTAATTACCTAACTAAATCTAATCTAACTACCTAAATTGCAAGGATTAAGAAGGAATCACACTACTAATCTGATTGACGCAAAGATTGTGCTTCAAATTGTTTTGATTGCTACGTATTTTTCTGGTTTCTTCTTTGACGTGCATTCGGCATTCAAGGGGCGATTTCCAAATGTTTTCTTGCAAATTTTCTAATTAACTTGCCTCAATCTAATCGCAATTGAGTCTAGAACGCAAGAGAATCACGATGAACTTGAGATTTTTCTCCAAAAATATTTAATTTCTTCATGTTTCCATTAAAAGTTAAGTTTAAAGAAGACAGAACATCGATTTATTAAGATTTCATCGCAAAAAATCCACGCTATCTAATTCGCTGAAGGAACTTTGGATGGTCACGATGCGTCCACGTCGCGCCCGATGAGTGGACACATTCCCACGACTCGGGCCCACGTCCTCCTTGATTTCCGCCATCCGATCTTCATCGGAGCATCCTTACGCGACCACGTGTCGCTTTATGATTCGCCGAGTCTGTGATTAAGTTGCAACAGTCGGATTTCATTAATGAGATCGACGATTGCAAAATCGTCACGTGTGTATGATCAAGATCAGGTGGACTGAAATCCACCTGATCAACGCATATCGTTTCGTGCGGTCTGATCTGACGCACCACGCTCCACCAAATCACCTAAAAAAATAACGAGTACATTAGTCTCACACGGAAGGAGAGAGCCGAAAATGTCCGGTATATAAGGTGAGTCTCCCGTATTCATTTGCGTCACCCCAACATGCCTAGTATGCCCCCCAATCCTCTACAGTGAGCCCACTATTCCTGTGGGCCCACACGCTTAGCCTAACAACGCCATCGCGCCACGTAGGCGCCCACGTGGCCCTAGTGGGTCCGTATCTATCAGCTCTTGTGGTGCCTCCACGTGTTCTCCACATGCCACGTCAGCTTGCACGGGTCCAACGCATTAAAAACCCCTTTTTCATGATTTTTTAGCTTTTTAAATTATGAAAAATACTTGAAAAATCAAAATAAAATCCAGAAAAAATCTATAAACTTCATTTCTAGAACTCTTTTTTGCCTCAAAATTTCTCCATTGGATAAAAAATTAAGTCTTCTTTAATCCATGCCCCTAGAATATAAATTTTAAGAAGAGGAATTGATGAATTCAGAATAATATTAAGTGAACCCCATCATTCACTCCTTTTCTTTGATTCATTCATCATTTTCTTCTTCTACTTTCTTCTTTTACTCATCTTCACTAAAGTCAAAAAAAGGAAAATGGTTAATTTCCAATTGTTTGACCTCAAAAAAGGTCAAACATCAATGAAACACATAATTAACCCTAAATAATACAAAAATATGAACTTTAGTAAAATGACATGACAATGGAGAAAATTCATAAAACTATGATAACATACATCATAATTACATAAGATAAGCATGAATATTAGTTAAATATGATAAGAATTTAAGTTAAATATGCATGTTATCACGTACCCCTTTACTTAAGTGAATATCGATGATTGTGATTTAATATGCGAATCAAATGCTCCATGTTTTGCCACGTCAATTGCGCACAAAAACATAAAAAACATAATCCCACATGATGAAAAATGAAATGATTTGATGCGTATATAATGTACGCATGACTAGTGAGTTAGCGTTATCCTGAAAAGGATGCTTAATCTCACTAATCACACGCACGCGCACATGCTCACACACGCACGCACGCGCGCACGCACATATGCGTGCGTCACGTGGCATTGTATATCCACTGTCACATGGCAACATGTTCTTGCACCCACCACGTTGGCTGCCATGTCAGCATGAGATAAAATAATTTATTTATTTATTTTTAATTCAAAATAAATCGAATTAAATTCATAAAAAAATCAGAAAAATTCTAGAAAAATCTCCAAAAATTAGAAAATTATTACTGTGAAAATAAAACTCCAAATTTATCCAACTTTATTTTGTTGAATCAGAAATTAAATTATCTATTATTCTAAAAAGACAAATTCAATAAATAACAAGAGAATAAATTTTATTTAAAAAAATAATCATTTCTTTTAGAATTTAAAACTGAGAAGTATAAATGAGTATATAAAAAGTATTTTATCTTATTATTTAACATTAAAACCTAATTATATTTTCAAATAAAAATGGGGATAATCTAATCTAAAAATATTTGTCTTAATTTATCATAATTATCCCTAAATTTGTGCATTTTGAGATTATAACTTAATTTTCATAGAATGATAGATAAACACTAAAAAATATGCTAACATGCATTAGAATAGAATGTTTTATGCCTTAATTTGCATTAATAATCATATATTTTCATCTATAATTTGCATGTTATTAGTGTCTCAAGTCAAAGGACCACATACACAACCATGACATTAATCAACTTGATTACCAATTAGGTATAATAACGTCAAGGGGTTCATATAGATCAATTGAATGAAGTCCTTTTCCAAAGAACATCCAAAAAATCTATCCTTGGTGTCTCCATATTGATGGTTATAAGATCAATCATACTCATCATATGAAGCGAATCAAATAGTATTATTCTTTTTTGAATAATTTAGATATACTTCTCGAATATCACACGAATAAGAATGTTTATAACATATGTTTAAGGACTAGTGATCATGGTATTATGATCTTATCATAATTCATTACATATGCTCATGGACATCATTGTAAATATCATCCAACAATAATAATAAACAAATTTAAATGAACATAAATGAGATACATAGAAGCGTGATTGCCTTGTAGGCTATATATATTTGTTAATTTTATCTCTCAAAAACATCATTCTCGTTATTGATCTAAATATTTATATCTTTAAAAGAAGATTTGAGTGTTTTGGATCGTTGCTTCCATTGCTTCCACTCATCATGCATTTCTCATCCTTTTCCTCAATCTCCTCCACTTCTCACCCCCATAAAACCTTACAATTTCATTTAGATCTAGTGATCTTCCTCTCTCTCATTTTTGACCTCTCTCTCTCTCTCTCTCTCTCTCTATATATATATATATATATATATGGTTATTTTATGATTAGGATGAAAATCTAAAAATATTATCCTATAAGTTTGATTTTCTCAAAATAATATAGTTAAATCCCAAATTTTTGACTTATCAAGAAAGGTCTTATATAAGATAAAACCCTTAAAAAGACACCTAAAAATCATGAAAAATATAACTCTAACAATATGCATGTGCCGGGGAACAGAAATCACAACATAAAAACAGAGCTTCTGACCCTAACAAGTCTCAACAAAGATATTTGGAAAATTTTGGAAACAAAGATAAGAGAAATATTAACTTCAAATTCTTGGAGCAAGAAAGAAGTATTAAATGCCATTCTTAGAACTTATTATGCACTTTGAGCTTGAATGGCCCCTACAAGGCCGGCTCTTTGAGCCTCGAGAGCTACATCACAATGCAAGGAGAACTTCCGGCCCCATAATGAAATCAGATGTAGAGGCGTGTCCCTAGATCGCGCCTTACATGATTGTTCTTTGAGTGGATCTTTCGGCTCGCTTCGTTCCCATGGCTTCAAACAAGAATATCGATTCGAATACAATGATATCTTCAATATGGTGATCAAGGTAACCACAATTTGCATTCTTCTATCAACATTGTTGGCCAACCATGGTCAACCATGGTCCACGTATATGTTTTCTTAGAAAATCTCCATGTGGCCTATGCGCCTAGGAGCCTATGAGGCCCAAGTAGGCCCAGTGAGCCTGGTTCTTTGAACTCAAAACCCATTCATTTAGCTTCTAAAATGGATCCCTCTTTGTATTTCAAAACCGCCTCTTTGTCTCATTCATTTATTCTCATCTACGTCGACGACAGAGTTCTTCATTGCGCCGACAATTTCTTCACTATTCATGCCATCTCTTATCTTCCAATGGTTCTTGTCAATGGCGATCTCGCGCTGGCTGTCATCTTTCTGGGTATCCTAATGGAGTTCTTCTTCTTTATCGAACAGAGTGCATCCACTCTCTTCTTCCCAGCCATTGACGCTGCCGAGTTATTATCGATTCAACTGCACATGCAGGAACTGCGACCCTCGCAATCATCGGCCACCGTCTGATGTGACAACGTACCGAGATCGACCCCCACTGCCATTTTCTTCATGGAAAAGTCGCCAGGCAGCAGCTCCCAGTGGCCTTCATCCCCAGCAGATGTGCTGACCAAGAAGGGACTCCCCAAGCCTCGTTTCGATTGGCTCCGGTCCAAAGTCAACGTCGCCTCCACGATGAGTTTGCATGGGCGTGTTGAAGACTCTCCGGCCCAAGTCTACGTCAAAACCGACGTCAACAGGCTGTTCAATCCCACCGACGTTTGCATGACGACGGTCATCTCATAACGCTCACATAAACCTCACGAATGTGCACATTTAATCACCAGTTTTTGGGATACAGTATCGGCTCTTGCGAAGAGCGGGAGGAAGAGAGAGTGGAGGGAGGAGAGAGAGAGAGACTGGGTGAGAGAGAGAGTCCTAGAGAAGTCTAGAATGCAGGCAGGCAGACTGGCGGTGTCCGGCGTCGCGGTGCCCCTGCCCCTGCGCACTGCAAGACTGGACGTGAAAGAGACGTAAAATTGGTCATCACTCTTCTCTGGGCATCCTTCCCCCGTAATCAAATCTCTCACCCGTTATCTATCTTCCCGCAGCCATGGGAAAACGACGACGACGACGACGACGAGAGAATAATCATCGTTGACCTGTCGTCTTTTTCTTGGAATAATTAATCTGCAGTTGCTAAGTGGGGGAATAATCTATCGGTAGAGGTCACATGATTAGGAAGAGTGCCCTAGAGAGTTGTTGATGAAACAAGAGGACGGCATTGGCAGAGATAGAAAGAGAGGTAGAGAGAGAAAGCAAGGATGGGTCTGGTCCACCGATGGAAGTCTGGATTGGCTGGCTCTCGCCGTCACCAACAGCTGGTATTTTGCGAGGAAGAGAGCATGCATGCCGCTTGACAATTCATGATAGAGAAAACAGAAGAGAGAAAAAGTGGCTGGAGAGAGATAGAGAACTAAGGGACGTGGAGATAGAGGGAGAAGAAGAAGGGACGAGAGACAGTGACCAGAGAGAGAGGTAGAGAGTACTTGGGGAGATTATACAAAGAGAGGGAGAAAAGAAGAAGAAGAAGAAGAAGAAGAAGAAGGGAAGAGAGAGAAAGTGACTAGACACAGAGAGAGAGAGAGAGAGAGAGAGAGAGTTAGACAGAGAAAGTGACTGGACACAGATGGAGATAGAGTTAGAGAGAGAAACATGTGTTAGTGCTCAATGCGGAGATGTGGACCCAGCTTCGGTGTTTGATTTTTCTACTCAATGATGAGCTGAGGAAATGTTTGTATCCCGAAGGACACGCGTCATGAGTTCGAGGAGCCAAGTCTGGAAGGAGCGACGGGTCGCGGGTGGGCTAGAGAGAGATGGCCGGAGAAAAGACGGAGAATTTCGTCCCCAGTCCCCACCTCGGGTCCGAGGGTTTAGAGATAGAAAGTGATCGACGGCTGGTCTAGAGAGAGAAAGAGAGATTCACGGGGAGAGAGGAAGATCATGCGTCTGTACTCTGTACTCTGTATCCAGCCGGAGTACTTGGAGAGAGAAAATGAGGACCGGATAGCCTTGAGAGATAATCAGGGCAGCCTAGAATGATAGATTTTGTGACTGCACTGAGCAGGGGGATCTAGAGGGAGAAAACAGAGTCGGTGGGCTAGAGAGAGACTGTGAGAAAGATTCTCCACTTCTCCCAAACTCTCTAGAGAGAGAGAGAGAGAGAGAGAGAACGAGGGGCTAAAGTCACTCGTGGCAGGGAACCATCTAATTCGCCACCTATTCGGCTTTCAATGGTCAACACACGTGCGCAATCAACGGCTGAGCTGAAGGGGGCGAGAATCGGACGACGGATGATGTGGTGGATTTTTGACCATGGGAATAGACCCGAAAGCTTCTAGCTGGAAACAGCTACGCTATGATTGGAACATTATATTAATTATTAAAATAAATCGATAAATAAAGGGAGCGGTCCTTTTTTCCTTTTTTTGTAGCTCATAAGCGACGAATAAACGCTTCACACGAGACATTTTCCATTATTTTCAATTGAGAAAAATGGAAAGCTGGGTAGGATAATTGGTTTTTTAAATTGCATGAATTGGAAAATAAAATGGCATTTAGACGCTTGAAAGAGGATTTTTCTCGGATGAAAATAATTTAAAAAATGGTTTTTTTTCTTTTTTTGGCAAGGAAATGTCGCCAAGTAAGGGAGAGTAAGGGATATAATTTAGGTTAAATATTTCTTTGTGGACAAAAATGGGCAGTTTGGATTCGATGGTGTTTATGGATGTTGTTTGGTCTTGCGGACAATGACTAGACGTCATCTCTCTCTCTCTCTACCTCTCCCTCTCTCTCTCTCTCTACCTCTCCCTCTCTCCCTTTCTCTCTCTCTCTGGCTAAGAAATAAAATGAGCGGCATTCCATCTCTTTCCTTCTCATTTAGCTGGTTACGGAGCGTTTCTTCATTACTCTCTCGTCCTCTCTCCATTTATTTCAGAAGGCTTCACAGCCTTCCTTTCCTTCTATAACCCTCTTTCTCTCTCCGTCTCCACATCATTGCTCTCTCTCTCTCTCTAACCATCAATCCACATCTCCCGGTCTCCACTATCAAAATCTATTTATCTCCCCACTCTTCCTCCTCCACTTTCCCTCTCTCCCCATTCTTCTTCCTCCACTTTTCTCTCTCTATCTCTCTTCTGCTTCCTCTACTTTCTCTCTCTCTCTCTCTCTCTCTCTCTCTCCATTCTTCTTCCTCCACTCTCTATCTTCATTCTACTTACCCCACTTTTTTCTCTATTTCTTCATTCTTCTTCCCCACTCGCTCACTCTCCCAACAACCTCTTCATATATCTCGGTCTCAACTCTCAATCTTTTTCTTCTATCTCCATTCTTCTTCCTCTCTCTCTCTCTCCACTCATCTCTCTCTATCCAAATTCTGACCGTCAATCCGTATACCTGGCTCTCACTCAGTCTCTCCTCGTTCCACTCTCTCTCTCGTCACCCTCCTCGATGAGTAAACACTCCTGCTGCCCCAAGCAAAAGCTCCGCAAGGGCCTCTGGTCTCCCGAAGAAGATGAAAAACTCCTTCGCCACGTCACCACCCACGGCCACGGCTGCTGGAGCGCCGTCCCCAAGCTCGCCGGTACGCCCTCCCTCCCTCTCTTTATCTCTTCTCCCCTCTTCTCATGCATGACGTCATATTTTTCTAACAGGTCTTCAGAGATGCGGCAAGAGCTGCCGCCTCCGCTGGATGAACTATCTACGACCAGATCTCAAGCGAGGGGCATTTTCTCCAGAAGAGGAGAAGTTGATCGTCGAGCTCCACGCCGTTCTCGGCAATCGGTTAGAGAGAAAAACAAATACACTGAATAATTTTAATTATCTTTTTCATTTTTTCTCTTTTTTAAACAGATGGTCTCAGATTGCGGCGAGATTGCCCGGAAGAACAGACAACGAGATCAAAAATCTATGGAACTCGAGCATCAAGAAACAGTTGAGGCGGCGAGGCATTGACCCGTTGACCCACAAGCCAATCTCCGAGGTCAACGAGAATCCGACGGCGGTGATCATCGATCAGAGCTGTGGATCATCCGAGCCGTCCAATTTCAGCTGGGAGGTGTTCGATCAAGGGTTGATTCCCTGGCCGGAGATTGGCATAGACAGGGTAGATGACCTTCCGTGGTCGGAATATTTGCATACAGGAAACGAGGAAATTCATAAATTATCGACGGCTTTTGAGCAGATTTAGCAGGACGAGATGCCGAGATGCACTCTCTCTCTACTTTCTCTCTCTAGACTGTTTAAGGGGGGGTATTACTACCATGTGATTCTGCGGAGTTTTATACTTAAAAAAAGATTTATGTAAAGTTGATTGGGATTTTTCGGTTCTCTCCCTCTTTCTCTTTGTTTCCCTCTCTTCCGCCGATGACTCGTTGGGGATCAAAGTCGCATGAGAGATAGAGGGAACTAATGAAGAGCTAATGTTGCATGGTTGCTTCTTACATGATCATGGGTTTTCACTTGCGATATTCTAGAGAGAGTGAGAGAGAGGGAGTTACCTCGCTCCGTCTATAGTGGCTTAAGATTTTAGAGAGAGAGGAGCTACTCTCTTTTAGTGGTGTGAGATTCGGGAGAGAGAGTTACAGATTTTTTTAGTAGCTTTATTATTACTGGGCTACGAGCCTCGAGGGAGAGCCATGACGAGAAGAAAGATATATACATATATATCTAGAGAGAGAGAGCGAAAGAGAGTGTCAAAGAAGAAAGAAAATTGTTGCGCTCGTTTGCATCGTCAAACCCGAGTGAGAGAGAGAGAGAGAGAATGCTAATGCAACCAAAACCTTCTATGTTTCTTAACCAAATTCGACAGAGAGAAAGAAAGAAAGAAGACGCCGTAAAAGAAACAGAAACCATCTGCCACCATATCCAAGAAACTGTTAGAGAGAGAAAGAGAAGAATGCTCCCCTAACCCGTTGACCCGCGACTTCAAGCGATAGACAAGACATGGAAGGCGAGCAGTCCGCAGACTGACCCTTGGAAGCACAGAGAGGGAGAGAGAGAGCGCGCGCACTGGCTCGCAGAGCAGCGGCGAGGCTATTTTTCTTTTTCTTTCCTCGTTGTAGCGGAAAGCGACGGGCGGGCTTCTAGAGAGAGAAAGTTAGATAAAGAAAGAAGAAATGGGCAGAGTGACGTCATCAGCCCACGTGCTTGGCTTCGAGCAGGAACAGATTCGGGGCTCGAGTGGCGGCAAGACAGCTAAGATCCTCGTCATCGCCGTCCGGTCTGAGTTTAGCCCTAATTGTTGACAACGATTTTGACTCTTCTGCAACACAAAATGGTCAGCCACGCGGATTATTCCTTAATTATGGCGGGAATATGACAGCCTGGATTTCTCAAGTCAACGTCCCACTCGGACCTCTTGGATTTCGTTCTCTCTCTTACCTTCTCAGTCTCTCTGTCCTCTTGCAGTTTTCTGTTTTCTCGTTTGATCTTCTCTCTCGCTTCGTCTCTCTGTCCTCTTGCAGTTTTCTATTTTCTCATTTGATCCTCTTTCTCTCTCTCTTCCCCTCTCGGTCTCCCTGCCCTCTCTCTCTCTCTTTCCATCCTTCTCTCCTCCTGTAGTTTTTTCATTTCGCCCCCTCTCTCTATCCATCTTTCTCTCTTGTAGTTTTTTCATTTCGCCCTCTCTCTCTCTCTCCTGTCAGTCCATCTAGTCAGTAGTCCCTTTCCTCATACAGTTTTTCCATTGGGTCCTCTCTCTCTCTCTTCTTTTCAGATTCTCTGACCTCGTGCAGTTCTTTCATTTGATCCTCTCTCCCTTCTCTCTTCAATCTCTCTATCTTCCACTCTGCAACTCTTTCCTTTGGTTCTCTCGCTCCTCTCTTCTTTCAGTCTCTGTCCTCTTGCAGTGTTTACCATTTGGCTCTCTGTGTTTGCAGAAACCAGGGTTGATCATGAGCAGTATTCTTCAGCAACTTATGCTACCTTCCGCTGTTGTTGCTATCCTTATGAGATAGAGAGAGAGGTACAAATAGACATGGAGAGCATTCGGATAATGAGAAGAAGAATAGCAAGAAGAGGATGAGAGAGAAAGAGGGGAAAAGGGTCAATTCTGGTTGCGGCAGGAGGTGTCGCAAGGGTATGGGCAGTCGATGGCCTTGAACCCTCCACCCCTTTGGAAGAACCAGGTTCCCACCGCCTCCGCTATCCGCTGCGCCCCACAAATAAAACCCCCCATCAACCCGGATTACAGAGAATGACAAAGAGAGACACCAGGCTATACAGAAAGGTTGAGTAATTGAGCTAGAGAGAGAAATTGGATCATAGAGATAGAGAGTGAGAAAGATTGGCCACATAGACATTGGACAAGAGAGAGATCGGGTCATTGATAGAGACTGAACTAGAAAGTGATGAGTAATTAAGCTAGAGAGAGAGAGATTGGGTCAGAGAGCTATCGGCTAGAGAGAGAGATTGGGTCACAGAGCTATCGGCTAGAGAGAGAGAGATTGGGTCACAGAGCTACCGGCTAGAGAGAGATCTAGTCATTCAGCTAGAGAGAGAGAGAGATTGAACTAAAAGAGATTGAGCTAGAGAGAGATTAGGCTAGAGATACAGAGATTGTACTAGAGCAAGATCGAGTCATTGAGCTGGAGGGGAGGAGAGAGACAGGTCGCACTAGAGAAAGACAGGTTAGATTAGAGAGAGATTGAGTCATTGAGCTAGAGAGAGATTGGCCTTGAAAGAGAGACTGCACTAGGGAGAGAGGATACCTTGTTTCTCAGAGAAGAAGAGCCGTGAGAGAACCAGGTGTCTTGGTCTTCTGACTGGCAGTGAACGAAGCAAGAATTGATGAAGAGACCATTCGGCCCCTCCATAGAGAAACCCTTCACTGCATTCAGCATCTGGTTCCTGAATCCTGGTCAACATTCCCACAACAAAAAATCTTTAAACACAGTTATATACATGTATATGTTTGTATGTATATATGTCAACAAATAGAGAGAGAGAACCTTTTATGTATATGTCTATGTATATGTGTACGTTGATGTATGTATATGTACATGTATATGTATACATAGATGTATATATGTATACGTATATGTACATTTATATGTATATGTATATTTATCTTTATATGTATATGTATTTTTATGTCTATATCTATATTAATATCTGCATCTATATCTATATCTACATCTACATCTGTATCTATACCTATTTCTATATCTACATCTACATCTATATCTTTATCTATAGGTACATCTATATCTATATCTATATCTATATCTAGATCTATGTCTATGTCTATATCTATATCTATATCTATTTGTATACGTAGCTGTTTATGTAGATGTATATATATATATATATATAGAGAGAGAGAGAGAGAGAGAGAGAGAGAACCTTGTAAGATTGAAATCTGCTGGGAGCTGCAAGTAGCATGGCTGCGCTTGCACATCATCCAGCTGCCAGCAGGATCAGCAGCAGGGGGAGCGACGCTCTCCATGATCTGATGAAGAGGAGAAGGGAAGAAATGAAAGAAAGTTTACAAGATTATTGTTTGGCAAATAAATTTAAGAAATCTCACTAAAAGATTGGACCATTTCTCTGTCTTGGTTAACATAAATACTCAAATCTATGGCAACTCGGCAAAAAGAGAGAACAATTGAACAGAAAAGTTTTTCCCACTCTCTTGCCCAATCAGAGAGAGAAAGATAGAGACCCCGCAGAAAGATCGCCAGTAGATCATAAGACATGAAAGTGTTCCTCACTTTCTCTTTCTTGACTAAACATGAATACCCTTACTGAATGTAGAGAGAGAGAGAGAGAGGAAGACCATAAGAGGAGTGAGAAAGAGAGAGCTGTCACCTGCCAAATGTCATAGGCTGAATTCAGAAGGAAGACCGGAGCCTGAACGTGGTTGATCAAGTTCTGGGGAAAGAAGCACTGCAACAACGAAAAAATCCATCCAGCAGAAAAATAAAATGTATTGTGCAGATATCAGTGGAGAACTTGATCTCAGGTAATTATTATGAAAAAATATCTCACCGAGGTGGGATCCATCCTTGACGTACAGCTCAGGGGCAGATTCTTCGCCACCCCCTGTAAGTCACGGCACAGGTTCATCGTAGAGATTAAGATAGAGACAGAGTGAGAGAGAGACTAAGAACCATAGTTCATGGAATCCTATTGATCTAAGATTCATGTAATTTTGTTTATTTATGAGCACACCTGAAGATTGACCACCCCTTCAAACATGGATCTGAGAGCATGCACGCCGGCGACATCAGGTCTGTGAAGAAAGATCAACAGAATGATGAACGAATTTGATTGAATTATGTATCAAGAAAATGAATCAATGTTCTTCGTACACATCAAGAAACATTCCAGCATCAGCAAGGCATTTTGCCACCGTCCCCGATGGAAAGAGAGCTTTAAATTCATCACAGTGAAGGATTGTCGACAGTCCCCCAGCTGAACAGCCGGAAAGAAGCGCCTGGAAAAATGACATATTTCAATTTTTGATTACGAGATGAAGAAATTATTTTTGACTCGGATAAAATACCCTCTGCGCCCGATGCATCCCCTTTGATAATAGCTCCTCTATTACTGCAGACCATATGCGTTGGCCTCGGAAGAACAGCCCATGGACCTGAATACAGATTAGAATCATTGAAAAATATCGTTGATTGAATGAACATTGATTTCCAGAAAATCCACTGACTGGATCGTAGCCCTCCCCACTGAATGATGCGCCGTCACAGTATCGGATCTTGACTCTGTTCCAGTTGTAGAAATCTGAAAATAATTCATCAAATTTGTGAAAGCCCAGTAGGCCCAACACCTCTCTCTCTGTCTGTGTCCAACAACAGACCAGCGATCACCGATTAGATTGCCTTGATCGGATCAGATCTTCATGATTGAACATGACAGTCTGATCAACAATCACATAAAGTAAACTTTGATCGACCAGTGATCAAAGCAAAGCCCACTGATTGATCGAGGGACTGATCAATTGCGCGATTGATCAGTAATCAATCCCTTCTATTGACGGGCCAATTTTTTGTCAAATTTTTATTTGTGGGGGTATTTTTGTTAAAATATTTATTAATTTTAATCAAAGTACTTGGTGATCAATGATTACTGATTGATCACCTTCAATCGATCAATGATCAGATGCCTGATTGTATTGATGGACATCGATCACTGCGATGATCAGAATGTCAATCCGATCGAATCTGTCAATCAGCTAATGAACTATCAAGATCACAACAATCAGATCAGATCATCATTCCTTATGTCCGACCATCTCTCTCAGTCAAAGTTGTGAAAGCCCAACAGGGCCCAATCTCTCTCTCTGCATGCCCGATAAACGATACTCCTTGTGTAACCCTAATCTAAGCACTCTCATTCTCTTGACCCCTCACTCACAACATTTTTCAATATTCTGTTCGATTTGGTAACATTATTCAATGTTATTCAATAATTACCCGGGTTTTCTTCGGGCATGTTGCTCAAGATCCCAGTGAAGGGTAGAGTTTTCTCCATCAGTCTTGAAGAACCGCGGCGTGTGGTTTTCCGGAAGATGCATGTCCTAACATTATTACACCAGCCTCCTCCCTGGAGAACAAGCCAAAAATTAGCAAATATTTCCAATCAAAATCAAATAATTTCTGATTTTGAGAGGGAATTTGAATCGAAAATCAGAAAACTTTCACCAAAAGTGGTAGCATTTCAGGTTCAAAGGAGGAATCTTAACCTCAAAATGGCAAAAAAATTCACCAGATTTCCGAATCGAATCAGAATCCCCAGACGGCAAAAAGCTCCACCAAAAATCGTAAAATTCAGATCCAGAGAAGGAATCTAAACCCAAAAATACTAAAATTTTGACGCAGCCTTAATGCAAGAACAATGTAGAACAAAGACTTGAATTTACAAGCCTTGTCTGAATCCACAGAATTAACCTCTTCTACCATTGAATCCACAAGGGGGTGTACTTGAATCCACAAGCACATAAGCACTCTCAAACAGGGAGACCACTCAGAAGGGGAGAAAACAAAGCTCTCATAAAAAAAGGATAACTTCAATTATGTGTCCTCAAGGGTTAAAATACACAAGCAATTATGTGTCCTTATATAGGTCTCAAAAAATGAAGGGTTGTCCAAGTGACTTGACCCATAAAAAGACAACAAAAAAGTTTTGAAAATATAACTCTGACAATATGCATTTGTGAGAGACAAAACTAACAAAAGAAAAAGTAAATCTTCTAAGCCTTGTCACGCCTCAGCAGAGGGATAATTATAAATTCTAAGACTTGTCATAAAATATTTGTTGGTCTCTAGGTGATCTTCTGCAAAATCTGTCGAGTCCTAGAGATTCTCCCTGGCCCAATAAGCTTTAAATGGGCCTCTAATATGAACTAGCCGAGAATAATAGAAAATGGGCTCCTGGGCTACATTCTAGGCTACATCAAATTTTTACCGAAAAATCATATAATTATAGATCAGAGAAGAGATCTAAATAAAAGGTGAAATTTTTTTCCAATCAATGTAATAAAATTTCAAATTCTCATAAGGAATCTGAATTCATAATTGATAAAGGTAATTCTTCTTGACCTCCAGCTGTATCAACCAGCTGTTCACTCCGGAGCCATACCCACGGTGAAGATGATATCCTGGCGGTGAGCCGTCCAGACAAACTTCAACCAAACATTACAGAAACAAGTTAATAATTTCATATTTCAGATTATGTAAAAAGAAGAAGAAGAAGAAGAGAATTTATGAAGGTGGGGGTGGTTGTCGTCGTCATTGTGGTGTCAATAATGATGATGATGGTGGTGGTAATGATGATGACAATGGTGGAGCTGGTGGTGGTGAAGCTCCTGGTGGTGCTGGTTGTGGTGCTAATGGTAATGTTGGTGGTGGTGATGATGATGATAACAATGATGATGATGATGGTGGTGCTGGTGGTGCTAGTGGTGTTTGTGGTACTGATAACCGTAACGATGATGGTGGTGGTGGTAGTGGTGATGGTGATAATGGCAATAATGATGGCAGTGGAGGTGCTGATGTTGGCAGTGCTAATGGTAATGATGATGTTGGTGGTAGTGATGACCATGATGACAATGGTGGTGGTGGTGATAATGATGATCATGATGATGATGATGATGATGGTGTAGGAGATGATGATAGTGATGATGACGATGGTGTAGGAGATGATAATGGTGATGATGATGATGGTGATGGCGGCGGTGGTGGTGATATTGATAATGATAACGACGATGATAGTGTTGGAGGTGATAATAGTGATGATGACGATGATAACAATGATGATGGCGGTGGTGGTGGTGGTGGTGATAATGATGATGATGATGATGACGATGGTGTAGGAGATGATGATGATAACGATGATGGTTATGGCGGTGGTGGTGGTGATAACGATGATGATGGTGTTGGAGGTGATAATGGTGATGATGACGATGATGATGATGATGATGATAACAATGATGATGGCGGTGGTGGTGGTGGTGGTGATGGTGATAATGATGATGATGGTGTAGGAGATGATAATGGTGATGATGATGATGGTGATGATAACGATGATGATAGTGTTGGAGGTGATAATGGTGATGATGATGATGGTGGTGGTGGTGGTGGTGGTGGTGGTGGTGGTAACGATGATTCTAGTGTTGGAGGTGATAATGGTGATAATGGTGATGATGATGATGATGGTGGTGGTGGTGGTGGTGGTGGTGGTGGTGGTGGTAACGATGATGCTAGTGTTGGAGGTGATAATGGTGATAATGGTGATGATGATGATGATGGTGGTGGTGGTGGTGGTGGTGGTGGTGGTGGTGGTGGTGGTGGTGGTGGTGGTGGTGGTGGTGGTGGTGGTGGTGGTGGTGGTGGTAGTGATGACAATGATGATGATGATGGTGAAGGTGTGGTGATGACGATGATGATAACATGAATGGTAGTGGTCATTGTGATAATGATGATGATAGCAATGATGATGGTGCTGGAGGCGATAATGGTTGGTGGTGGTGGTGATGACGATGACAATGATAATGATAATGGTGGTGGTGGTGGTGGTGGTAATGTTAAGATGACAATGATGATAGTGGTGGTAGTGGTGATGATGATGATGATAACAATTAAGACGGTGGTGATGGTGGCGATGATGATGTTATGATGACAATTATGATGATGGCGGCGATGATGATAACAATGATGATGGTAGTGGTGATGCTGAAGATAACAACAATGATAGTGATGGTGGTGGTGATGGTGAATATAACAATGATGATAGTGATGGTGGTGGTGATGATAACAATGATGATGATGGCAGGGGAGATGATCATAATAACAATGATGATGGTGGTGCTGGCGGTGGTGATAATTATGATAACAATGATGATTGTGGCAGCCGCGATGATGATAATAGCAATAATGATGGTTGTGGTGAAGATGGTGGTAGTGATGATGATGATAGCAATGATGACAACAGTGGTGGTGATAATGATAATGATAATGATAACAATGATGATGATGATGACGGTGAGGATGAAGATGATGATGATAATTATGAGTGAGATGATGACGATGATGATTATGTTGATTAAGATGACAATGATGATGATATTGATTGAGATGACGGTGATGATGATGCTGATTAAGATGACGATGATGATTATATTGATTAAGATGACAATGATGATGATGATTATGATGATACTAATTAAGAAGACGATGATGATTATGTTGTTTAAGATGACAATGATGATGATGATATTGATTGAGATGACGACGATGATGATGCTGATTAAGATGACGATGATGATTATGTTGATTAAGATGACAATGATGATATTGATTGAGACGACGATCATAATGATGCTGCTTAAGATGACGATGATGATGATGCTGATTAAGATGACGATGAAGATGATGTTGATTGAGATGACGATGAAGGTCATAGCTACCGGCTCCCTTCGCGATGGCGGACTGGACTAGGGTTAGATCGACGAGCACGCCGACGCCGACAACTGCGAGCGTTTTTCCGGCGAGAAGAGTGGCGACCAAAACAAGTAGAAAATACTTCATCAGGACTTTCAGAGAGAAATAGAAATGCCGGAGTCGGATGTGGGAAAAATCGGCTCTTTCGGAGATCGGAGCAGGTGAATGAGGACGGGTCGATGGATTGGAGAAGGGAGAGTGTTCCCGTGAGTGGAATACTCTCTCTCTCTCTCTCTCCTTTCTCTCTCCTCGACCACTACTACTGGAGCATTTCCGGCAGTAAATACCGACTTAGATCTCACTCACTCCCTCTCTCTCTCCACCGTCAAAAAGATGGCTGACTTCAAAATTGCATCTCTCACAGACTCTCCCCCCCTCCCCGTGCGTCCGGCGTCCCCACCGCCAAAAAGATTTCCAACTTCAGTAATGCATCTTTCTCTCTCTCTCTCCAACCGACAGGCCGACGCGGTGGCTTTCTTCTTGCAGGGTTGTAGCGAGTAAAAAAAGGATTATTGATGAAATATCATGTTCTTAGGGTAAAAAGTAAAATGCGGTTTTTATATTCAACTCGACTATCTAGAGAGAGATCCGTGAGCCTCACCTCTATGGTGACACGTGGAAGGACCACACTGACGGGAAAAGCAGAGGCGACGGTGGCAATGATGGAGCTCACGCGCTGTTCCCGAGTCTCGACTTGAGTCAACCCAATGAGAGAATCGTCAACTGCGTGACGTTGACCGCAAGCCAAACCCTTGGTCATTGCCACCGTCCAAAAAGGATAAAAGGATCGCCAAAAAGCTAAAAAGGAACAATACTTTTTATTCAGTGTCATTATTTGCTCTAAATTGGCAAAATAAAAATATGAGAGAAGCAGAGTTGAGAGTAGAGAGAGAAAAGATATGTACCCAGCAGAGGGCAAACTAAGCTATCAGAAGCAATGGGATGGGGAATTGCAAGGAGAGAGAAACCCGCCTTCTCTCCATGTCTTCTTGAGGTCAAGGCTATCTGGGCAAGAGAGCGAGAGATGGCTTCTTTCTCTGAGGGGATATTATCTGGGCCCGGGAGGAACGAGCTTGAGGGTGCGCATCCACTCACAGAAGCTGAGGTCGTCAAAGTGGAGGAAGCTGCTCTTCAGCCTTGTCCTCTTCTCCACCGTCAAAGTGCTCAGCTGAGGAAATCTTGCCTCCTGAACAACCCAACCCAAATATGAGTAACTAGCATTTAAGAGAGAGAGAAAATGATTGACAACTAGAGGAACGCCATTATAATTTAACAACAGAAGGACCAAGCTATGAGAACATCAAGTTATACTCGGAGACAAGAGAGAGAGAGACTCAAAAAATGTAGAGAGAGTGAGAGAGGGAATAGCACCTGCTCATACGGAGGATCCCTGTGCGCTGGAATCATACGAGAGACAAGATAACGAGCTTGAGAACTTCCTTCCTGAAAACAACAACGACAACAAGAAGTTCATGAAATTGAATTTCAAGAACACGGTCAAAGGCAAAGAGATGGCACAGACTTTGAATGAGAGGATTCGAGGAGCTGGAAAACGCTGCTCTGTCAACTCTTCGGCCAGAGTTTTGCATGCTGCGAGTGCAGCTGCACTGTCTCCTTCATGGGCTGCCAGCTCAGCACCCTAACAAAATTCAAATAATTTTTTTGAGTAAAAATATGCAAAAGGCAATTATAATCCTGTCATAACTTGCGAATGGATATGTTTTTCTCATCAAGTTGTCATAATTTCTGAGAGTGATAATTGTCTTGAATGCCTAAAAGAAGGCATACTAAAGATAGCAAGAGAAAGACAGATCGGCAGAGAGGGGAGAGCAGGTGAGAGTGGGGGTCAAGGGAGAAAGAGTAGGAGAGAAAGTTAGAAATGTGAGAGAGAGAAAGATGGAGAGCAATGGAACGTAGAGAGAAAGTGAGAGAGTAAGACAGAGAGAAGAGAGAAGACGCGGAGTAGAAAGAGAGCCCAGAGATAGAGACCAAGAGAGAGATGATTCCGGATTTGAGAGGATGGTTTGTGTTTAACAGCATGTGTTTTCAGAAGTTTTGATGTTTCCAAGGCATGAAATCTCAGAAAAAAATATCAAACTACAATTTTATGGAGAACGAATTGAACAGCAACAATAGAAAGGCAAGACACAACTTACCAACCAAATGAAGACATCTGTACCATGATCAAGCACAATTGCAGTGTCAGACTGCATTGCAAGATCATAAGCAGGCAATTCCTCAAAATTACCACCATCACGGTGCATCAGACAGCGAGGAGCCAGCATCCTAAGAGATAGATCAAATGAAGCGTTCAAGAAAATACTTCTCATTATAGATCTCTCATCTTCGTGCCCTAAAAATATTCCCCCAAAAGCGGTCCTCTTCTTAGATGGAACAAGTTTTCAGGCAGCAAAGTTAGCTCATTGGGGAAGCGATACATTTTTGACTTTGGCACTTGAGAACCAAACTTTGTAGCAATATCCTTCACTCTTTCATCGATGGTCAGCCTCTTTTCAATGGCACGCAATGCATCTGTGGCATGCAATAGAGTCCTCTTAGCCATCAAAACTGAAGCCACATCCTCCTGAATGCTCGCGAGGTATGATGATAGACTCTCCACTGTGGGCAACCGAACTGTAATCACACGACAAATTTCTGCCTGGAACATAGTAGAAAACAGGATGGCAAACTGGAAGAAGACATGATCACTCTCAATGTCATTCTTCATCTCCATAGAAAGAGAAAAACTCTGGGTCTCCTCAACACTGAGCATCCGAACACGAGTGGACAAATCGTTCTTGAATGTTTCATCGGCATCCGAGGATTCTCCTTCTCCAGGCCCAATAACTTGGGTAAGCAAAATATCATCGGAACAACGAATCTCCAGTAAACCATGAGAACCCGATGCCCTCGAGGATGCCCTCTGAAGATTCACACCGAATGCCTCCCCAAAATCATCATGAAGAACCAAAACACCACCGGAGCTTTTTAGCAAGTGGTTGCAGCACTGGAACTCGAACTGGGCACGTTCCTGCACATAAAATATCAATCACGATGTTATGCCGATGGGCTTCATGACCGAGATCCTCCATGAACTTGATGGCTGACTTTTCCATGTATGGATAATTGGGATGGTCGAAGAAGTGAGGAACAGATCCCGGGCCAAAAGTATTGGGCCCACCAGCACAAACCAAGATCCTGCAATTTCCACCGGGTCTTTTAATGATCCCACGAGGAACCTCTCCAGATGGGCCCCGGATGATGGCTAATGCAACTTCTACAGCAGTACCGAGACATCGATCTCTTGATGCCTCCGGTAATCTTTTACCAAATGGTCTGAGAGATGAGAAGATTGTGTGGGCAACTGGAAGCGAAGCATGAACAGGGGATAAGTAAATTCCAGTACCATAGATCAAGGATTTCAGTATTTCTTGTGTTAATGAACTGTCACCCGGAAGAACATCTGCTGATGCAGCAGAACCTTCGGAGAAATCATACACCGAGACAGTCTTGCCATAAGTAATTATCCCAATTCTAGTAGTTGCAGGAAGGGAATCCACAAAAGCGTGAAGTGATCCCTGCAAATGTTGAAGATGAGCTTCATCCAAGCATTCATCAATGACGAGGAATACTGGCATCGTAGATCTTGAATCAGAGATTGGAATGAATCCTGGATGCTTATTTGTGGTCCTAACAAAATCAATGGATGAAGAGGAGAGTTCCGGCCACTGGCGAGCAGCTTCCAAGCTTGGGGCAATAAAATCTCCGTTACTGGTACATAGTTTTTTGCAGATAGCGCACTGCCACTTGCCAGAACCTAGCAAAATCTTGCAGTATAAATTCACATATGCGCCACAATACAAACAGCGATGCGGCTCACGTTCTACAATCTGTGGTCCTGACGAAATTTCTCTTCCAGGAGAGATCAATGCACCAAACCCTAGGCTTGGAGTGTTAGCCAGTTTTCTATTTTTCAGCACCTGAAATAATGTAATATTTTATACAGATGTTTGATCCATAGATTTTTGACCCAATATTTCTGGAAGATTTTAAGGACAATGGGGAGGAATTACCTTGTGGGCAGAGAAGAGAACGAAGGGGGAATCCAATGCGGATTCCTCCAGCCCCTCTGATATCTGCAGCAATCTCTCAGATGATCCATTGGCAAATAAAGGAGAGGGAGAAGAAGTAGGGAGAGATGAAGTGTTAGAAAATGGAACTGGCTGGGGAGAAACCGAAGAGGCGCGAAATGGCACAGCAGCAGGGCGCAATGGAGAGGAAAACACGGGAGGTCCCGGTGGAGAACTGAAATGTGGAATAGAGCCTCCGGATGATGAAGGAGAACCGAATTGTGGCAAAATTGGACTTCCAGACGGATTAGGAGGAGGAAATTGAGGATAAGATTTCTCCGGTGTTGACGTTGGATCGGACATTCCTAAAGCAGAAAAACAGGACCTGTGGAGGGAAATCAAGATTATGATTCCAGAAAATCTATATCAGTGACAATCAATTATGCAGCAGATGTATTGGAAAGGAAATCTAGGTCAGCCTAACGTCGTTCAACGATTATTTAAACTAGAAAATGATGCGCGAGAAATATATAAGGCAGAAGAAGAGGATCCATGCAGGGTAATCAAAATTAGGGCTCTGAACTTGGAAAATACATAGAAGATAATATATACACCTTGGAGAACAGATCGTCACCGATCGGTGGCCGGAACAGATTTCAGAAGCAGGATAATGGAGGAAGGCAAGCAGACCTGCTGCCGGAGCAGCAGATCTGAACCTGCGGGGCGAACGGAAGAAGAGCGATCGCGGAGGTCAAGCTGAGCAGAATAGAGAGAGAGTATTTCGTCTACTTCGCTGATTCACATTTGTTCGAGATTTCCTCATTTTTCAGTAAAAAAATGTTTTATTAAATAAAATTCAAATGGCATTTAGAAGTCTGTTCAAAAATATTATAGAAGTTCAATTCTCTCTCTCTCTCTCTTCTCTCTCTATACTCTCTCTCCTGGACTGAATGTTAGTCGACTGGACTGGACCAACACCGTTGGTCCCTCAAAATGGGCCTTCAACCGTCTCGATCCAAATTCAGTCCGGTCTTCTACCGAATCATGCATTCAGTATGCTCGATCTCCTCCAAAAAAAGCATTTTGTCTTCTCATCTCCTCCAAGTTTTGGGTTCTTCTTCATCCTTGCATTCTTATCAAATTTCTTCTACAAAGTATAGAAATCATTCTTCTATGTCGTGAGTTTCCAAGAGACGTCACGAGCTTCCATCAAGAGCTTCAAAATCAAGTTCATAGCCTCATAGGTTTTGTCCCCTCAATCTCCACATCAACAACTTCATTGATGAGACTAAGAAGAACAGATTATGAGGAAGATAGGGGTGAGAGAGCTGATATTCAATGGGCATAATGAGTGCAATGTTGTATGGTATTTATAGCCGCAATCGCTCGTCTGCCTAAACAATCATCATTCTCTACGAGTGAATCAGATAAGGACCTTTGTTGGCTCTTGACGACGCGTTTTATGCAGTCGTTAAAACACACAAACGTCGGTCAAACAAAATTTATAATTCCGAACTCACAATAATAAAGATATAAAATCAAGTAAAGTGTAAGTATCGGGTCGATCCACAGAGAACAAGGTTGACTTTTATTACAAGTTGACTTGGTCAAACTTAGGTTAAATTAAGGTTTTAAAGACGTGATAATGATATGTAATTAATAGATATGATATTTTAAGATAATGAATGTATGAGATAAGATATTTTAAGATTTTAGATTTCTAGTTTAACAGAGAAATGTCAACAGTCAAGGTCAAAGTGTTGACTTTGACCAATAGTTGACTTTTTAAAAATCAGAGAATAAAAAGAGTGTTTTAAAATATTGCGAAAATTATATATTCAGAATATATAAAGAAAATGGAATTTATTGATATAAAATTCGTGATTTTTTTATAAGAATTAGATTTACTATGAATTATTGAAAATCAAAGATTAGAAAAATCCCGAAATGAACACTTCAGAGAAAATCTTGAAATTGACATATCAAATGATATCCAAATCTTTCAATTTATATATCAATAGAAATTTAACAACAAGAGGATTCCAAAGAGATCAAAATCATAAAATTCCCATTTATATTTTAGGAGTAATTTATCCCACAAGTCAACGCCCAAATTCAGATTGAAAATGAATAGTAGTTGGTCAAACGTTAAATTGAGGGGCCAAATCATTTTGGAATTTTGCGAATTTTCCATCCACGGAAAGCTGATGACACAAGGAATCCACTAAAACTAGAATCAAGTGATTCGGAGTTAAGATCAAAGAGATATCCTATTTTCAAAATCAGAAAAAAAATTCGGACTGAAATTGGGTGAAATTGAAGAACACAATGACTTATAACACAAAATTAACGATATTAAACTAATAAAAACTCAAATTACCGTCAGATAATCGATTGAATCTCACTGCTAACCCGATTTCCATGAAGATGGGGCTTCAATTCACACAGATTGAAGTGAATTTGCGCGGTTTCTTCCTCGGCGGACGTTCGGCGTTCAAGGGGAAAATTCGATGAAATCCGACGATTAATCACGACGAATCCTACCTTAATTGGGTCGCGATCAAGTCTAAATGCAGGGGAATTGTGATGAACTCAAGATCTTCCTTCAAATTTGCTTAATTGCTTCACAAACTGATCCAAAGTTAAGAAAAGAAGAGAAAAACATCTGTTTTTAAAGGGAAATTTCCGTGAGAAATGCGTGCCATTTGATCCAATGGAAGGCTGATTGATGGCCACAATCGCACGATGATCGTGGGCCATCAATGCAAGGCGATCGTGGCCACGATCGCGCGGTGAATGAGCCACGATCACGCGGCGATCGGGCCACGATCGTGCGGCGATCATGGCTCACGATCGTGTGACGATCATGAGCCACGATCTCACTTGGATGTGTGTCCGCCGTTCGACGGCCATCATCGCATCGAGATGCGTCCAGATGTGTCCACGTGTCCCCCCTCGATGTGCTGAAATCGCGATGAGTTGTGACCATCCGATGAAGCCACGTGGTGCAAGGTGACGTGTCAATCATGTTCACTTAAACTCCTTTTAGCGCATGTGCTTCATTGATGATCGCGTGGACTCAGGTCCACACGATCAACGCGCCTTACGTGACGTGATTCCCATCCAACGCACGTGACGCCGCCACGTGTCCTACGCATACAATTCTCCACGGGAACATAGTCCCACACGGAAGAAAGAGAGGATATCAAGTATAAAAGGTGGGGCGGTTTAGAGCCTTTGCGTTACCGTCCCAATCCTATAACCAGGGCCCACTAACCCGTGGGCTCTTCATCTGCCAGCCCTCCTACCATGTGGCACCACACGGGCGTCCGCGTGGACTCGCGCGTCCCCTGCCACACGCATGCGCCACCTGAGCTCCGCGTGGGCTCACGCGGCTCTGCCACGTGGCCTTGCGTGTCGCGTCGCATCCGCGTGCCATGTCAGCTTCCCGTGCCACGTCAGCTCCGCGGTCCTGCGGTAAATAAACCCCTTTTGCATTTTAAAAATCGATAAAAATATAGAAAGTTCCAGAAAAAATCTAATAAATTCAAAAATCCATAACTCTTAAAATATAACTCCTTTTAATCTCAAATTTTCTCCATTGGATCACAATTCTGTTTCTTTTTAATATCATGCCATTTAAAATATAATTTCAAAGAATAATATAAGATGAATTAAAATAACACTAAGGTATTCATTAAGATTTAGATCTTTTAACCATCCAATCATTCTTTAAATAAAATTAATCATTTAAATCTTCTACTAAAGTCAAATTAAGGTAATTAATTTCTTTTTATTTAACCTTGTAAAAGATTAAACATTCGTAAAGCACATAATTCACCCTAAATTATGCATAACTATGAACTTTAGTAGAATGTCATACCAATGAAGAAAATTCATAAAATTAAGATAACATGCATCATAATTAAATAAAAAAAGTATGAATATGAGTTAAAAAAGACAAGAATTTAAGTTATAAATGCATGTTATCAGGTCTAAGTAGGGATCTCCAAAACCAAACAGGATACCGAAAAACCGAACAAAACCGACACTGGCAAGTGGTAAAAAAATGGCCAAACCAAATGTTTCGGTTCAGTTTCAATTTTTACTTCTAGTGAGCACCAAAAGTTTGAAATTCTCTCTCTCTCTCTGTCTCTCTGTCTCTCTCTCTCCTCTCACACAAATACTCAATCACTCTTAGGGTGAATCGTGAATCGCAAGAGAAAGATACAACGTGTTATCGCAAATTGTGAGTCCGTGACTAGGAATTTTGGGTACAAGAAACTTTGTCTCTCTCTCTCGTGAAGCTTTCTCTCTCTCATAGCATTGCTATCTCCCCGATTCTTTGAAATTTTTTGACAAGATCTTGATGAGGATCTCCTCTTGCAATCATCATTGAATCTTTCCTTTGCCAACAACGTGAGTTGAAAATTTTCCACTCAAGCTAATGCTGAATCAAGGTATCAAAACTTATTTGGGGGCGACTTCGATTTCTTCGGCTGAGAAATTAGTTAAGTTCTTAAGAAATGTACGGCCAGAAGGGGATATCTAAATTTCTATTGAGGAGTGGGGATTTAGTTTGAAGCAATAATTTGGTGAGTCTAGAATGATTTTCTGCTAATTTCTCATGTTTTGCTTGCTCGAGATCTACAAGTTTCATCAATTTTCTTAGTTCTTCATTTACATTTTTTTGTTGTTAATCGTTTAAAGCAAAATTTTCTGCTCAAAATTAGTTTTCATTCTTCTTATGTTACTTTTCATATAAATATTCATCTTATAGCCGAATGGAAGCTCTTTGATCATCATTTCTGCTATTTAGAGAAAGTTCATTTAATCTATAATTTTGAATTTCATTTTGCATCGTAGGTGCAGCACAATTACATTAATTTTCCCAAGAATATTCATCTTCTAATCAAATGGAAGCATTTTAATCACATTTGTGCTCATTTTTTTCAGAGAAAAAGTATGTTTAATTTTTTATTTTGAATATAAATTTGCATTTTAGGTGCAACACAATTACATTATTTTTCCCAAAAATACTCATCTTCAAGCCAAATCGAAACATTTGTTTAAAGTATTTTTATGACCATTTCTGTTCATTTTTCCAAATAAAAGGTTATATTAAGTACTCAATTTGAATATAAATTTGCATTTTAAGTGTATCCCTATCATTTCATCTTTTTTTCCTTATTTTTTCCCAAAAATATGTATCCGTAACACATTTTTATTATCATTTTGCTATTTTTTTATGAGAGAAGTTCCACGAATTGCTGATTTCCAACATAAATTTTACTTTTCACTGCATCACAATCACTTCTTCTTCTTTCCTAGAAGATTTCTCTTCCAAAAGACATTTCTACTGTCATTTCTGCTAAATTTTTTTAGCAAAAAAAGTTCCTTTGAGTGATGATTTTGAATATGAAAGTTTGTTCTCTTTGAAATGACATTTTGGTTGAATACTTGTGTGTTGAATTTTTTTTTAACAAGACTTGATCTTATTATCAACGACCTCAAATGGATATCCCTCGAGATGAGGTAACTTTTATTATATTATTGTACATAATTTCTCGTTGATCGTGTATGAAATATTTATCTAGTTTAATAACATTAAGTGTTTGATATCATCATTCATATGTTGTTCTCAGATTGCCTCAAATAATGTAGAGACCCATATTTCTAAAAGTGTGAACACTATGAATTCCTCACAGCGTCGAAAAGGCTCCTCGGCTTTGGTCTACTATATGAAGAATGACAATGGTAATTATTGTTGCAACATTTGTAAGCAAAGTACGCCCTTGAGAGAGTTGATAATAAAGAGAGACAAGATAGGAAGCACTATGGCTCTATGAAAACAATTAGAAAATTTTAATCACTCTATTTATAAGGATCTCAAGCCTTCAAGTACTCAAAATCCACTAACCAGATTTTTTTTTCAAAATAAGTAAATATTCATGAAGGACTCAAGCGCTTACAAAGGAAAGATGCATTGATTTGATAATCAACACCGATACGGCCTTTGTGACCCTTGAGCATCCACAATTTAAAGCTTTTTGTTCCTATTTTGCACAATGTGATGTGTCCCTTGTGAGTGGAAACATATTAAGACATGACATCTCTGGAGAATTTGATGATGAAAAGATAAAAATGTGACAATTGTTTCAACCAATTGAGAAAGTGTCACTCACAATAGATAATTGGACTACTAAAAATCACTTGACAATTAGTGGGATCACGATTCATTGGACTACTTCATGAATGTGTTCTTGCTATCAAAGAGTTGCATGAATCTCATGGAGGTGCACACATGGCAAAAGTGTTGCATGAAGTGCTTGTAGATAACTATTTGACGGATAAGGTAAGAATTTTTTTATTTTTGCATAATTTTGTGTACTCAATACTTGTTTTGTATAGTTGTGCGTGATAACATGCATTTTATACATGAATTTATATGATTATTAATTCAAAGAAAGACATTAATTATTACATTTGTATGCATGTTATCATTTTTTTAAGTACATTTCTATCATTTTATGTGATTTCATGTTATGATCTAAAAATACATCATTTTATGGATAATTATCCATAACTAAACAATGTAATTCTAATCCTATTTATATTTAAGATCATAATGATGTTTTCATGATTAAATGATAAGAGAAAAGATTATTATTTACACTCATGTATTTTTTAAATTTATTTTATAAGATACATGAGTGTATTTATTTAATTAAAATTCATTATCTTGTTATTTTAATATTTTGAATTTTTATAATGATAGATAATTCAATTTCTGATCCAAAAAAACAAATTTGAATTAATTTGGAGTTTTAGTTTGAAAGTTATGAATTTTCTAATTTTTAGGAATTTTTTGGAATTTTTCTAAATTTATTCAACTCTATTTTTAATTTTAAAATAATTAAAAAGAATAAAAGGGGTTTATTTACCGCGCGCTGATGTGGCGGAGCGAATCCACATGGCGATGCGTGGACGAGTGTCCGTGTGACACGTGGACACGTGTGCGTGACGTGTGTGCGTGACACGCGTGTGTGTGCGTGACACATGTGTGCGGGATTTATAAATGCCTTAGAGCATCCGTAATTGGATTTAAGCTAACCCGTTAAATCCGTATTGTTTATATACTCGATTAAATTCAATATTTTATACAATGTGGGACTATTTCTATTTACTATTGATTTCAGGTGACGTGGCACCGCAAGAGACGTCTGATCGTGTGATTTAATCACATGCGTCGGATGTCACTTATTTAAGGGCACGTGGCGTCATCCTATGAGACATCGATTTGATTAAGTGATGTTTAATCTCAGAGGTCCATTAACTGAGTTATAACGGTCGAGATTCAAAGCACCCGATGGACCCTTGGATTTATCGCGATCGTCCGATGAAGATCCAACGGACGAATTGAAGCGACGCTTTCTCTCGCACGCGCCACGTGAACTCATTCGGACGCTCTATCAATGATCGAACGGACGCGACTTAATCGTGTCCTTTCATCAAACGACGTGTGATCCCAGCCATTGATCGCAATGAACCGACGCATCCGACGGTTACGCCCAATTTCTCTTATAAATTAGAATGTTCTTTGCGACGGAAGAGCATTCTTGGATTTTCGAGCAAATCGAACTGTATAGACACCACAATCTGAGAGTCTTTTGATTTCTTAAGCTTCTCGATTCATTTCCGCGTCTGAGGAGTGTTTGAAATTAGAATTTGATCGAAGGAATAAGGAAAAATCACATCTTGAACGACATCTTTGTTTTTGAAATCACGGAATAAAAATCCATGAATCTGATGATTAATTGGATCATTTCGAGCGCAACTTTGGGTTAGATTGTGCGTTTTCATCTTAATCTTTCATCATTTAGCATTAGATTTATATTTTGAATCGTAGAATAACTTTAATTTTGTTTTAATTTTAGTTTTCAATCAAATTCGTGATCGAATTTCTATCTCAATTTCAAACTTCGATTTCTCCACGAATTCTAATCCAAATCTGTTAATTTTTGATTCCGTGGATTCGTATTGGAGTTATCTTTCTTAATATACTAAATTGCCTAATTTGTAACCTCAATTCATTGCCTAATTTGATCAAATTTCAAAGATATCTAAAAAATATCCATAATTCTTCATGGATTCGACCCTTATTTACCATTATATCCTTCAATTCATGAATTAATCTTTAAACTGGTAAGTTTAGACTTTGTTTTGACACGACATCATGTGTATTCAACGATCACATGAGTTCGTTTCATCAGTGCGCAATCACTACTGATAATGCAAGCAGCAATGGTACAATGGTAGCAAGCTTGGAAAAATTGTTGAAGGGTTATAGTTTAAGGTTCACCAAGAATTATATCATGCCTTGGATGTAGGGTTTGCCTACCGTCATCTGGACTGTCATCCGGTACCGGTATCTCCCGATACCGTCATTAGCTTACCGATATCCAGTGCCCGATACCATCATCTAGTTCTGGATGACGGTTATCGGATTACTGTGGAGTTCCGGTGCGGTACTGGATGCTAATAGTACCGTTATGGTACCGGATGATGGTACTGGATGACGGTACTGGAGATCCCGGTACCGGATGACAGTATCCCCTCGTACGTAGTTAGAGAAAGAAACCTAGAGAGAGAACTCACGAAGGCAAGTTCGGGTCCTGTGGATAAGCCGGGTGCTGGAGTCGACCTGGTGTTTGGAGAGGTAGGTAAGCCGTCCTCTAGACAAAGGAAAAATAAGAGGGCATCGCTCTCTTCTACGGAAGTCTCCGAGGAGAAATAAGAGGGCATCACCCTCTTCTACGGAAGTTGCCGAGGAAAAATAAGAGGTTAAAAGAAGCCAAGACAATTATCGCCGTACGTAAGATCTTCTCTTGGTTCGATGGCGATGAAATCTTTTTGTCATCTCACATGAAATTTGTTTCCAAGATGCATCGCAGTATTCAGGGATCAAATCAATGACGTCTCTTGCGGGATAAATTGCCTACTTTTTTGGCAGCACGTCTCTTGCTAATGACTTCCACGGGTTGGTAAGGCTTTTTCTGCTGTTGGCAACGATGGACCATGACGTTATTGAGAGATGATCCAAAATCATAACGAGGGCCAGTCCCGGGCGAGGCCGTGTTCTCCTGCAAGTCAGCAAGTAGAACCCCCTTGACATAAAAAGATGAGATGGATTGATATAGATCTACGACGATTTCCTAGTGATTCTAAAAAGACAGGGGCTTTGTTCCCCACTTCTCTCGCCGAAACAATTAACGCGGCAAAGGAATGTGTTTTCCATCAATCTCCTATCGTCATCCGGAAGATGAAGAGCACGGCAGTAGAGTTCCTCGCCATTTCCCTGTTGTCTTCTTATCGGTTTCCAAGAGCTTTGGTCAATTCTTCACCGAGGCATTATTTTCCATGCAAGGACAACCCCAAAGGATAACTTTTTTCTCTCTCTTGCCGTCGAGATCAGTGCAAAAGGGACTATCGAAACCGGGAAGTTCTTCAACGAGTTGCATAGTAGAAATTTATGCACCCATTCTCCCTCGGGAACAACGTCCCTTTCAAAAGTAACTGATATATTATTCAACTGTTTGGTGGGTAGAAGAATCTTCCCCTGAACTCTTGCAAGTTCTCTCAAGTATTATTTTCTCTAAATTATGGGACTTTTTTACTACCTCCGTCGTGGACGATGCCGCAAACGCGCTTCTCGCCTTCTCCTAGACCTGACTCGTTCGCCGCTCAAAGCCGAAAGCCACGGCTAAAATTACGGATCTTTTAACAAGAAGACCGGGATTATTTCTCGGTAAAACACGAATTTTTGCCGTTGTATCACATCGAGTCGATATGGTTTGCCACATGGTGCTCCGCCTTCTAGGTCCCACAGAAGAGACACCCGAACGGATAGGTTTCCTTGAGAGTTGTAGGCAGTGACGGATCGTTTTCATGCATCGTTAAAACACAAAAACTTTGGTCAAAAAAAAATTTATAAAAACCGAACTCACAGAGATAAGATATAAAATCAAGTAATGTGTAAGTATCGGGTCGATCCACAGAGAGCAGGGTTGACTTTAATCGCAGAGTTGACTTTGTCAAACTTAGGTTTGAAGGGGTTTTAAAGAAGTAAAAATAAGATGTAATGAGTGGAAATGATATAAATAGACTAAATAAGAATTTTTAAGAATTTAATTCTCGGATTTGACAGAGAAAAGTCAAAAGTGAAAGTCAAAGCGTTGACTTTGACCAACAGTTGGTGTTTTGCAAAATTAGAGAATCAAACAGAGTCAAAAGATTACGAAAATTATATATTTGGAAACTAGAGAGAAAATAGAATTTATTGATATATAATTCGTGATTTTTGGATAAGAAATGGATTTACTATGAATTATTGAAAATCAAATATTAGAAAATCCCAGAAATGAACACCTCAGAGGAAATCTTCAAATTGACCAATCAAATGAAATCCAAATCTTGCAATTTATATGTCAATGGAAAGCTAAGAACCAGAGGAATCTAACAAGACCAAAATTATTGAATTCTGATTTGACAATTAAAAGTAATTGAACCCCGCAAGTCAACATTTGACTTCTGATGAAAGATGAACAGTCCTCGGTCAAACGTCAAATTGGAGGGTCAAATGAACTCGGAATTCGATGAATTTGCTATCCACGGAAAGCTGAGGAGCTCAGAATCAAGTGATTTGGAATTATAATCAGAGAGATATCCTATTTTCAAAATTAGTAATTTTTCGGACTTGAATTTGGGGCAAATGAAGAACACTATGAACTAATTTGCAAAATTAAGCTTCTAAATCTAATAAAAACTCAAATTACCTCCTGATAATCGATCGAATCTCACTACTAACCCGATTGCCACAACAATGGGGCTTCAATTCTCGTGGATTGAAGCAAATTTGCTCATATTCTTCCTCGTGGACGTTCAGAATTCAAGGGGAAAATTAAATGAAATCAAGGAGAAATTCGTGATCAATCCCGCTCCAGTTGCTTCGCAATCGAGTCTAAACGCGGGGGGATCACGATGAACTAGAGATCTTCCTCGAAATTTGCTTAATTCCTTCATGAATCGATCAAAAGTTAAGTTTACAAAGGGAGAGAACATCTATTTATAGAGAAGTTTGTGCGAAGTTGGTGGATCGTGGCCCACGACGCGGATTTCACTCAGTGTGATTTCAGCTGTCGGATCACGCGAAATTGGTGGCACATGACGCGGGTTTCACTCCGTGTAATTTCAGCCGTCAGATCGCGCGTAATGAGTGGGATCGTGGCCCATGACGCGGATTCCACTCCGTGTGATTTCAGCCGTCCGATTGTGCGATTTAATCCCGTCCGTCCGATATCACTGTTCACGCAATGTAGGCACCACGTAGGCATCCATGTGGGCTTACGTGGCCCTGCCATGTGTCCGCATCGCGCCACGTCACCTCCGTGGGTCTTGCACGATTAAATAAATCCTAAAAAATCAAAATAAAATCCAGAAAATACTATAAAATTTAGAAATTCATAAATTCATTTATATAACTCCTTTTTAACTCAAATATTCTCCATTGGATCACAAATTCCTTCATCTTTAATATTATGCCATCTAAAAATATAAATTAAAAGAATCATCTAAGATGAATTTCAAATAAACATAGATAATTTCTTAAGAAGTCTATTTTATATCATCCAACATTCTCTTCTTGAAATTAAATCTTCTAATCATCTACTAAAGTCAAAGTAAATTAAGGAAAATACTTAATTCTTATTAATTTAACTTTGCAAAAAGATTAATCATCAAGAAAGCACATAATTAACCCTAATTTATGCATAAATATGAACTTTAGTAGAATGGCATACCAATGGAGAAAATTCATAAAATTAAGATAACATGCATCATAATTATATAAAATAAGCATGAATATGAGTGAAATAAGATAAGAATTTAAGTTATAAATGCATGTTATCAGGGAACGCTGCCAATCTCCACTAATCAAATACGCTTTCTTGTGGTCCGATATTATCTACACTACCCGCTATAACCAACTTTCTGATTTTATCCCCCGAAAAACCTAAATTTGTACTTTAGGAGCTGAAGAAGTCGTCGAATGATTGAAAGACGAAGGATAGGAAGGAAGCAGGTTTCGTCGTGGCATGACCACTTGTGATTTTTAGGTGAGGTGGAGTCTCGTCGGAAAATCGCGGTGGTGAGTGACCATCCGATACCAACTACCTTCCTTCCCACCCACTCGCGGCGCTTTAATGGCGGAGAGTGGCTATAGCTAGTAGTTGGCAGTGACACTTCTAGGGTCCTACCAAAACCCAATTGGGGAGTTGGGTTGTTCCTAAGGCCCTTGGTCTTCTGGTCCTTCCGATGATGACTTCCTGACCGCGACCACCCTTCTGTCTCATCTCGTGGACAAGTGGACATCTCTCATGGCTTATTTCGTCACCCATGTCGTCTCATTTTTTGAACCACTTCAGGAAACTTTTATTTATTCAAGGACATCAAGAGTTAGGTCAAATTCCTAGGTTAAACTGGATGTCGGTATCGGTATTGGTTCCGATATCGATATTCGGTATCGACATCCAACGGTATGCTGTTAGCGGATGCCGGTATCGGATATTGATATCAAAAACCGAAACGACATCCAGTAACAGATATCGACATGTGGATGTCGGTATCGGGTACTGTAGGTTTCGGGGACTGTTTAGGACCTTAACGGTACCCGATACCGTTGCCATAACAGATACCGATATCTGAACGGGCGAACCCTACTTGGATGGCCCATTTTCTTAATCTAGCCGTGCAAGGTGGCTTAAAGGAACTTATTAATGATGAATCATATTCAGATAGTGAGGATGACACCAAACATATAGATGGACTAGAAGCCATCAGTCAAAAACCATTTTTTGAGATTCTCCATAGACTTCGAAAACTTGTCATTGCAATTAATCATTCTCCGAAGAGGATTCATCATTATAAGAAATTATGTGATGAGTTGGAAATGCCAAATAAAAATATTATTGTTGAAGATGTTTGAACTAGGTGGAATTGAACATATGACATGATTGAAGGTGCTTGGGAAAAAAGAGAAGCGTTAAAGGTAATGGCGAGCAACCATCTAAACACAAATAAAGCAAACTTTTTAATTGGGGATGAAGAACTGGAGCACTTAAAGATGTTTGAAAATGAACTCTTAGTTTTCCGTGAGGCAACTCAAGTATTTTATAAGTCGAAATCAATTATGTGGCCAAATGTATCGGGATTGTGTGGACTTCTAGTTGAATGATTGGACTCATTAATTTTTTAGCTACATCATCCTCTACGAGATTTCACTGGGACAAAAATGAGCAATGACCAAGAAAAGGCACTAAGACGCGCATACACGTCGATGAAAGAGAAATTATTGAAATATGAAATGCTGGTGAGGAGAAAGCCTATGTTTCCTATTGCATAGATTCAAGTTGGAACATATTCCTCATGGTGATTACAAGTTTTTATGGAAACTTTACTTTCTATGCTTGAATCAGTATGTATTGTAGAAGCTTCGAGTTCTATGTTGATTGATGATCTTTTGGCTTCTACGACTCACAAGCGTTCAAAAGTAATGATGCAATTTATAGAGTGACAATCAAGTAGGAGTACAACAGTCGATGAGAAATCAGTAAAGGTTGAATTAGAGGATTACTTATGTGAACATTGTATTGATTTCTTATGCGATGACTTGTTACAGTGGTGACACGATATAGGATCTAACAAATATTCATGCCTTTTTGTGCTCGCAAAGGAGTTTCTATCTATTTGTGCATCGAGCTCTCCCTATGAGCGTTGACGAATGGAGACCATATGGTCATTGAAATCACACGGTTAAGAGTCAAAATAAAGTCCAAAGTTACCAATTTCAAGATTAATTCACGAATTGAGGGGTATAATGGTAAATAAGGGTCGAATCCACAAGGAATTAGGGAAATTATTGATGATCTCTTCAAATTTGATCAAATCAAACATTGAAATGATGATAGAAATTAGGCAATTTGATATTCTATGAAAGGGGACTCGAAGACAAATCCACGGAATAAAAAATCACTCAATTTGGATTTGATTTTGCGGAGAAATCATCGAATGAACATAGGTGAAATTTCCAAAAATAAAAATCACGAAAATCCAAAATTAAGACTGAAGTTAAATCAAATTACGATTCTAAAATGAAATTAAAAGCTAAACGAAGATAGATTAGGATGAAACACGATCCCTAACCCACAATTGCGATCAAATTGATCCAATTAATCGCCGGAATCAAGGCTATTCATCAACATTCAGAAAATCGCGATCCTGAAGTTCAAGTGTCTATTTCTTCCTCGTCGATCGTCGAAATCTTGATCTCAAGCACTCTGTGGACGCGGAAATAAGTCTAGAAGCAATTGACAATAAGAGATTTAAGAGATTTGGTGTCTAAACAGTTCGATTTACTCGAATTTCTCTCGAACACTTTACAATCTCGAAGAACATCTCAATTTATAGGACGATTTGGGCGTAACCGTCCATTCTTCATTTAATCCGCAATCAACAGCTCTGGTAAAACGCATCGGATGCAAATCGTTACCGTTAAGTCATGGCCGCTGGATCTTCGATGGGCCGCCGAGATGAAGCCACGTCGCGTGCATTATAAAAACGCATGTAACTTCCGCCGTTGGATCGCGATCGAACGCTCAGATGCGTTTTTCGTCCGTTTTAATCTCAGCCGTTATAACTCCTCTTGATCAACAGCTGAGATTAAAATGATTTCCGATGAATCGAATCACGCCACGTACCCGCGCCTTTAAGTGAAGATCGACGATCGTGATTTAATCGCGCGATCGGACATCCCACAATGCGCCACGTCGCATCTCGCTTGTGATCATCGATCGCGATCGATCAGACGCTCGAGGTTGCACCACGTCACTTGCGCGCTAATAATAAATTGAAAATTCGATTTTTAATTCCGAAAAATCCATAAAAAATCCTAAAAATTTAGAAAAATTCAAAAAAATCCAAAAAAATCCCTAAAAATTAGAAAATTCATAACTTTCAAAATATAACTCCAAATGAATTCAAATTTGTTTCATTTGATCAGAAATTAAATTATCTATCATTATCAAATTTAATAAATAACAAGAGATTTAATTTATATTTAAAAAATGCATTCACTTCTTTAAGATTAAAAACTTTAGAAAATTTAAATGAATATATATAAAATGATTTCTCTTATTATTTAACTTTAAAAACTAATTATAATCTCAAGTGAAGATGGGTTATGAAATTATTTATCTTTAATTCATCATAATTAACCCTAAATTAAAGTACTATGAGATTTTAATGAATTTTTCATAGAATGATAGATAAATACTCGTAAATATGATAACATGCATATGAATGAAATATTTTATGCCTTAATATGCATTAATAATTATGTACTATCATATCTAATTAGCATGTTATCAAAGCGTCTTTTTTCTACAGGTAGAGTCATTATCACATTTAGAAGAGGAAGGCTAGCGCCTGACACTATATCTGCTTTGATGACCTTAAAGTCTTGGAGGTATGAGGATGCCAACCAAGATGATAAAATAGATTCAAAAGTTTAAGAAAGTAGAATTGAGAAACGATAATTTGCTAAAACTCTATTGTTTATTCTCTCGATAATTTTAATTTTAACAATTTTTAACGGCTAAAGTTTACCTATATCAAGCTTTTCTCTTGAATTCTTGATATGTTAAATGTTATTAGGGTGTGATGATCTCTTGTCAAGAATATTAATTATGTTTAACTTAAATAGTACATCACCAAAATTATAGGTTTCACCGAACTGACACTGGAAAATATCGTCACCGACACCAACACCAAACCAAACTGAGGTATAGGTTTAGGTTTTCACAAAAAATCGGTATCAACACTGGAACTAGAGAACCTTAGCTCTAAGAAAGGAGTGGCACTTAGTCTAGCACTCTAGTCTGCTTTAGTTTGAAAAAGGAGTGCTAAATACTCCTCCCATACTCTTTCTTCATCATCATTCATTAGCGTGGATGCTGCCATTTCCAAATCTATTGTTGTGGAAATAACGACAAGCTAGTGTTGGTTGATCCCTAGTCAATGGGTGTAGCTAAATTCCATGATTGGGTTCTCAACTTTTTGTATCCTATTTTCTGATGCTACCATCAGCATGATAAGATTATATATTCCTCCAATACGTTTCGACACTATCTGATAATGGTCATTTCTTCTTCCGCATTCCATAAAGCAGACAACCAAACACATGGCCCTATTTCATCTAGATTTCACGTGTCTTGAATCTATCAGACCCAACTCGTGATTTGAGTTCCTATCAACCCTCTAAACCCATTTGTCTCATTGAGGGGATGAGGGAGGAGGATTTGGAGAAGAGAAAGGACTCATTCCAGACAGAAGCCATGTGTTCAACTTGATGTGTTCTATGGTCGACAAAATTTTTAAAATTTTAATCAAAACATTGAATGCAGCGAAATACATTGAATCAAATGTTCAAAACATTGAGGCACCAAGAACAGATGACTCTATCATCTAGTATGTACGAGAAAACATACTTGCAGGGTTTCCTTGAAGGATTTCTTGAAGCTATTCAAGTGTCTAACCTCTAGTGATATTTTCATGATCTTCGAATGGTTGGATCTCCTCTTTAATGCTCTTCACCAAGAGAGAAAGAGAAGAAAGGAGATAATTCCCACAAGGCTTGCATGGGCACCTTGAGTTGTAGTTGTTCTCCCCCTATTTATAGACATTTACTATGTGATTTTTTTATAAAATTCTCATAATTATGTCTATATCCACCAACATTTTTATACCTTATGTGTGTGACCTGACGAGACGAGACCGCGAGGTCGTCAATTGCAAGCGGTATCGCGTCAAAAATAATTCCAAACTTACCAATTTTGAGAATTAATCACGAATTCAAGGGTATAATGGTAAATATGGGTCGAATCCACAGGGAATTTAGGAATTTTCAGAAGATCTTTTAGAATTTGGTCAAATCGGACGAGAAATTGATGGTAGAAATTGGGGAAAATGGTATTTTTAGAAAGAAGACTTGAAATCGATTCCACGGAATCAAAAATCGTCCAATTTGGACTTGATTTCGCGGAGAAATCAAATTTCAAAGTGGAGAGAAATTTTCGAGTGTAAAAACCGTGATTTTTAGATGAAAATTGATGAAATTGACTTCTAAATACTAATCTAAACGAAAATTAAACATGATAGGCAGATAATTAAGGTAAAACCGCTTCCACTAAGCCCAATTAGCGATCGAAATGAGGTGATTAAGTCGATTAATCACCGAAATCGTGAAGAACGCGAACGTGAACTTCAAGCGTCGATTTCTCCCTCAATTTTCCACCAAATCCTGACTTCTACCCCTCCGTGGACGCGGAATTGAAAGAGGAAGAGGAAGAACTCAAGAGAAACAAGCAAGGAAGGTGTCTAGACAGTCAATTAGATTGATTCTTGCTTGGATGCATAAGAACGTCGAAGAACACATGTATATATAAGGGGAAATTTCGTAGCAGTCCCGATCAAAAGCGATCGGCGGTTACGATGAAAGCGATCCATCGTGGACCGTTTCAGTTAAGTCGTGACCGTCGGATCGCGATCGGCGGTCACGGTTAGATCCGTAACTAAGCGTTTAAAAAACGCTAAAGATCGCGTCCGTTGGATCTTGATCGACGGCGCGATACTCCGCTATCTTTTAATGCGGGCCGTTATAACGCCCGATTTTTTTATCACGTGCTGATTGATCTCCGGTGCACCCACTGCTTCCACGCGATCGACGCGTGCGATGCTGCCACGTCGCCCACGATCCAACCGTTATAACTCTTTGATTTGCGCACGTGTTTGATCGGATCGGATGGTCCGTTGGTCCACTTAATCACTGCGCTCCGATCGCGATCGGACGCTCCACGATCGAGCCGCGTCACTGTGTAAAAATAAATAAGGTGTGGGTTAGTCCCACACGGAGGATATTTGAGTAACCGTCGGGTTTAAATAACCCAGACGGTTACTACTGAGTATGACCCTCCCCATATAGGGGAGGACAAAGACCCCTTTTTATATATAAGTAAAATACTAATATAATATAATATATGCGCCACGTAGGCGCTGCGCGGGTCCTGCGTGGCGCTGCCACGTGGCCCTGCGTGCCACGTCGCATCCACGCGGGCCCCGCGCACCCTTTTTTTATTTCTTTTTATTATTTAAAATCGAAAATAAAATCATAGAAAATCCGAAAAATACGGAAAAAAATCCCTAAAAAAATTGTGAAAATCATATCTTTTAAAATACAACTCCAAATTAATCCAAATTTCTTTCATTTGATCCAAAATTTAATTATCTATTATTCTAAAAGGTCAAATTAATTAAATAATAAGAGTTAAAATTATTATTTCAAAAAAATACATTCATTTATTAAGATTTTTAATCTTTAGAAAATAAAAATGAATGTTTATAAAAAGTTATTTCTCTTATTATTTTTATCTTTAAAAATAATTATAATCTCAAGAAAAAAATATGGGTTATCAAATTATGAAACTCTAATTTATAAAAAAATTAACCCTAAATTAAAGTATTTTGAGATTATAATGACTTTTTTTAAGAGAATAATAGAAAAATACATATAAATATGATAACATGCATGTAAATGAAATCATTTAAGCTTTAATATGCATGAAAAATCATGTTTTATGATGTAAATATAGCATGTTATCATGACCCTATATATTCATATATATCAGTAGTTAATAAGTCTATAGACCAAATAACACCTTATTGGTCAACATCAATTAATTATCTACATCCACATATAGATTAATTAATCTAGGATCGATTTAACCCAATTTTTAGGTTGAGTTGTCAGCCCGTTGGGTGCCAAGCTACACCACATACTCTAGGAGATATGGAGTATGTAATAACTCACTCATGGATTACCATGTATATATAATCCTTCATCCATGTATATATAATCTGTTATCGATTACCATGTATGTATAATCCTTCATCCAAATTAGACTCACAAATGACTTAGGGTATGGTCAACTGTCAAACTCTAATCGATCACTCAAGTTAGTACTGATGCGTGTAGAAATCATCGGGAACTCCTTCTCAAATATTTCTACTACCTTGGCTAAGGATTTCATCGCATCTCATTCCTTGAGTCAATCTCCTCAAATACCGAGGGTAGATGATCCCATCTTGATCACACAATCATCTTCATAGACTTCATGTCCTATCCAAGATATAACGTTTTAGATATCCCGTGCCTAGGGATTTGTAAGTCATAATCAAAACACGATCATCCTTCCACAAGACGTCTTTGGTGTCTGATAACATGCATATTTAACTTAAATTCTGATCTTATTTAACTTATATTCATGTTTATTTTATGTAATTACGATACGTGTTATCCTAGTTTTATGAATTTTCTCCATGGGTATGCCATTTCACTAAAGTTCATATTTTTTGCATTAATTTAGGGTTAATTACTTCACTTTATTGATGTTTGATCTTTTTCAAGATTAAATAATTTATAATTAACCAATTTATTTGACTTATTTTACTTTAGTAGATGATTAAAAGGATTAATTCTAAGAAAAGAATGATTAGATGATTAAAAGAGAGAATTCTTAATGAATTACTCAGTATTATTTTCAATCCATCCCATTTTCTTGTTTCAATTTATATTTTTAGGTGGTATAACATTAAAGATGAAGAAATTTGTGATCCAATGGAGAAAATTTGAGTTTAAAAAGAGTTATATTTTTAAAGATATATATTTATGAATTCTCTCGATTTTTCAAGAATTTATTTTGATTTTTCAGGAGTTTTTCTAATTAATTTTATTTAAAAAATAGCAAAAAGGGGGTTTATTTCTCCACATGACCTGCGGAGCTGACGTGACACGACGTGCGGATGTGACATGTCACACAAGGCCACGTGGTAGCACCACGCGGACCCACGCGAGCGCCTACATAGGGCAGATATGGCACGGACGCGTGGCAGGGCCACACGAGTCCACATGGATGCCTTGGTGGTGCCATGTGGCAAGAGGGTCTTCGAGCTGGCAGATGATGGGCCCTAATGAGATTAATTCGTATGGTTGTTGAATGCACACGATTTAGTGTCAAAACAAAGTCCTAAACTTACCAATTTATGATTAATCAATTTAATTAAATAGTATAATGGTTCCAGTGAGTGTCAAAACAAAGTCCCAAACTTACCAATAGTATAATGGAGAGGGTAAGGAATTACATCCACTCATGAGAGAGTTAGTATATTTTCAGCACCATAGCATCATACCTTAGATAAGCTCACCTTGATTACAATCAAGAATTAGACTTTAGCATTAGCCCGATGAGCACTACCCTAACATGCACTAAAAAAGTCAACCAAGAGATGGAATCTAGATCATTATGGCCTACACTATGAGGAAAACGTGATCATACATTTATACACTTCACCTTTTTAGTAGTGGGATCAAAGGATGAAAAGACTTTCTAGGGAGATCATATAGTAAATTGCTAAGAGACTAGCAATAATTTAAGTTGGGGGGGTGTGATAACATGCTATATTCACATGATAAAACATGATTTTTGATGCATATTAAGGTATAAATAGTTTCATTTACATGCATGTTATCATACTTATGTGTATTTTTCTATCATTCTACAAAAAGTAACTATAATCTCAAAAATACTTTAAATTAGGGTTAAATATGATGATTTAAAAGATAAATAATTGATAAACCATCTTTACTTGAGATTATAAAGGTTTTTAAAAGTTAAAATAATGAGAGAAAAGGTTTTTATAAACATTTATTTACTTTTTAAGCTAAAATCTTTAAATAAATAAATAAATGTATTTTTTTGAAATAATATTTAAAACTCTCATTATTTATTAATTTTGACTTTTTAGAATGATAGATAATTAAATTTCGGATCAAATGAAAGAAATTTTGGATTAATTTGGAGTTACATATTAAAAGTTATGAATTTTCTATTTTTAGGGATTTTTCTAGATTTTTCTGAATTTATTTCGATTTTTAATAATAAAAATGAATTAAAAAAATGGTAAAAAGCGGATTAATTCCGCGCGGGTCCCACGTGGATGCGACGTGGCACTCAGGGCCACGTGGCAGCGCCACACGGGCCCACGCGGCGCCTAAGTGGCGTATACATATATTTATAATTTATATAGTTAATATAATGGATATTTAGCCTTCCGTATATCGGAAGGGTATTCAAACCCTCTAAACCGTCGCGCCTTATAAATGCTTTGGTTTCGTTTAATTTTCTCTCTGTGGGACTAAAGTCCCACACAGTTTTTAAGATGCAGGTGACGTGCACTTACGTAGGGCGTCGGATCGGGAGTGCGGTGAATGATGGAGCGTCGATCGAGTGGACCGCGGCCCACCGCATCTGGATCAGCGCACGTGCCTTTATTAAAGGCGTTATAACGGATGAGATGCGATATGGCGAGGAGCATCGTGATCGCTGGATCGCGATCCAACGACGACAAATCAAGGCGTTTTAAAACGTTAATCGCGCGGATCGATTTGAGCCCTTCATCACGATCGGACGGTCACGATATTTTCAAAACGGTCCATCGTGGACCATTTCATCATAACCGTCGATCGTTTCGATCAGACGGTTACGATAAAAAACCCTATATAAAGATATGTTCTTCGACGATTGTAAGCATTCGAGTTGGAAATCAAGGAATTTGATCTGTTTAGACACCTCCCCTCTCATTTCTCTCGATCTCATCGTGTTCTACATCATTTCCGCACTTACGGAGCCCTTGAAATCGAGATTTGGTGGATTGGATTAGGAGAAATGGGCGCTTGAACTTCATCCTCGCGTTCTTGGTGTTTTTCGTGATTAAGCGGTTTAATCACGACGCTTTGATCACTAATTGGAGTTAGTAGAAGCGGTTTTCCATAATCTATCCCCCTATTGTGTTTAATTTCTATTTAGATTAGGATTTAGAGTTTAATTTCTTCGAATTTTAGCTAAAATCGTGATTTTCACATCCGAAAATTTCTCTCCGCTTCAAACTTCGATTTCTCCACGAAATCAAGATCATTTTGTATGATGTTTGATTCCGTGGATTCGTTTTTAAGTTATCTTTCATAATATATCATTTTCCCCAATTTCTACCGTCAATTTCTCGTCTGATTTGATCAATTTCGAATATTACATCAAGAATTTCCTTATTTCCCTGTGGATTTGACCCTTATTTACCATTATGCCACTCAATTCGAGTTAATTTCCTAAAATTGGTAAGTTCGGTATTATTTTTGACACGAGACCGTGTGAAATCGACGACCTCGCAGTCTCGTCTCGTCAAGTACCAGCCATACTCATCATATGGAGTTGGATTAGATAGTGCTATTATTTTCGGATAATTCAATATCCTTCTCGAATATCCCATTAATAGGAATGTCTATAACATATGTTTAAAGACTAGTGATCAGTATATTATGATCTCATCATAATTCACTTAGTCATTGGACATGCTCATGGATTTTATTACAAACATCACACAAGAATGACAATGAATAAATTTCATTTCAATGAACATAAACAAGATACATGAAAGTGTGATTGGCTTATTGACCACATAATATCCATCACATATATCTCACTAGTTAATAACTATATAGACACAATAACACCTTATTAGTCAACCTTAATTAGTTATCTACATCAACATATAGATTAATTAATCAAGGATCGATTTAACCTAATAAATAGTTTGAGTTGTTAGCCCATTGGGTGCTAAGCTACATTATGTATTCTAGGAGATATGAAATATATAAAAACTCTTTTTAAGAACCTTTATGTCATAGGTTACCATGTATGTATAATCCTTCATCTATACTAGACTCATGAATGACATAGGGTATAGTCAATTATCAAACCCTAATCGATCACCTAAGTTAGTACTGATGCGTGTAAGAAATCATCGGGAGCTCCTTCTCCAATATTTCTATTGCCTTGGCCAAGGATTTCATCGCAACTCATTCCTTGAGTCAAATACTGAGGGGAGATGATCTCATCTTGACCATACAACCATCTTTAACGACTTTGTGTTGTTTCCAATATATTATATTTTAGAGATCCTATGGCTAGGAATTTTTAAGTTATAATCAAAACATAGTCATCCATCCAAAAAATATCTTTAATTTCTTAAGTTAAAGGATCACATACACAACCATGATATGAATCAACCTAATTGACAGTTGGGGTATAATATTATTCAATTATTCATACGGATCAATTCAGTGAACTCTTTCTCCTAAAGAACGCTCACTATCTATCCTTAGTATCTTTACACTGATAGATACATGATTAGTCATACTCTTGATATGAAACGAATTAGATAGTGTTATTCTTTTCGAATAATTCGATATATTTCTCAAATATCCCACGAACAGGAATGTTTAGAACTTATGTTTAAGGACCAATGATTATCGTATTATGATCTCATCATAATTCACATAGTCACTGTATATGATCTTGGACTTTATTATAAACATCACACAAGAATGATAATGAGTAAATTTCATTTCAATAAACATTAATGAGATACATGAAAAGTGTGATTGGCTTATAGGTCACATTATATCTATCACAAATAAGACCAAAAAGATGGAGATAATTTAATTTTCGAATTAGAAATGACAATAAGGCCACATCTACTTCTAGTGGCAACTAGGTCTCTAGAGAATCTAAGAGAAAATTCACAAGGAATCTATTTACACTAAAAAAAAGTGATAAAAATAATACAAAATTCTTTGTATTGAAAAACTCTTTAGAAGGACAAGAATATAATAGGATGACATACTTATTAAAAGGGTACTAAACAGCCCATGATAATTGATAAATATTGAAATTCATTTTATTGCATTTATATTGAATTTTGCATACCTCATGCCATGTATCATTATCCAACCAAATGCATCATTTTAATTATCATTCTTAGACGAATCTTGTTTGACTCAATTTGAAATTTCGTTAAGGTCAAATGATTTGAGGCTAATCAATCTTCTTGAATTTCTTGCATTTAGAAATTAATTTAGTGAGTCATAGAAGGAAATATGAAAGAACAAATAGGAAATCAAGGTCAGAGATTTAATTGACTAAGTTTCACTTATATAAGATAAAGCCAATTACCCCTGATTAGTTTGATCGTCATCAACTTTTCATTCACAAGATATGCATAGGAAGAAGATAATGTTTATGATCTAATGGAAAAAAAACAAAGGAAACAAGTTTTATATGTAAAGTACTTATTATTTATTTTGTCTTTTTTATATTGATAGGTATTGGAAAAGGCAAACTAGTGAACAAGGGGGAATGCATTGTGGAGGTGGCACTATGGCAATGTCTCTAGTGACACAATGCACATTGGCATAGAAACTTGTGCCAGATGGCTAGGAGAGTTTTTTCAAGATGCATGGTGCCTTTGGGGAGAGAGTTTCAATGAAATTAAAAGCATGGAGCTTTCATGTCGCCAACCATTCATTATCGCTTATGATGTGGGACTAAAAATATATGCACAATATAAGGTTTAGGGATATTTCTGAATTTTTGGGGATTTTAGAGAATTTCATTATGATTTTTAAGGAAAAAGCCACAAATACAAGCAAAAACTATTGCAATAGGTGATATGCACATGCCACGCATCACACAACCAATGAGCCAACATGACAAGTAGCTATCCAAGTGACATGACACTTGCATAGCCCTCACAAGATGCCCGCATATTAGAGGACTTTGTGAGTCACCAGAGGCAAAGGTCCCCAAAAGGACTAATCAAATCACTAAAAAATGGTAGACTTATATACCCAATTTGATTTGGTAATATTTCAAAGTGAGTTTTTTTTTTCAAACCTCATAAAAATTTCGTGCCGTTGGATCAATGGCTTTAGCAAGGGACTATTCAAGCCACTAATTGAGTGGATTTGTGTTTTTTAAGGACAAAATGGGGGCAACACATGGCAAAGATTTGGAACCCCTCTCTTTCCAAAAACCTCAAGTAATAGCCATATCTCCTTTAGGACTTGATCTCCCCAAAGCATTTGGTTAAATGGAAACATGGTGTGCATAGATATCTCATGCCTCTAGAATCGCAAATCAAATGCCCAAGAACACTCTCGACCACTGATTGCATTCAAATAGATGATTAAAGAGAAATGTTGCATTGTATGAGCCATTCTACATTTTGCTCTAGAAAAATGTTTTCCAACGAGTTTCAGATGCTGTTTAGAAGCTTTTTCATAGTCAATTATGAGGTAATCATGGAGCTGTTTATTTTTAGGGGAGAGAGAGAGAGAGAGAGAGAGATTGCTCTATCCATTAATATAAATCTGTTTCATAATAAATTCACCTATTGTTAAGAATTTACTTTAAAAAAAACTCCGAGAGAGAGAGAGAGCTCGAGTTGCAGTTGTTTGAGAACTTGATCGACTTGAAGGTCCTTTTTCTCATCTGATTTCTAACATTTGGCCTCATCTCTGTCGATGTCGTTCTTGTTTTCTGATTTCCTTGGATTCGCTTTACTCGGAATTCCCCTTCAATTTATTTGCAATATTTTTAGGGTATAATATTGGATTGGGCACAAAACTCCGCTTATTAATTTTTTGCTTATTCTCGGAGACTGAAGATTGACTCAAAATTTCATTATCCTACCCTGCATAGATCGTTCTAGATCAAGGTCTCCAGTAATCTTTCTTATTGCTGTCCTCGAAATTTCATTAACATAAATCTAATCTCTCAGTGAGATTAGATTCTGAATAATTCTAATTCCTTATTTTTTTCATTAAGATTCTTCTTTAAGATCTTGAATTAATATCCTATTTATTTATAGTATTTTTGGCAGTGACTCTCTGGTCTCGCACTTGACCAGCCTCTGAGAAAAATAGGAGGTGAGTTGATGAGTTCTGATTGCACTTGCATTTTCTGTTCCGCAAAGACTTTCTCTGACGGGCTTCCTTTTTGTTTAAGTTCTGTTTATGAGTGGGTTTCTTCGGTATTCCAGTTCTTTCTTTTTTTTCCTCTTTCACCGAGGCAACCAAATTTTATTGGCGAACTTTAGGGTTTTATTAGTATTTCCCCGCTACTGCAGATTTGATTTTTACGCATTTAAGAAGTGACAGAGGTATTAGGTCTTACCATTTTAGAATTATCGAAGATATGATCAGGTAGTATGATTTTGTGTTCTCAATACCTGTATTTAGGACCTTGATCTTAGGTTAATGGAAAAAATTAATGGAATTAATTAATTGTCCAAAATAAAAGAAAGATTTAGACCAGGTTGTGCAGTGGGTGCCGCGTGAAAGAATGGAAAGTCACAGATGCCCAGGAATTTACAAGAAATGGTGGTGTGGATAAAGAGTTCATTTCTTTTCAATTTCTTCAATCGTGCATTGTAATTATAGTGAGATGTTTTGAAATTTTTATTTCACTCTCCAATGACTTACTTTTGATTGATTTGATGTGAGACTGAGGTTATTCCTGGATGATGATTATTTTAGATGACCTTTATAAGGATAGTCTCGCCCATCTGCATCATGCACTTTTGTTTGTTGTATCTCTTCACATGTGCTCAATTCTCATGACTGTCTTCAGGAAATTATTGTCAGTGCTGCAATCGTTGGATACACCAATGGATGCTAAAGGACCATCAGATCCCACTGAACTGTCCAATCCCGTTTCACCAGATGCTGACGTTTCATTTGATCCCAGTCGAAGTTAGTATATTTGCTAATAATGTTCATCTCCAACATTACTGATGATTTCTTCTTTCTATGGTAAAATTATATCGGTGCTCTATTCTGAATTTTTTTTCTCTTAATAAAAAATATAGAACTGATTTACAACAACCTCAATGAGGGGTATCCTGCTATCTTGAGAGATCCAGTGATCAAACAGGTCCAGTCGGCGCTAGATCAGAATATTATCTCGATGATACCCGGATAATATATTGAATCAAATTTGGAGTAGTTCTGATTCGTGATTTGGTATCACCAGCGTGGTGCCTTCAATAATATTTGGTGTCATTAATGTCCTTCCACCCTCAATCATCACTTTGTTAATCATCATTCGACTAATTTTCTCTTTTTTTTAATCACCACTTTGGTAGAGTAAATATGACATCCTTTTCTAATGGGGATTCTTGCTTGATTCCCTGGTGCATATTGCTTTATCTGCAGTGGTGGGCATTATTAAACGAAAAGCATTGATTAGAGATCTGGCTGAAGCATACCGTCGAGAATGTCTCAAATATGGTCAAGAGCTTCTGGAATTTCAGAGGAAATGGGGGGAGGTAGAAACCATGCACTGCTTCTATATTTTATATCCATGGTTGGTAGGACTACTCTTTAGCATACATTGTCTTGGTATTTTTTACTTTTATAGATATTGACTGACTCATTTGTCCCTGGAACATGACAGATGTATAGGGTGCAAAGGATAGCACAGGAGAATTCCAGGGCAGAGGCGCCTCTTAGACAGACAAAGCGCTCAAAAAAGATGCGATAACTCTCTTCCAAGATCCAACTTACTTGGTTTCGCTTAGTCTTCACCGGGTATGTGGATTCCCTTTTCTCATTGTGTTTACACGGATTCTCTTGGCTGACATCAATTGAACAAAGAGCCTCCTATCTTTTCTAAAGAAAGAAGTGAAGCATTGGTAGTTGCATCAATTGAACAAATACATATAGAGAGAGAATAATTGGATTACTTGAAACATTTTTAGTCATAGTAATGTCATGAAAATGGAGTGGGTTTTGGTTTAACTATTGTCTAGCACTTTTGTCATTTGTTTTTGATATAGATTGCTTCATTGTCTGGTGGGGCTGCTTTTCTCCTTTACCACCATGGATGATGACTCTGCTGCCAAACCTGTGAGAATCCTCAAGATCTGCCAGAATCTTCCTTTTTTATTCACTATGCCAATTAATTGAAAAGAAAATATCCTTATCTAGTTGAAGCTTCCAAGGGATTCTTTATACTACCAAATTTCTAATTCGTATAGAAACTGACTAACTATTCATCTGGCATTCAGAAAATTAGATACATCTCTATGGATTTGGATGAGTTGATTGAATGCGATCAAATACTGTCTAGTTATCATGAACACAAACTAAAATGTGATTGTTATTTAACAGAATCTATCACGTTTCTGTATTATTGTTGCTCCTTGATATGAAACCATTAGGCTGAGGCCATGGACTCAAGATTTTCATTATATCTAACTCATTAGACATCGGCACTTCATCTTCGCATTCAGGGTGACATGTACATCTTGAAAACCTCTTGATGGAATTGTATTTTTGAGGGGGGGGAGGCAGGAGGGGGAGGGGGAGTGGGAGTGGGAGGGAGGGGGGAGAGAGAGAGAGAGTTGCTTTTGGGCACTTGTCAAGCTCTGAATTCGGGGGCAGGAAGACTTATTTCAATTGATTTAAGATCAACAGATTCATACTGCTTTTCTCTCTTCTTTCAGTTGTGCCTGATTCAATGAAAGTCATGAAACTGTAAAAGAAACCTCCCTTGACCCCAAGCTGTCAATGCCCGTACAATTTGAATCTCACCCTTGGTGTGTTTAGATTTTATGTATCATCTCTTGGTGTATTTAATCGATCCTCTTCTAAATTTTCCATATTGTTTCTCATGGAAAGGTTAATCATACTAAACAAGTTAGTTTTGCCAAAGTCTTTGTGGTTAAACCAAGCTTTTCTTTCCTGGAACTACAATCCTTATCATCTATGGGAGTCATTTGCATATTTTCAATTCTATCATTGATCATTCACTTATTGTGACATTTGGATTAATCCTCTAATTTTTTTACGAAGTAATATATAAATGCGTGGATTTTGTGTTAACCTATTGTCCATAAGATACATTAATTCAAAATTTTTGCCAAGCTTCCATATTTTTGTTTCATTGAGCTTTCTAGATCTCAAAATGGAGAATTTTATGGGTTCAAGCCTTCAAAGATCTGAGCAGGTCTACATAATTGTGCTGGATGAGGTACCTTCTTCTTGGACTAACCAAAACAATTTTTCTTCTCTTTGACACTAAGAATTTTGTCGTCTATGACTCCATATTCTTCAACAACCTCCTCTCATATTTTCTACTTCATTTGTGGAGTATAATTCAACTCAATTAAGAATCACCATTGTACCTTCATTACTCTAAGCCTTTTGCAAAGTCAAAAACTCTTAGCTTAACATATTAAGATCATGTTTCTGTCTGTTCGATAGTGGTATTGAGCTCTTGGCCCATTTAGGGCCTCTCATCTTCACTCCCTATATAGAAAAGCTATGTACTCTCTTTTCAAAAATATAATTCTAGGATTCTTGCTCTTATTAACAATATGATATTCAAGTCATAACTTATCTTATTGCCACTGCCACCGCTACTTTTTTTCATGGAGCAGTGTAGTTGTCTTTCTTGATGTACTGCCTCCCTTAATCTGGCGAAATCTCCTCACCATCGTCATCTCTTGCTATTGTCATTGTGAAGCATTGTTGATGTCGACCTAGTGGGCATATCATTAAGTCTTTATCAACAATCTATGACATTGTTTGGGCACTTTACGTCCTCTCCCCCCTCTTTAGCTCTGGTGTTGATATTTCATTATAGCCCATACTAGCACCTCCGGTTGACACTCTAGTGATTCTCTTGGCTATAATGCTTCATACTTATCTGACTTTCATGCCTTGTCTTCCAATCACAACATAACTTACTTGGTTTGCTTATAATTTTTATGACCATAATTATGCAGCATGAACTTTTGGCTTCAAGTTCTTTAATGAGTCTTTAGTCTTCTTTATCATCTCACCCCCAACCCTCTACCTCTTCCCGACCCCTCTTAGGCCTATTGGTTGCAATCTAACTCAATCATAATCTCTTGGTTGCTTTACGCCATCAAGCATAGCATCATTGAGGCTCTCTCATATATCAAGGACGCGTGCTCCCTCTAGAAAACCCTTGAGATGATATATGCCAACTAGACAAATATTAGTCGTCTGGTAGATATCTTCGAGTACCTTTTCACTTGCAAGCAAAGCAATCTCTCTCTTAAAGCCCAATTTGGTCGCTTGTAGGCCTTACTTTAAGATGTCAACATTTATCAGCCCCCTACCACAAACCTTATGATGTTGAAGTGTTATTGTAGGGAGCTCTATGCTAGCATTTATCTTGGTGGGCTTTATCCCTTCTTTGCGGCCCATATTAGGGGCTCTCTTCTCGCTACTGACCGAATACCTAGCTTTGCTACCATTTTCTTTGTTGCTCTTTGAGTCACTACTAGCACGCCTTCCTCTCCTCTCTCTTGTGCTCTCAGTGATATGACTCATCCCTCAACTATGAAAATTTGTACTCCTCGTGCTTGCAATGATGGTCTCCCTCCTTCCTTTGATGGCGTTTCTCCTCCTCATAGGCATAATCACAACTTTTTTCCACCATGCCCTCATCATGACAAGCATATGTTGGGTTCTTATGTCGATAAAATTTCAAAATTTTGATCAAAACATCAAATGTAGCGGAAAATATTAAATTGGATATTCAAAATACCAAGCCACCATAAACAAATGATCCTATCATCAAGTATGAATGAGAAAACATACTTACAGGTTTCCTTGAAGGAGTTCTTGAAGCTATTCAAGTGTCTAGTATCTAATGGTCTCCGGATGGTTAGATCTCCTCTTCAAATGCTCTTCACCAAGAGAGAAAGAGAAGAAAAGAGAGAAATTCTCACAAGGCTTGCATGGGCACCTTGAGTTGTGGTCGTTCTCCTCCTATTTATAGACATTTGATATGTGGTTTCTTCATAAAAAAACCTTTCATAATTATGTCTATATCTACTAACATTCATAGACTTTATGTGTGCGACCCTCTAAGTCAATATATTTTACTAGTTAATAACTCTATAGACCAAATAACATCTTATTAGTCAACCTTAATTAATTATCCACATTCACATATAAATTAATTAATCAATGATCGATTTAACCCAATCAATAGGTTGAGTTTCTAGCCCGTTGGGTATCAAGTTACGCCACATATACTAGGAGATATGGAGTATGTAAGAACTCACTTATGGAACCTTCCTGTCATCGATTATCATGTATGTATAATCATTCATCTACATTAGACTCATGAATGACTTAGGGTATAGTCAAATGTCAAACCCTAATCGGTCACTCAAGTTAGTACTGATGCGTGCAGAAATTATCGAGAACTCCTTCTCCCATATTTCTACTACCTTGGCCAAGGATTTCATCGCATCTCATTCCTTGAGTCAATCCCCTCAAATACAGAGGGTAGATGATCCCATCTTGATCACACAATCATCTTCGTAGACTTCATATCGTATCCAATATATGAAATTTTAAATATCCCGTGGCTAAGGAATCGTAAGTCATAATCAAAACACGATCATCTATCTGCAAGATGTCTTTGGGGTCTCAAGTCAAAGGACCACATACACAACCATAACAGGAATCAACTTGATTGACAATTAGGTATAATACCATTCATGGGATGTATACGGATCAATTCAGTAAACTCTTTCTCCAAAGAGCACCCACTATCTATCCTTAGTGTCTCTACATTGATGGCTATAAGATCAGCCATACTCATCATATGAGTTAGATTATATAGTGATATTCTTTCCGGATAATTCGATGTCCTTCTCAGATATCCCACGAATAGGAAATGTTTAGAACATATGTTTAAAGACTAGTGATCAGTAAATTATGATCTCATCATAGTTCACTTAGTCATTGCACATGCTCATTCATAGCAAAAATCACACAAGAATGACAATGAATAAATATCATTTCAATGAACATAAACAAGTATATGAAAATATGATTGGCTTGTAAGCCACATAATATCTATCACCTTCTCACCTTCTTGATCTCTTCATTTCCTCCTAGTCTAGATTTCCTCGATTTCTCTTCCTATTACTTTCTATAGTTTGAGTTTAGAGTTCTTAAATCTATAGGTTATTAAACTATTCTTCATCAATTGAAATCTTCCCTCTCGCGGTCAACTCAGAAAGTTGCCTGCCAAACCTTCATTGTTCCTCTCTTCACAACTTATGTAATTGATATCGTCTCGCCCTAGAATCCCCATGGATCGACCTAAGAAGCTATATGCCTAAGGATCTCCAAAATCGAACCGATTACTAAAAAACTGAACTGAACCGACACCGGCGATGGTCAAAAAATTAAAAACCAAACGATTTAGTTTGATTTTGGTTTTCGTTTCCGGTGAGCACCGAATGATTCGGTTTTGGTTCTCTCTCTCTCTTTGTCTCTCTCACCATCTCGCTATCACCGAATGTATTCGATTTTCCCTTACCCTCATATGCAAGTTCTTGCTTCTCACCGTCTCACTGTCTCACCATCGGAGAGCAATCACCATCTCACCATCTCGCGTCAACAACACCCATTAAAAGCTTCCCGTTGAAGATAATTTATTCGTCAAAGTATCAACATTTAATTAGGGGTGATTTCGATTGGTTAGGTTTGATTTTGATTTGTGAACTTCTGATTTCTTTGACTTCTAATTGATTTCAATTTCATGATTTTGATTTCGTCTTCAACTCTTGAATCTCTTTTTGAGTCAGCGATTATTGTCGCTTAGATTCTCGCAGTATATCGCAGTTCATTTCTGATATGGTCTTATTTCGTTATTGCCTCATTGCTTCATTACTTCCAATTTTCCGCCATCTTGAAGGTATTCGTGTTGGTGTTAATCTGCCAATAATCCGATTGTCTCTGTGTTTGTTCGTGCTTCTCGTGAATCACGTATGGAGGTGTTATTCAGCAGTTCTATGCTGAATTTTTTACATTCTCCATGTTAACTCAGCAGTTCTGTGTGATTACTGTAATGTGTCTATTTGTGCTTTGCATAAAGGACAGAACCTAAAATTTTTTATGTATTGTGTATGAAGTACATCAACCGATTTGATTTTCTAACTTCGTCATAGGGATGAGAACAAACTTTATAAATATTTCATCAAATATTTAGTACAAGAGGAGATAGTGCAACACATATGTTTCTTGATGGATATTTAATTTATTGGTTTGCGAACAAAATCCACTCATGGGATGGAAGAAATGAACAAACTCAATTCAAGAATGAGCTGAAATCTCTTGCTTGATAAATATATATGGTCTTTCTTTTGCTTAAAAAATTGGAATATTGTGGATTTGGTGGAAGTTGATCGCATGGCATAGCCAGAGTTATATTTCGTGGGTGATCACAATTAGTTCATTAAGGGTGGTTTGAGGAGGCTCATATACTTTTATCTTTCTTATTTTCCTTACCTTTAAGACTAATATCTTGATCGATTTTTAAGAATCAAGGTATATATAAATTTTTAAGGGATGAGGAACAATATCTTAAATATTCAAACATTAGTATCAAATTTGGCTGATTATGTTAGATATGCATGTCTTCATTTATGAAGTGTTAGAGTCCTTTCCTCGAGGGAGTCCGTGTTCTCCGAGTTTGACGTTTAAAGATTTTTAAATATGTTACTTATTTCTATCTAATGTAGATTATTTGAATTCTAAAAATTCTAGCACCCGACACTATATCCGCTTTGATGACCTTAAAGTTTTGGAGTTGTGAGAATGCCACCCAAGATGATGAAATAGATTCAGAAGTTGAAGAAAGTAGACTCGTGAAATGATAACTCCCTAAAACTCTATTGTTTATTCTCTTGATAATTTTAATTTTTAAAAATTTTAATGGCTAAATTTTACATGTATTAGGCTTTTATCTTGAATTCTTGATATGTTAAACGTTATCAAGATGTGATGATCTCTTATCAATAATCTTAATTTATGTTTAACTTAATTAATATATCACCGAAATTATAGGTTTCACCGAACTGACACTGGACAATACCATTACCAACACCGAACCTAAGTAAGGTATACATTTAGGTTTTCACAAAAGACCGGTACCAACACCAAAACCGGAGAACCTTATATACGCCCTAATTATCTCCATCCGATCTTAGTTTTCTAGATTATAAATAGTAAACAATTTTGTGTTAGGATGAACAATGACTCTTAGCTCAAAAAAACCATGAGAGAGATAGTATGACTTCAATCATTTCTCAAAAGATAGTAACATCTCTTCTCCTTCTCTAATGCCTATGTATTATAGCAATCAAGCCATTTCCTTTATCCTTAGTAATAATATTTTTCATGAGCATATGAAGCACATTGAGATTTATTGTCACTATATTTAAGACAAGGTTATGTCCAGAGTCATCTCCATCCTACATGGGCCATCATCTCATCAGCTTGCCGATGTATTCACGAAGAGTCTAGCTGGGATCTCCTATAACGCCACCTATACCAAGCTGAGCATGTTTGATTTATATGCTCTAGCTTGACGGGGAGTGTTTGATGGTGTTATGGGGCTCTTGGCCCATTTAGGGCCCTTCATCTTCAACTCCTATATAAAGATCTATGTACTCTCTTTTTAAAATGTTATTCTAGGGTTTCTTGCTCTCACTGTTAACACTGCCCATTAACATTGTCACAATTTATAGATAATTTCTCTCATCTCTCTCGAACATATCTATTCACTTATTATAGGAGTATACTCTTCATAGTTCAACCATTTAAGTGAGAAATCATCACTCAACCTTCATATAGTCTGGTTCTTCACATCAACAAAAATCTTATACATTTTTTTAGGCTAACTCCAAGATCATCGTTACTTTCTTGGTGTCATGTGATGGACCCCATGTGCCTGCCACGGGAATAACGACCAATGACTCGAAAATGACAGCAGCAGGGAACAACACAGAGGCAGCTGCAGAATGAATAACTACCCCTGAGTCGGCAGCGACTGCGGCAGGGGCACAAGCGGACGAATCACCCCCAGAAGGACGAGCTGGTCGTCCCCGACGCTCAACTAAACCGACGACGCTCTCAACGGAGTTCGTGTACTTCTAGGCGTAACAGTAGCCTTCGAAGGAAGTCGATAAATAGTGGGGAGTCGTTTAGGGAGCGGGACGGATTTTGGGAAGTTGTCTTTTACCTGCAAGGTTTCTCTTTTCGTGAATTAAGGCTAACGTTCGGATTCGCTTAGGGAGAGGAATATCGTGGTACGTCGGAAGCATCCCTCAGTTCGCCGAGAAGGCGAGAGCGGCTTCCCTCGCCCAGCCGTTGTAGCGGCTTAATCCCTCCTCGCCCCTCCTGCGTCAAGCTCCAACCACCCTCCTCCCCCCTCCTTCACGCACGCTAGTAACTTACTTCGACTTGCGATTATTTTATGAAAGAATCCACCACACTTGATATCGTTGGCGACCTGCTACATCATCATGCATCAAACCTTTTGCCATCATCTACCTCAAAAAGATTTATATGCACATATGAACATCTTCGAAAAGGAGTCTTACACTAGAGGTATGCTGCGGTGTTTATTGAATGGACCGGAAAAAATGTTTTCTTCTACCTCCTCTCGAGGGAGAAATGTAAAACTCTTTATAGCTCGTTTCATGATCAACGTGTAAAAAAAACCAGTCACTTGATTACGCCATGATCTCCTAAATAGACCCAAAAGTCCAGGAATCATGATCAATGTGGGCAAAACCCGGAAGTTGAAACTGATTCTTCTAAAACCCAACATCTCTATTTTGAAGGGTCAAACACAAAAGCCCATTGCAGAAGCTTAGGTTTCAGGACATCAGTATCCAACCCAAACCAATTTTCATGGGATCACCGGAGGCCCAAATGAGCAAAGCCCATTAACTGTGACATGGATTAGCCGGAAAGGCGTTAAAAATTCCGCCTTCGGAGATGGACCCACCAGAAAAAAGAGGCGTTTTCTCTTTCCTTTTCCTTTCAATTAATGGCGCCATAACAGCGGACAACGGGCAAAGATCGAGATTTTAACCGTCAGAGATTCTGCCCAGAATCCCAAGAGATTTTCTCCCACACTTGGCCGTCTCCTCACAAGAGATATGGCGGAGGGCTTGGAGTTTCTGGGAGTAGGTATTCTCGTGCCGAGGCAGAGGTTACCATTGATGAGATCATCGAGAGCCTTGAAGGCGGGGAGCAGGTCTATTCAGGCGAGAGTTGTTGTTTCCGGCGGAGGAGAAGTCTTCTCTGTGACCTCCTCTAGCAAGTCTGAGGTTGATTATCTGGGAGAGAGCACCAAAGGGGACCTTAATGTGAGTCAGGAGCGCCTGGATGCTCTTGGTGAGAAGTTTTCCTGTCCTAGGTACAAATGATGGGTTGAGGGACAAGGGCTTGAAGATTGTAATTTGCAGGGATGGATAGGTGGATATATAGACGGACGGATGGATATAGAGATCGATATAAACCCATAGATAGATGGATGGATACATAGATAAATATAAGATGAAATAGATAGATTGCTTGATAAAAATATAGAGAGATAGCTAGTTAGATAGATATACAGGTTGATAAAAAACATTGTGAGATAGCTCGATGGACAGATAAATGAATCTCTACCGGTTGCGAGATCAATTTCTTGGTTTGACTTTCTGATGATCCTCTCTCTCTCTCTCTAGGAGTTGATGCAGAAGCAGCCTTAGGAGGTCAGATAGAGGAGATAGCCAGAATCGAAGCCGAAGAAGCCAAGAATCTTCTAAGTCATCTTGGCATTCCGGTAACTACGATGATTTTATTGTTTCATGATTTCACCACAATTGGGTGATTTCCGAAATGAGAAATTTCTGGTTGTTATTGTGAGATCAGGATCCGTTAATGTCGTTGCATTCGCCACGGGGAATCTTCTGCAGCCGCACTTTGAATCTCCGCTCAATCAGCGCCATTGGTTATGACATGGATTACACCTTAATTCATTACAGTGTCATGGTACTTTGTAAACTTTTATCTTTGATAATCATGTATGAGTTAACTTTACGAGAAATCTTGACGGAGATCATGGTTTTGATGCAGGCATGGGAGGGCCGGGCATATGACTATGGTATGGCTAACCTCAAAAGCATGGGTTTTCCGGTTGATGGGTTGACTTTTGACCCAAATTTGGTGAATATCCGTTTTCCCCTGGAAAATGTCTGTAATTTAATTATTTATTGAATAGCTATTTTTATACCGAATCAGGTTATCAGGGGGCTCATCATGGACAAGGAGAGGGGTAATTTGGTAAAAGCAGATAGATTTGGGTATGTAAAGAGGGCCATGCATGGGACCCACATGCTGTCGACACGGGCTGTGAGGTCTGGTCAAGTGGCCTTCCCTCTTTGTCACTTTGAGTGGATGAATAAATAATTTTATATTTACTTTCATTTATCTTAGTGAAATTTACGGGAGAGAGCTTGTTGACCTGAGGAAGGAGAACCGCTGGGAATTTCTTAATACCTTGTTTTCTGTTTCGGAGGCTGTCATGTTTATGCAGGTTATTTTTAGGAAATTATATCAGTCAAGTAATTTTGTTGAATTAGTGATAAATAATGGTCAAGTTGTTGACTTCAGTGATATTGGCAGATGGTTGACCGGTTGGACGAAGGAGCAGTGCTGGCAAACCTCGGTCCACTTGACTATAGAGGACTGTATAAGGCAAGAGATTAAATTTTATTCATCATGCACTCATGACACTTCTCTCCTGACTTTTGGCATTACTTCCAGGCCGTGTCCAAGGCTCTTTTCCGCGCCCATGTGGAAGGTCAACTCAAGGTAGCTTCTTCTCCTAAAAGATACCACATTGTTTCTCTCTCTCTCTCTCTCTCTCGATCTTGACTTTTCTTGGCATTAATTGGCCTATATAGAGTGAGATAATGGCCAAGCCGGAGCGCTTTGTTGAGCCTGATCCTGAGCTTCCGCTTGCCCTATTGGATCAGAAAGAGGTATTTATCTGTTAAACTGTAATGTTGAAGGTTATTTTGAACTAAAATAATTATTTTTAGGCTGGTAAGCGGCTAGTACTGATCACAAACTCAGATTACCATTATACAAACAAGATGATGCAGCATGCATTCAACAGGTTTCTGCCAAACGACTTGAATTGGAGAGATCTCTTTGAAATGGTATTCACGACTTAAATGAAGGATTTATGGATATTAATAGACTTTTTAATGAGTTTAAGAAATGCATTTTCTTTATGATAGGTTATAGTCTCTGCCCGAAAACCAGAGTTCTTCCAGATGTCAAATCCTCTCTATGAAATCATGACTGATGATGGTTTGATGAAGCCATGCTTTGAGGCTCATCCTGGTGATTCTCTCTTCCCCTTCTCCCACCTCTCTTCTTTTTTCATCCTCCTCTCTCTCCCTCCTCACTCTATATCTATACCCTCTCTCCCATTCACCCCCCTCATTATGCATTTGTAGGTGGCCTGTACTCTGGAGGCAGTGCCCAGATGGTCGAGAAATGCTTAAATGTCCATGGCGATGAAATACTTTACGTGGGTGATCATATCTACACAGATGTCAGCCAATCAAAGGTCCACTTGCGCTGGCGAACAGCTTTGATTTGTCGAGAATTAGAGGATGAGGTTATTCACATGAACTTTTATCTCAGATTACTTGGCATAATGGTCTATCGTATAGTGTTGGCTAATTTTCTTCCCATCAGTTACCATAATACTTTGTGCAAGCTGTATGCAGTTGGAAAGAGAGATAGATAGATAGAGAGAGAGAGAGAGAAAGAGAGAGAGAGAGAAACATTACCACACTCTAATAACTATTATTTTCATGCAAGATAGGATAAGACAAAATACATAGAAGACCGTATATAGATTATAATTGACATTTCTCCCTGAAATCTAAAAAACTCTATCTTTACCAATCAATTTTTGCTTCATCAAGACCAAGAGAAAACTCATTCCAAGGGACATGTTATTCATATAATTTCTGTCTAAATTTTTGTTTTGATGTGTGGGGTTCATTATGGAATTTTCAGTTCAACGCTTTAATACGTGGGCGGAACCACCGAAAAGAGCTGGTAGAGTTGATACGTCAGAAGGAAACTGTTGGAGATTTGTTCAACCAGCTTCGTCTCGCCTTGCAAAGACGAACAAAGGGGCGACCAGCTCAGGTCAATTACTTATTTATCACATAATTTCTACTTTCTTCTTTTATTTATTTTGATATTTTTGTTATCAGATTCATTTAGTTATGATGCCAGATATTGCCTAGTAATTCTCTAAATGACTACTACTGCAGTGCTATTGAGGGAGAGAATGGGAAGAGGATCTCCCTGAGTAGGGTTTGGGGTGGATCAGTTGTCATAATCTGCATTTGATCGCTGTAATCGGCCATCAGAATGATTCCAGTTTCTGGCTGCAAAAATTTCCTTGGATTTTCACGTCTTCGTTTCCTTGTAATGCATAATATACGAGTCCCCTCCATCTTCAAATTCATATGTTCGAGAGAGGGAAATCAGTCCCCTCCATTGATATGGTTTAAATTACTTATTTATTTATTTATTACGTAAACTTAAATTATTATCACTACAGCTGTAACGTTGTAGAGCCCTATTTAAAGCACCTTTTTGCAATAAAGCATAATCCATTTTCTGCCTAATTTTTGTATTATAGGTGGCTGGGTTTTTTTCCCTGTTGCCCTTCATCTTCCCTCATTTGATAACTCTCTGGGTCTCTCCATCTGCTGCTCAACTCTTGACAATGTCTGCGAGTCTATTCTGTTGAATAAATTTGCTTGTTTTGTCAATCCTATACTGTTTTGTTTTTTCAATTGTATGATGTTGGCAATCTAGTGGCCAGTGATAGGAGCCCAATTTGTGGTCCCGTCTGAATGTAGAAATCAGTCAGATGGGGTGAGGTTTCAGCTGGGAGAGGAAGTTGGAGCATTGCAAAACTCCAAGAATGCCTGAGTGGAGAAGCACCCTTGGGGGACTGGAGAGAATGAGTGAAGATGGTAGGAGTAAACCAAAGGACAGCGAGAGATGAAACCTAACATCTTTATACTTACCATTCCATCGCCCCAAAAGAAGGGATCAACTCTCTTATTTACAACCATTGGGGGTCTCCTTATGATATCCCTCTTGTGAGGCTAAACTAGTAGATGCCTATGTAAGAGGTCCATATCAACCGACCAATTGTTTAACTGAACTTAGTGGGACCATTAAATCCATTTCTTCTCGACCTCTGGCAATCAAGAGAAGGCAAAGGAAAAGATCCTCTCTCTCTCACGTTTTTCCCTGGACGGGTGTATCTTTCATTGGATATTTTGAACACAGTTTCAATGGCCCAGATTGAATTGTCCTCGATGGTGATCAATCCTAGGAATAGAAAAATGGTTTGCTCATTCATGTGTTCACAAACAAACATGAACATGAATATAGGGGAATTAATTCATCGCACAGCTGAATGGCGAACCATCTGTTGTTTGCATTCGTGTTTGTGAACAAGCCCTAAATTTAGACTAGTTTGAAAATATTCACCAGTATGGCAGTCTCCCCGCATTTCATTTGCTTGTTCATGTGCTCTTGAACAATCGAGCATGAACATGAACACAGACAGCCGAGTTCACCGCCAACTCAAACAATTATCGTTATTTTGTGAGTCCCAACCAGTTTGCAATGCCCTAATCAATGCTAATGAGCAAACATCGCTAGGACTGGCTGTTCAGTTAAATGGCCCATAGGAAGTGGTTGACTGATAGATCAAAGCCCCTATCTCAACCGATCAGTCTACCATTACCCAATCCCAAACCCTATTCTGGGTAAAAACATTTTTTTCGTTCATCACACAGTCCATAACCCCTGAGGCGAATCCATATGAACTTGAGCGTACCTCATTAGGAATTATATGGCCTATCTGTAAAGATAGTCTTCTGGAGAAAAAGTTGTTTTATTTCCATCAAACGGTGATCCATTTTTAACCTGCCAGTGTAGAACTTGTGGATCTCATAAGGGTATACATTCAAATACTAGGAAGTATGGTTGCTATTACTAATATCGGAATGGATAATTATGACGTTTTAATTCCTTTTTCAGACGCTTGCGGCTACAAACATGGAGAGCGAGAGCCTAACAGAGACGATGCAGAAGCTGCTGATTGTGATGCAGCGGCTCGATTACAAGATTGCACCAATGCTAGACGAAGATGGAGAGCACTTCAATGAAAGGTTGACTTTGACTTCAATACCCTAGATGCTGATTTCGATATCAGCTCAATATGTTGATGGCTACTGATGGACAAATTCAGATGGGGGTATCTCTCGCGGGCAGGTCTGTGGGATAAAAGCCACTTAACTAGACAAATGGAGAAGTATTTTCTATTGATTAAATTTATTTTAATAAAATTTAATTGATATTTAAATCCATTTTTAATTTCTCATTCAGGTATGCTGACATATACACATCGAGAGTTTCAAATTTCTTACACTACACACCATTCATGTACTTCCGGGCTCAAGAACAGGTATTTCTCGTATTCAGAATAATTTCAGTTTCTTGGTACTCGATTTTTCTCTGATGATTTTTTACTTAATTTTTAATTTGTTGCAGAGTCTTGCCCATGATCTGTACTCTTATCACTCGCCGCCACCTGCTGAAGAGGTCAAGGTCAACGATGTCGATTGATTATCGTTCACCTGTTTAGGGTAATTATTATGATATCGATGATTAGGATCAGTTACTAATGATAAAAATGAGGGGCCCACGCTGTGGGACCCACATAGTTGATTGTCATCTGCGACGAATTGGCAGAGAGGAAGGCAAAAAAAACTACTCGCGAGAAACTACTTTTGATGTTTCAAAAGTCAAATACTTTATGGGCCAGAAGATCTGCGGACCTCAGACTTCTAATGAAGCTTGACGGGCTGATGGAATCTCTCACTTTTTATTCCATTTCTTTTTAATGCAATTTCAATAGTTCTCGAAAATGGGGAAAATCAGAGAGTGACGTGAGCATTCTCGAGCTGGGCCAGGGAAATATTTTACCAGCCATTCAAGGATCTGTAAGTTTGGGAGAGAGAGAGGTATGATTTCCCTCTCTCTCGCCATCTCTCGTGCTCGATGCTTTATTCAAAACCAGGCTGCCTCTCTCTTCATGATGCTGCTGTTTCGGAGACCAGGGCTGTGCAAACATGTTCCTTGCTCATGTTGGTAAAAACCACTCGTGTTCATTTCCACGGCAACCGAGGTTGGCTGCCGAGTAGAGCTCTTCGCACGGCAAATCGTAGCTTTCTCGGGTCGTCACTATCTCTCAGAAATGAAGCTCTTTCTGCATTCTTCATCATTCAACCACGCGTCTCTAGGGTTCCACAAAGACCGACCGAGGTTCGGTCACCGGACCGGGACCGAGACCGTCGGTCCATGAAAATGGGCGTTTGACGGTCTCGGTCCCGATTCGGTCCGGTCCACTGACATCTTCGGTCTCGGACCGAATGAAAAAAAATCGGACTACCACTTTCTTTTCTTCTCTCTCTCCCTCTAAATCTCTCTGCATCTCACTCTCGGTTACCGTTTTTTTTCGCGATCTCTATCTCACGATATCTCCCTCTTTCCCTCTCACGGTCTCTATCTTTATATCACGTTTTTTTTTCCGCGATCTCTCTCCCACAATTTCCTCTTCCTTCCCGTTTTGTCCTGTCGCTGCCGCCCGCTCTTCCACCCACTCTCTTTCTCTCTCTCCATCGCTCTCGCGATCTCATTTCCTCTCTCACTTTCCCGTTCTTTTGATCAGTCGTAAACTATTTTAGTATCACTTTCCCGTCCTTCCTCATTTCTTCCTGCTTCTCTGTCATCCTCTGCCCCTCAATCTCACTTCCTCTTTTTCTTGTGCCCTCGGCCACCCTCTTCTCCTCGTCCAATTTCCATTATCCTCCCACTCACAATCATAGGCTTACAGTGCGGGCGGTGCTAGTGTCAGCTGGAGCCATGCCACAACGTTACCAATCAAGCCACGGGTCAAGTTGGCTGAAGGTGCTTCATGAATACTTAGGAACTCAAACAGGAGTGGGAGAGTTACGTTCAACGCTTCTCTCTCTCTTTCCTGTGCTCGATGAAGAAAGGTGTTTGGGAGAGAGGCTCCTACCTTGTCAGAGACTATATTCGTCGGAGTAATTGCAGTGGGACTCCCTCCCGCCTTCTCCCTTTCTCTCTACAAATCCATCCTCAGCTCGCAATATTTTATCACAGTAAGACAGAGGAATCAGACTTTCTCTTTAGACTTATTTCATCACAATAATGGGAGACTTCTAATTTGAAAGGACTGTGGGGGAAGGCAGATGGAACGGCGGACCGGAGAGGAAGAAGGTAGCGCTTATCCGGAAAATCGTCGAGAAAGAGAATCCTGAGTCCAAGGTTGATTTATTTTTGGATGTCTTCTTTTTTTCCACCTAATTGTACTTGTTGTCGGTTCTCGGAGTGCAATATCGTTGGCGATCCATTGAGAATCTTGGGTTTGGACAGAATTTCAACTCGGATACGAAACTTTCTGCGCCACATCTCAACTTGGTATACAAAAGTCAATGCAATTTACTTGGCGTTGTGGAGCGATGAAACAACACAGTTTTGCTGCATGACAATTAGGAAGAGTTTGTGTGGACTCAAGAGGAAAACGCTGGCTTGAGGGGTTGCCTCAAAGACGACTACTATTTATAACATGTTGCATGGCGCACATGCTGGGAAGTCAAGAGCAAGTAGATAGGATGCGAGAAGGATATTGCGTGCATGTCAACCGAGGAGATGATTGTGAGTATCCTACAGGGGAGACACCACCTTGAGAAGGCAACCGAGGAGACAACCTACTTGGAAGAGACCTTGAGGAGAGTTAGCCTAGGAGACACCTGAGATTGAGCTGTTGAGGAGAAAGCGAGAGTTCTTCCCCTCACGTCAGCAGCTAGAGATGCTAACAACGCATCAAAGATGACATTGAAGTAGTGATGACTGTTTCCAAAAACAATGGCCTAAAAATTGTAAACTATTTAAGTTTCGAACTATTAAAAAAAACATTAACTTTCTTTCATGGGCAGATCCTCAAAGGCTCAAATTTGCAAGGGATACGTCTTTCGGGAGATGGCATTTGAACTCTTGGAACAGACCACCAATTCTTATATTTATCGAGAGTTCATTCCACCAGTTAATTAAACTTCTAGGTGGGAAAATTTTTGACATTTGAAACTAGGTTTTGACATTTTAAAAAAATTTACATTTGAAAATTTGAGACCGAAACTAAGACCGAACCGAACCGTGACCGAGGTTGACCGAGACCGAGACCGAATTAAGGTTTGGACCGAGTATTGTGCCAAAAAACCGGACCGGACTGGAACCGTTGAACCCTACGCGTCTCAGATGCAGGGTTTCACAAAATCTAAGTAAATTTCTAATAGAGAGAGAGAGAGGAAGAGAAATTCGTACAGGAAATGCCTGGCAGTTCTCCCCCCGGCAGGTCTACCCTAGACAGTGACGTGGTCATCCTAGATTGGTCCAACTGGATTATGGGTCCCACATTAATTGCAATCTACGATAATGGGGGGGGGAGCGCTTTTCGACAAAATCGTGAGTAGAAACTAAAAAATTGGCTTGTTTATTCTCTCGCCTTCTCATTCTGTCCCTCTAAACTCAGGCGTCGAAGGGTAGGAATCGACATAGACCGACCGAAAGTCGGTCAACCGGACCGGACCGAAACCCGTCGGTCCATAATGGGCCTCTTATGTTCTCGGTCCAAGTTCGGTCCGGTCTAGGCTGTGGAATTGGTCTTGGACCGAGCTATTGGGCCTTCCCGCTCAGTAGGCCCTACCCGCTATTGGGCCTTTCCAACTCCCCCGATTTGTACAGAAAAAAATGCCTCCCGAATGTGGTCTCGTTTTTTTCCTTCAAGGCGAGTCGGCGAAAAAAAATTGGCTCTCGAGAAGGCTGCCATCTCTCTCATTCTCCAATTCACGGTGGCGGAGAGAACGCCCACGTTCCAGATCCTTTCTCAAGGACGCACGGCCGTAGTGTGCCAGAAACCGGACCGAGACCGGGACCATTCAACCCTACCGAAGGGCAAAGACTATTCCAGCAGCTAATTGACGGCCTAAGGTATTGTCATTCAAAAGGTGTTTACCACTGGGATTTGAAGGTGAATGTCAAGGACACCGGGATATTAGGGTTTATTTCTCTCTCTGACGAGTCTCTCTCCTATTTCAGGTCCTCTAATATCCTTTTTTATAGCAATTTCAGAAGGACGGTCTTCTCCACACCTCCTGTGGGAGCCCTATTATAGGATTCGTGAGCTCATAAAACTGGTTCCATTTGTCCGCACAGTATAAATGGGACTAACTAACCTGAGGTATGCTGATTCTCTAGAAATTTTTCTTCTTATTGATACAGAGATCAATTATTGCGGGATATACATTGAATTGCCTTAATAATTTGGTTGCTTTTTAAACCCAAGGTTACAACTGTTGACAGAGAATTCAACGGGTCAGAACTTCTATTGCTCTGATAGTACGATTGCTCTGATTTTTATTAATAGGTTTAGGGGGCTTCTTGAGCGGCCTCATGAATTAAAAACTCTCTTGTATTCTCCTATTGTTATTCATGGCTTTACATTCTCAATTGACAACTTTTCTATGCCATCTGACAGAAAAACAGATCATCATGACTCAAGGTAAGTTAATTCTGTTTAACGGTCTGTATATATCTGAACTCATGGTAGATCTCAAGAATTTGGATTTCAGAAGGTAAATTGATATCAACTATCATCGAATCATGTGATATTCTACAAAGAATATCCTGGATCGATAATTTCTGGCTCAACTGTGATCAGATGTCCTCACTTTTATTCTCTCACCTATTATATTCTACATGTATCGTCTGAATCTGTTAAAGTATCAAAGATTATATGTACATAAACATATCAGAGAATTCCCAGTTATTGGATAAAATGTACAGCAGCCCTTTATTGAATATTTTATTTGGAAGTCATGTCCTGCTCTATTTCTATTGGCCAATAGTAAGCATTTTCTATTTTCAGGTCAACCTCTGAAGATGTTTCAAGGCGCTCTGCAAAATTTGAGAAAAAGAAACTTTTCTATGAGAGTAAGTTTTCTTTTGACCACTAAAATAGGCATCTGGAAAATTTTCTTATCATATTAGAACGCTTGATTTTGTTTTCAGATGTTAGAAAGGCTGCTGTCTCTCTATCTGCCATGAAAACAATCGGCAAGGTAAACCAATTTAATTTTCTATCTTCATGCTGGAGATCAATGCATAAACCATTTTGGTTATTTTTCCAATCGTGCTATCAGTTTAATTTCACAATTTAATTTCTCACTGGTGCAGAAGAAAATTCGGAGTCGGCAGAAGAAGCTTAAGGCCTACGATCTCTCTGTCCTGTCAGCTACTCTGCAAGATGAAGTCAAGGACAAACCATCACTTACAACTCATGAAGCTCCATCCTGTGCTAAACTGAATTTGAACTGCCACTCCAGGAAGAAGATCCTGTAAGAGTTTAATCTTTTTATCCACCTATCTTTCTTTCTGTCTGCACGTCTATTTATAGATCGGTATATTCATTCTCTCGAAGGGAGAAAGAGAGCAGGCAGCTGCAGGCTGTGCTCAGCCATCCAACATTCCAGTCAGACCCAATCTCCGCCATTCGGCAGCACTTGGAGAACACGCAGCCGCTGACACCAGCAATGTCTAAGGAGAAAAGGGGAAAGGACAAGAAGAAGAAAAAGAAGGTCTCATCTTCAGGGTGCCAAGTCCATGGAGATGTAGGTCTTTTGGATTGCCCCAAGCGGGGAGATCTGCTCTGTAATCTTTGTTGGTAAGCTTCTGCATCATTTGGCTAGGGAATTCCTTCATTTTTTTACTCACTTTAATCTTGCCTCTAGTGGTAGAGAGAGAGAGAGGGAGGCTTATGTTTATTCGAGAGATAATTCATTTAGTAGAGGGAGAGGGAGAGTGAGAAAGTTGACAAGAATGGTGAATCTTTCTTCTTCCTTTTCGATCATTCTTTGATTCCTCAGAATAGTAGTTGGCCAATTTGAATCACTCAAAGTTTCCTTCAGGTACTCTAGATGCTTTTTATATGCATGATCAAGAACACCAAATGAACTCGAGGGAATGAGAATAAGTGATTTCCTTCACATGGGATTTGTTCAATATGTACATATGCAAATAATTTATTTGTTTGTTGATAAATGAGCAAAAAGGCAATCTTTTATCGCCAAAAAGCATAAAAAATTCATGAGAACTGATCAATTAATCATTACTTTAGTAGAATAATTCTTGGAGAAGATCCTTGTTGTTATTCTTATTTGTGCTTCTACATGACTACTCAGGAAGGTACAAAAATGTGACTCAAGAAAATGTTATTTATATGATTTGTGAAATATGAAATTGAAACCAGAGCTGTCTGGGTGTGCAAGCCACTAATCTTATTAGAAATTTGAAGTGTGCAGAGATGAGGGCAATAGATCCTTAATCGGTTAGGAGAGAATCTCTAAGAGCCATCAATGTCTGTAGAGTATCGCCTAGAGACTCGTAAATATTTTGTGTGAGATTCTCGTTCCTAGAATCTTTAAAATATCTCTTTTTAGGCCTAGAAGCTTCTTTTTTTATGTCAGGCCTAATCCCTTACACAAATACGATGTTAGAGTTTTATTATCAAGACTTTGAGTTGTCTCTTCAGGAGTCATGTCATTTAGACGACCCTTCACCTTTTGAGGCCTATTTAAGACCCCGTTATAACCCTTGAGAACTCTTTGAAAGTATTTCTTTCTAAGAGCATTGATTTCTCTCACTCTATGTGTTTTCGTTGTTTGAGACTGCTCTTGTGCTTGTAGATTCTAGTACACCCCCTTATAGATTCAAGGGTGTAAAAAGTTAGTTCTATGGATTCAAACCCTAACCTTTCATATAGATCAAGGCTTGTGGATTTAAGTCTATGTTCTACATTGTTCTTGCGCTAATGTTGCATCAGTTGTCCTCTACGGAGTACCTCTTTCTATGCCTATCATAGTCCAGAATGTTCTTTTTTGTCAATTTTAATCTATCTTATGACATTTGTGGTGCTAGATAGAAATTCTCATGCTGTTTTGAGTTTTTTTTCATGGTGATTTCATTTTGGATTCCCCTTATGTAACTAAACCTAAACAAAGCATTCATGATTACACTTGAAGACACAGTACTGGCTAGTATTTTTATACATACCTTTATTTCTTGCATATAAGGGTTATCGTGTTTATATTTAAGGGCTGAAGATTCTATCTCTTTATATTTAAGACTTAGATTCTTCTTCGAGGTTTGATGGATTCAGTACAGCATTCTACTTTGTTTCTGCGGTAGTCTTCCCATTCACAACACCCTAGATGTTGAGTCATGATGTTGGTGATGGAAAACATGACTTATGTTGTCCAGAAAAAGATAAGTAGGGGACATGGAGGCAAATGGACATAGAGAAAGAGAGGGCTGTCCAATCAAAGGAACAGTTTTTTGAAGAATATACCCATTGGCCATGAAATTAAGTGAAGAATGAAATGTATTGAAGATGAGGATTGGAGTATTCATTGAAAAATAATTAAATTGATCATCTGAGGCATGAAATCCACAAAAAACTTTTTTTTTTCTAATAATGAAGGATGAAGTACTCATGGTAAGAAAAGAAAGTTTGTTTCCTAGCATTGGATAATTTATTCTCAAGGCATTAATGAGTACATCAACTGAAGCTTTAAGATAATGTTAAATTTTGCATTGTAACCTTGGATGAAATGCCGACATCTTATTTTACATCCAATGGTATAAAATTCTCATCTTGGATTCCATGAAAGTATTTTTGAAATACCCATATCTAGATACTCAAGTCCTCTTCTATCATTGGAAGATGATGAATGAAAGTTTGAAGATAGAAGCATGAGCATTACATGATAGGAAGAATGAGAGACATCTAAAAGGGAGATTGATATTTTGAAAGGCCCATTAGATGAAGATTCTTGTGCAGAGGAGAATAGGAGGGAAAAAAATCCCAATATGTAAAATATCGAGGACAATTGAGGGAAAGTCTTTTGTTGAAGAGACTCTGAAATTGCAAAAAGTAAAGGGCATAGGCATGCTTTACCATGACAAGTTCCAAGTCAAGTGGGAGAAGTCTAGATACCTAAAAACATCATGAAGTCTTTTACAATGATTTTATGCGACAACTTTTGAATTCATCGGTTCATATAGAGCATTTTACTTCTTTTTCTCTTGGGTGTGCATGCTTCATTGAACATGTGAAAATTAGAGCTGGTTTGGAGGAAGCCCAACCATCTAGCGTCTAGACTTTCAAAATGCCTTGAGAATAAATATGCCATCTCATTGCCCAAAGTAGTGAGAAGTTCATAATTCAAACATTATGTTATTATTTCATAGTATTAATCAAATTCTAAATCTGATTTATCAAATGAATTTTCAATCATTTAAAGGGCCAATAGTATGATTTTGTTTCCACAATCTTATGCATTTGATGCTTGACTTGATGATAAAAACAAATGAATTGAAGGATGAGATTTTAAGAGGATCAAAACCTAGGGGATGTGAAATTTAAAATGCTTGAATAATTTAATTTTGACTCAGTTTCATACTGAATCATTGATGAAATAAACATACGGAATTATCCCAAGGTTTTTTGAATAAGATTATATGTCAAAAACTAAAGATCCATATATGTGTTTTATGATTTGGTATTCCCCCTAGAGAGAGAATTGACATGCAATGAGGTCAAATGAGTTCAAAAAATGACTTCATTTAGGGTCTAAATGAGGTCAATCATGCACATGAAGCTCATCAATATACTTAAAGCCTATTTCATCCTTAAAAGTTCATGAAACTATTTGTTCTCCTCCTAATAAAGTATCATTTATCAAACTCGGCATGAAAATTCTCAGCGTTTTAGAGCTTGTGCCAAGCCTTTGTGACTAATATTATTACAGATCTAGTTTTACTCTAAAAATATGAAAGAAGAACTTGTTCGATTGATGAACTTCTCACCTGCTTATGGAGACCTAGGAATAATAAATGTTACCCATACTTTTTCCATAGAACTTCACAAGATTTCTAAGAAAATATTTCTTATAATAAATGTCAGTATGATTTTAGATTCTAGGTTTGAGTGGTCAAATCCAGTTAATCATTCTGATAAAAATATTATTCTCACATTAATTATCCTTACACTCTGATGACTAGAGACAATTATGTGTACTAACTCTTGAAAATTTTGGGGAAGCATTCAATTACGGCAATGAACTAATTGAAGTTTAAGAGGTTCAAATAAAGGATTTCTAATCATCTCCACAAGAGATGGTCGACTCAAAAAATGGATCTCCTTTAAATAATCTCAAAATTTTAAAACATCACCCTATAAGCTTCCCATAGAATGCAAATTTGAACATGGTTTGATTGAGGATGAAATCTCATTAAACATGAGGAGAATTTTCAAGCAAGTGGCTTGACAAATTGCTTTAAAAATTCTAATTTATCCACTGCAAATAGAAATTTTCTTCTCTTTATCCTCTCTACTTTTTTATTTCAATTATTTATTTCATTTTCTTGACTTTGGGGCCTCTAGTATGTTATTTCTCCTTTTCTCTTGATGTGGAACTCAAAAAAAGTCAATGGTGACGTATGCTTGGAAGAATCAACCTTACCAAGATGTCCCACCTCAAATTTTTATATTCATCTTCATCTGCAATGTATATATTGTTTAACATTCTTGATATTTTATGAATTGGATGCCTTCTATTTTTGGCCAATGCTCTTGATTAGAGATTGTTGAAAATGCATAAAAAGATTTCAACAAATGGAGAAATTCTACCAAATCTCAATTAGGAGAATCCAATGAAGGAATTCAAGGAGATAGACAAATTTGGAAATTGATAATCCAAAATTTTCATTACTAAAATACTCGGTAAGTTGTTGTTGTTTAATCTTGAATCAATCAAAACATATATAATCCTACTTGGTTCAGTGGTAAGTAGAGTGTCAAATCCACGGAGATTATTTCTTTTGTTTGCTTCTCTTTTTTTATTTTTTTACTTTTTTTATTTAACGATACTGTTGACTCCTAAAATCTTACCTTCTTAATTCAAATCAAACTCGATGTGATAGGATTTGAATCAAATTGGAGGAAGGTGATCAACCTGAAAAGTCCCAATAGGGCGGTGGTTTAACCTAAAAGGGGGGGGGTGAATTAGGTTAACTGTTAATTTTAACTTTTATTCTCTACTTTCCTTCTTTACTAAGATTCGTTGTTTAATCACTCACTTCTTGTCCTCTCGATGCACCCGATATTATTATACTGGTTGGGGGACCTAATGTCCCTTAATCCAGTCCCGAGTACTATCGACTCGGATCCTTCTCCTCACCAAATGAAACCTAATCCTCTCACCCCTTAAGTGGGTGAAGGACAATGTTCAAATACAAGGTTTTAGATTTACCCCCTACGGCAAACCTAACACTCACCTTTACCTGTCCCTATGGCACTACCCTACTAAGCCTCGACCTCCTCAGTTGTTGGACGCCCTGACTCCCTCAGGCTGATCTCCACGCGATCGCTCGTCCCTTCACGCCCTGTCGTGCCTCTTCCGCTAGTGCCGCCGACCACCGGTAAATTCAGGCCTCGTCTTCCGGCTTCACTGGACCTTCCCGCTCCCCGAGTTTAGACTCCTTCTTGTCTCAACAATCAAAACACTTTTGTCCTCAACGTGTAAGAATGTGAAAGTGTGTAAATCTGACTACTGCCACTTAAATCTGTGATTCTAATAGTTCTTATTTCTATTGACTCAGGACAAACTTCTAATCTAAAATTAACTTTCTGATAAAGTTGACTTTTTCTAACAGAGTTGACTTTTCTAACCGAGTTGACTCTTCTGACCGAGTTGACTTTTCTGACTCAGTTGACTCTGATTGATCTTTGACCTACCGAACTCAGGATTCTGGATGTCAAGAGAATCAAAATTATAACATCAGTAAATGAATGTGATACAAGCTAAACAAACAATTTAAACCATGAAACAACAATGATTCAAAACTAATTTAATATGATTTACCAAACTACGTCGTGTCTGTCGCTTTGAACCTCAACCTGCTGTAAGTTAATATGCTAGAATTTCTGATGGAGAAAATAACTGAATTCAATTAAACCAACTAAATTAATTAATACACAACCTGACTGATATTTAAAGGAATTATGTAATTGATGAACTAAGTTAATGAAATATAACCCGTAATATACCCCTGTTCGTCACTGTGGAATTCAGCCTGCAGAATATAGAACAGAAAGAGAACAATATACGATATATATGTATATATATATTTCAAATTGGATTGAGATTAAAAGAAAACTTACTTGGAATGCCTCGTTCCCTAACTGTCAATGTTAGTCCACAGGGAGATAAAATACTAAAACTATAATACCTATGTGAATTATGAGAAAATTAAATTAATATATCACCACAATACCTCTTGTTTGCCACTAATGGCTTCAACCTGTTGGTTGTTGAACTAACAGAAATATATAATAGCAGAGAATCGCTATATGTCGACAGTCAAACCAATTTAATTGATGGACAATCTAAACAATAAATTAAACACTATATAATTTTAAAAAGAAATTAATTAAAATAACACACGAGGTACCTCGTCTGTCACTATTAATCTCAACATGCTGTAGATTAAGATAACAGAGTCTATAATGATAGGGATTGACTGTATGCACATAATCAGACTATTTTAATTGAACGAAGATAGAGATGCTTTAATTAACGTTATGCCAATAATTTATAACAGGAATAATCGATATCGAAAAGCAGAGTGAATAGAAAGACTTGGATTCGCAACTCCTACTGATCACTAATCTAATCACGACAACGATTTAAAAGGAATGAAAGCTTTATTACTAAGCTTCTGCAAGCAATCAAAAGCTAGACTCACAGAGAACGAGAAATTACCTCAGACGAGAATTTTACCTAAGATAAAATTTTTGGTTGACCTAACGACGGATTTGAAAGATGCAAGGATAAACCCAAAAGAAAACGCGAATCAAAAACAAAATCTAACTAGAGTTCTATTCAGTGGATCAAACAAAACGAGTCGTTGACAGCGTGTTGGCAAAAACAAGATTGAACTGTCGATGGTGCGTATTCCTCACGGATCGTTGAAGATGCAGAGGATGAAAAAAGAACCGTATGCCAGATGAAGATCTCTCTTCGCACCAGTCTTTTGTCTTCACTTGAATCGCAGAGGAGGAGATGATCGCAGTTCGTTAGGTCGTCAGGGTTGTCGTCAAAATTCATCTATCGCTTGATACCCTAATTTTTCAAACCCTAACACCTTTTATATTGTATCGGGTTAGAGAGGATAAGAAAGGATAAAAATGACGATAAAGCCCTTAATGGACTTATGAATATAAGTGAATAATATTAGTAAATATAAAGTGGACTTTTGAATATATGATCGGATTCTTGCTGCATTTCCTGAAACCAAACTCCATCACAATGAGTAAAATATTAATCTAAGAGTAAAATGAGAAAAAGGTCAATTGATAACTTATGAAATAAAGTTAATACTGCAATTATCTCTCTTTCAATTCAAGAAACAAATTTATATCAAAAACAAGTGCGCTAACACAACCTAATCGCTCGAATTTTTTTAGTGTTGGAAAACTTGCAGAAAAGGGGAAATCTAATGATTAGCCGGTTGATTTGTAGGTGCAGCTCGGGAAACTATTCTCAGCAGAAAATTAGAAGTAAAGAAATAGTTTAGGAGTTAAGAGGTGCAACACCGAATTTAAACTATCATAAACGTTTCACAAATTCTGAAGTAACGAACATTCTGAGATGTTTCGGAAAAAAAACATCGTGATCTTGGGTATGTTCGGAACCCAAGATCCCCCAGGAATACGAAGATTTAAATAGAGATCGAGGAGATGTCTTACCTAGTGTCACCCCACGTCGTGGCCTCAGGAATGAGCATGAGCCACGTCCTCGAATTCCTCCCTGTAGAAATCAAAATCCCCTAACAGTCTCCACAAATTATAAAAAATGCCACTAGAAGAATTTAAAACTTGTAATCTCTTCACGGTTTCCACGCATAAAGATCCGGAAAACAAGAAAATGTTAGGAAACTTCCTGAAAAATTCAAACAGTGTATTAAATCCTCTCAAAGCTGGTTTTGCTCAATTTACCCAAAAGTTCAAGTATAAACTGTCATAATCGGTAGATTTCGCCTTAGTTAGTGTGTAATTTAAGTGATAAATTGAGATTTATCATAAATCTATATGGTAGGGCTAAAGCATACTCGGGCACACCGAAGATGTGACAAATCTCGTTTATTAGATTGATGGAATGCTAGAAAAGAAGTATGTTCCACACGGGAACACCAAAAGAGGTATGTCACCGTTTGTAGGTGATGCAGGACGGGGTAGGAAATCCTAGTGCCTAATCAATTTAACTAAGGCTGACTGTGGATAGGGCATTCAACCCTAACCGAAGGGATATACGAGTCCTAGGCTCTAAGTGTGACCACCTAACCTAAGTGCAAGCAGGTGTGTTGATCAGCGAAGTCTACTCCGGGTAACCCGGGGAAACTCGCGATGATGGTATAGAAGTGATCCTCTCATTCCACGTTCTGAGGTGTAGGATCGCTCGTCGTGGATTTGCCAAAGGCATCAGCCCATATGAAGCCCATGAAACACTTTTAAAAGCAATTAAACTTAAGCGTAGAGGAGTTGGAGCAAACCTTGGGGGCCGGATGCCTGAAGATGGACGGTACGAAGACCTGGAGATCGATCTTGGAAGCATCCGGGTAGGTAAGCGGTAGTCGACTCGTGGCGGTGTCGCGGGTACGAGGTCGGCGCGGGCACGTGAGGGCACAAGCGCGACAAGCACCGGCACATACCGGGTGGAGTGTGCCAATCGCGTTGGCGGGCGGCGCGCCGGGAACACGCGAGGCACCGGATGAGCCCCGCGCACAGGCGCGAGTGGCGTCAGTCATCCGCGGGTGTTGACCAAAACAAGGAGTTTCCGAGACTTGTTGGCGCGGTCTGCCTTCGGGGAGGAGGGGGTGGAGGAGACTGGGGGCCGAAGCGACGTTAGCAGCTAGTGATTCAGTCGTAATTTCTCTCGCTCTATCTGGAGGCCACCCGACTGGCTAGCGAGCAGGGGGAGGGGGACCTTTCGACTGTCTCAACTGGTGATGGCCCGAGACGTGAGGGTAGCTTTGACTGACTGGGCTTCCTGATCGATGGCAGCTGCAATGAGTTTCCCTTCCCCAGCAATTCATCTTTCGTACGTCCTCAAACTTCACTTGACGAAATCACTCTCGACGGCGTCTTAGTCCAGACTAGTCAGCAGGAACAGAGGCTAACGAGGAGGGCGTCAACACCTGTGGAAGGTCGACGGCGAGACCTTCCGGAGGTGGTGAAAGCGAGACAAGGATGACAACCGTTCAGGAAGAAAATCGCAAGATAGAGTGAGTCAATTTGCCTAAGTGTTTGAAAGTCCATCGCGAGCCTCTTCCCTTCTCTTTTCGTCACGTCATGGAGTTACGTTCAGAGTTGCGTCAATGATGGCGCGGGGAAATAGGGGAAGAGGACGCGATAGAGAGAAGTCGAGAAGAGGATGAGAGAGAGTCGTCACGCACAACGGCGATCACGGGGCAACGCGGGCCTCTTCACGCGGCAATGGCATCTCGGTGTCTCTTCATGAGGCGCTTCTTCACGCGGCAACGGCATCTAGGCGTATCTTCATGCGGTGCTTCTTCACGCGGCATCGGCATCTCTTCCCTCTCTCATTCTTCTCGTCGACTCATTCCCCTCTTCTCCCTCCCCCTCTCTTCTAACAAGAAACTAAAAAAACTACAGTGCACTAGGTTTCTCTGGGGTCATCCCTCCGTTATATAGGGCTAGGCTTTGCACTTTCAGATACTGGTATCGAATACCGGTATCTGTAACGGTAACGGTATCGGGTACTGTTAAGGTTCTAAACAGTTCCCGATACATACAGTACCCGATACCGACATCCACATGTCGGTATCGGTTTCCGATACCGTCATCCGCTAACGGCTACAGGTGGGTGTCGATACCGGATATCGATATCGGAACCGATACCGATACCGATACCGACATCCGGTTTAACCTAATACCTAATACTTAATACCCGATTACCCTAAGTCCCTAAGTCCTAAGTTAGTAAATCAATCAATTAAATCCTAACTTATCGTCATCGTCGACATCTTCAAAATACTTCCCTCATCGTCATCGAGCACTTTCTCTTCAAAATACTTCCCTCTCTCTTGTCCGATTTTTTCTTCGACATCTTCACTCTCTGCGTAGCGTTCTTCCGGCGTAACAGTGTGAGAAAAATTAAACAATCTGAAACATGCTATGGTGGAACGCTTGGAAGAAAACAGGAGCAAACCTCAAATTTGAGGCCGGAAACGGGGCTGCCGGACCTTTAAATTTGGGGAAACGCAACAGTGTGAGAAAATTTGAGGGGAAGAGAAAGTGGGAGAAGGAACGCCGGCCGCAGGTGAGACCGTGAGAGAGAGAGAGAGAGAGAGAGAGAGAGAGAATGCCAGAACGGGGAGAGAGAGAGAGAGAGAGAGAGAGAGAGAGAGAGAGAGAGAGAGAATGCCATAATTTATCCATTTTATGGAACACGAGAGAATACCGTCATCCGGTACCGGTATCTCCCGATACCGTCATCCAGTACCGTCATCCGGCACCGGATCGGTACTGGAAGCATCCAGTATCGCACCCGAACTCCCCTTTCTCCGATACCGTCATTCCACAACTGGATGACGGTATCGGCAGATACCGGTACCGGATGACGGTAGGTGAACCCTATATAGGGCCTGTAATAGGCCTAAGGGAGGGGAAGCCCATGATGGGCCCCACTAGAGGCCCAAACCCAAAGAAGGGCCCCCAAAAGAGAGAAAACACCCCGACCTTAGGGCTTAATTGGGCTCCAAACGAAGGCCCAATAAACCCTAAGGACGAGAAAAAGAATATGCCGGGGAAGGAGAGTAAATGGGCCTGCTAGAACACATTAGGCCCGTAAGTTTTAGAGAGGAAATAATAGAGCCAGTGAATTCGGCTTGATGTTGACGCAGATATGGGTGAGATCTAGAAGGGTCAAGCTTGGCTCTTTTGTCTTCGCATGTCGGTCGTCGGCGTCTCCCGCACTGATGGAGATGGGTCAGGCTCGCCATCAGTAGGAGGCCACAAAATCCTAAGGCACAACCCTTTGAAGAAAATTATTAACAAAAGATAAGACAAGTTGTTGACAAAGATAGGCCTATTAAAGGCCAATAGAGGATACAAAAAATAATAATGAAAATATGGAAAAAATGAAAAATTGGGCGGAATGAATCCTAATAATAGAAGAAAGTTGTGTCCTAGGCCAAGGTCTACCAAAGTTATTGAAGTGTGCCCGGGGTCGTGGTCGTGGTCCCTCCAATGGTCGGACCACGGTTGTGGTCCCATCCTCTAATGGTGGGCCGTGGTCCTGAAAAAGGATGAGTCGTGGTCCCATCCTCTATTTCAGTTTCTTAGTGCTTAATTTTTCTCTGACTTTTTTTTTTAACTTAAATTTTTAATTTGTTGATTGATTTTTAATGTTTTCTCTTATCGACCGCCACCGCCTGTTGAAGAGATCAAGGTCGACGATGTCGATTGATTACCAGATATCTCTTCCGCGTGACGATTATCACACTGATGATCAGGATCGGTAATTTAGCATATTTTGACTAAGTCAAAAAAAAAAAAAAACTCACGCGAAACACGTGATGTTTCACGAGAAACATGGCTTATGCCCCCGGAAGATCTGCGCGGACCTCCGACTCTCTCATGAAGCTCGACGGGCTCAAGGAATCTCTCGCCTTTAATTCTATTACGTTATGATGACGTGAGCATTCTCGAGCTGGGCCATCTTCCACTGGCTGACACCATTGGAAATATTTTACCAGCCATCCAAGGTTTGGGAGAGAGAGAGGTATGATTTCCCTCTCTCTCGCCATCTCTCTCTGTCTCTCGTGCTCGATGCTTTATTCAAAACCAGGCTCCTGTCTCTCTCTTCATGATGCTACTGTTTCGGAGACCAGGGCTGTGCAAACATGTTCGTGCACATGCCCGTGTTCATTTCCCCGACAACGAACAAATCATTTGTCCTCTCTGCGACCGGGAGAATCCCTGAATATCGACCATTTTTCTGATTTAGAAAATTTAAAATTGAACTTCTCTTCCTTCTCCGAGACCGAACGATATCTCTCATTCCCCCTCATCATCTCATTTCCATTCTCCGTTTCTAGTCAAACCCTCCGGTTCTCTCCCTTTTCTTTTCCATCTTTCTTTGATCTGTTCTAATCACGAAATGCCACCTCGTATCCTTTTGCGACGCGGGAAAGCTGTCCGAGTTCACGGCGCTACGCGTCCGACGGATAATTTTCAACTCTTCGAACTTGATCCGGTCAAAGTCTTTGCAGACTTTTTATAATAATGCTGTCTCGCTGACGTGTCGCAGGGATTCGTGGGCCCCATCTCGCGTTCGCGTGGTTAGTCGACGCGTGGGAATATTCAGGTTGTTGCGTGGTCAACGGCACCATTTGCCATCGGAAACGTCCTATCGAGGCCCTTCGGCACGGCAAATCATAGTGGGACTGTCCGCACGTCTCCCAGAAAGGGAGAGAAATTCACCCAGAAAACCCGGCGCCAGTTCATCCACAGATGTCCACGTCACTTCTAGATGGTGACGTGTCCCATTAGTTTTATACGTGGGTGGCCAAGATTGGCTCCAGCTGGATCGTGGGGACACGCAATAATTACCTTTGACGGCATTTATTGGGCTTTATCTGCTGACGTTGTTGGGCAGATCAGGCTCAATGTTCACTTAAATTCTTTGAAAAAATCTGAAAAATTAACTATATTTGGCCACACCCTTCTCATCCGACGTGTCAAACACGTAACCCTGGGCCCACGTCGACTTCAAACTTTAAAAGATAAGGACGAATAGTTGGCAGATGACATGGACGAATCTCAGCCACGGACGGTATCTTTTTATCTCTCTTCTGTTGATTTTATTCTATATGCCACGTAATTTTCTCCTCAATAATTTCCCGTAAAGCAACTACTCACGAGTCATGCCTGGAAATACGCCAAACGCGGGATGCGGAAATGGATAACCGTTTCCCCTCGAGTGCCGTTCTCGCGGCCTCGAGTGACGAGACCGCAGCGTGGGGCCCACATTAGAAAAAAAAAATCCGGACCGGAAAAAAAGTAATATGAAAAAAATAAATTTGGAGGCCTGTGATCGCGGGAGTGGCGAAAGTATGGGTCCCACATCTTCAAATTAATTCACGGAGGGCGGGAAAGAAACGTCAGAAAGCGAAATGATGATCTCGCTGAGGCAAAGGGCGGTGATCGAGGAGACGAACGAAGACGGTGATGAGATCGCGGTGGCCGTTACGTGAGGAATTGTTGGGAATTGTGGGTCCCGCACGAAGAAATAAATCCAACCCGCGAAGGAAGAGGAAAATGGAGGATAGGAGAGAGACCGCGTGGGAAGGAGACCTTCTCCGTCGCCGCCGGCGGATATCTGCCGGACAGTCCGCCGCCGGAGAGATCTCCGGTGATCGCCAGTTTCCAAGGAATGCCGGAAAACTGGATATCGTCGCCGGAGAGGTTTGAGGAGGAAGAGGAGGATCAGCAGAAGCAGCAGAAGCTCAAAGGATGGAAGTACGAGCTAGGTAGAACGCTCGGGGAGGGAAACTTCGGCAAGGTCAAGTACGCGACGCACCTCGAGTCCGGGAGAGCTTTCGCGGTGAAGATCCTCGACAAGCAGAGGATTATAGCCCTCAAGATCGATGGACAGGTCAGTGCGGATTATAGATCCGGCGCAATAGTTATCTGCTGTTTAGTTTTTTTATTTTTTTCTGCCAAAATATGTTGCGATTGTTTAAATAGGGTTTTGATGTAATAATTCTGTTCTCAATCATGTTTTTCCGCCGGAGGATGATCCGTCGGAATATTGATCACCGGATGAGCTTTTTCTGTTGTTTTTGGTAAAATTGTTCAGTTTTGATGCTAATCTTCGATCTTCGATCAATTTGTCTAATCGATATTCCGCCCGGACGATGATCCGGCTGAATATTGACCGGCGGATGAGTCTCTGTTCTTTTTGGGGTAAACGGTGATGCGAGTGATTATGTTAGGGTTTTGAAGCTATATTCCTTTTTCAATCATTGTTTCTGATCAATTATGCATCCATTGGCGAAATTTTTCTTTTGTTTCAATGAGGAATTTTATGGTGATATTCTTTTCAGATCATCGATGGAGTAATCGAAGCCATACGGATGTTGCTTTATCTGACGATTTTCCATAAATCTACTGTTACAGATAAAGAGGGAGATTAGGACGTTGAAAATGATGAAGCATCCTCACGTCGTCCGACTCCATGAGGTGTCATTTCTGGAATTTCTCCTCTTTTGCACGTTCCCTGTATGCGAATTCAATCCGTCTGTTTTTCATTTCTATTTTGCGTTTCCTTCTTTATCATGGTTGTTTTCAATTTTCACGTATTACTGGATGATCGTGATGGTGCATGGAAAGCCTTCTTGAGAAATATTGTCGACATGGAAATTAGGGCTCAGGTTTGAGAGATCCCCACCGATCACTCTATTGCGTGCCCGCTGGTAGATTTTGTGGCAGGACATGGTGCCCTTTCTCCGACTACTATCCATACCATCTGCCGAATTTTTTCCTCAATATTCCGTCGTTGTTCGTCCAGAGCGATGAAAACGAGGGGTGGTCAAAAAATGAAAGCGCGGATTCGTCGTCTTATCCACGACGACGTTTGCTTGGCTCTATTTAACTGCCTCTCCAGCGTGGCTGAATTAGACTCTTTTTGGACTTTTTTGTTGAATTCAGGAGATTCGCCCATAATTGGCTTGTCGTATACCGAATGAGGCGTCGAGTAGCCGTCGCCTAAGATTTTTTTTGCCCTTCTTGCTGATGAAATTTCTTGAACTCTGTTCGTCTTTCGCGAGGTTTTGGGAGCCTTTCTTTTACTAAACTTGTTATTTTATCCACGGTCAACATCTGGTCAATGATGTTAACTGTTCAGTCCCCAACTTTTCTATTTTTAATAACGTATTTGGGGTGGCGATATGCCCATTACCACCATCTATGGCAGGTCTCAGCGAGCCGGACGAAAATCTATATGGTACTGGAGTACGTCAACGGGGGAGAGCTTTTCGACAAAATCGTAAGCAGAACCTAATAATTTCCTTACTTATTCTCTCCATCTCATTGTCTCTCTCCAAACTCAGGCGTCTAGAGGAAAGCTTTCAGAGCAAGAAGGGCGAAGACTATTCCAGCAGCTAATTGACGGCCTAAGTTATTGCCATTCAAAAGGCGTTTATCACCGGGATTTGAAGGTGAATATAAAGGGCAACTCTGTCAAATAGTAACTCTTTCGCGAAATCAATTGGTCCATATTTTCGATCTACAGCCGGAGAACATCCTCGTGGATTGCAAGGGAAACGTAAAGATATCTGATTTCGGCCTCAGCGCCTTGTCGCAACATTTGGGGGTTCATTTCTCTCTCTGACGAATCTCTCTCCTATGTCACTTCCTCTTAATCACTTCCCTGATATCCTTTTTCTTTTTTAACAATTTCAGAACGATGGTCTTCTCCACACCACCTGCGGGAGCCCTAACTACATCGCTCCAGAGGTGGGCACTTCAATTAATTTCAAAATAGCCTCGCTTCTTCTCGTTTCATCTCGAAAGGTTTACTTTTTCTTCGTAGATTCTTACTAAGAGAGGCTACGACGGTGCCGCATCGGACATCTGGTCTTGCGGTGTGATCTTGTACGTGATCCTGACCGGTCATCTTCCTTTCGACGATAGAAATCTAGCTGTGCTCTACCACAAGGTACTTATCTACGTTTTTTACGTGCTTTGTCAGCGCGAAACGAATATTAAAAATAAAAATAAAAAGCGTATTCTGGTTGAAAGATCTCCAAGGGCGAGACCCAATTCCCAAAATGGCTTTCTCCTGGCGCGACAAAACTGATCCGGAGGATCCTCGACCCGAACCCTAAGAAGAGGCCGACGGTTGATGAAATCAGAGCCGACGACTGGTTCAAGAAGGATTACATTCCTGCTTTGCCCGACGAGGACGACGAGGATCCGCACTTTGATTTCGATGAGTTCTCTCTCAAGGAGGTTGTCTGTCTATCTCTCTCTCATCTCAATTTTTATAAATTCTCTCAAGGAAAAGCTTCACGAGATAAAAGGGCAAGTTTTGATCATATTTTCCGATCTTTGAAGGCGGCGGCATTGGGACAGCGGGAGGGGGTTCCATCGTTCATCAACGCGTTTGCCCTGATCGGAATGTCCTCATCCCTGGATCTCTCCGGGTTCTTCGAGAAAGAGGTGAGCTTCTCTCTCTCATTCTCTATCTCGCATTCGTTTTCTTCTCCATGTGATGTGAATGACCGTTGGATCACAGGACGTCTCTGAGAGGAAGATCAGATTCACTTCAAGCTATTCTTCAAAATGCGTCCTGGAGAGGATTGAGAGCGTCGTCACCGAAATTGGGTTTCAAGTCCGGCGGCGGGGGGGAATGGTAAAAAAACCTAATTCTTCTTATCAGTTCTTCATCTTTAAAAGGCTAACTCTTCTCGTCATCATGTTTCTGCAGCTGAAGATTACTCAGCCTGGGGAAGGTTCCAAGACCAACGCGAATTTATCTGTTGCAGCCGAGGTAACATAGATACCTTGCTCAATTCGCTGGAAAATGTTTCTCCGGGTTCTAGGGTTCTTACTGTTTATTTGAAACGTGTTACAGGTTTTTGAGGTCAGCCCATCGCTCTACGTAGTGGAGCTTAGAAAGTCGTCCGGAGATTCTTCTTCCTACAGATATGTACGGCTCGTTCTTCTTCCTCATGATTACACTCTTCCCCTTCTAGTTTCTATTCTTCCGCCGAAACATTCTTATTAATTTTCTTAATTAATTTATTTAGAATTATTTTTCTTATTTATTTTGTATTCCTCCAGTTAAAGTTTATGTTTCTCTTCGTCTGATTCTCAAAGATATTTTTAATGTTTCTTCATATGCTCAAAGAGATTCTTCTTCTTCTTATTCCCAGCTTTTTTATTCTTCTCCTTGTAATTCCCTCTCATTCCCAGATTTTTTAAAAAATCTTCTTCTTGTTCTTAACGCGGAGATTTTCTTTCAATCCTTCTTTTTCTTCTTATTCTCTGGCTTTTTAATTCTCATTCTCCAAGGTTCTTATTCATGAAGTTTCTCTCTTCTTTATCTACTTCTGTGTCTTTCTTTCAGTCCTTTTTCTTCTTATTCTCTGGCTTTTTAATTCTCATTCTCCAAGGTTTTTATTAATGAGGCTTCTTCGACTTCGCAGTCTTCTTATTCCTCTCGTTTTTCTTTTTCTTTTTTCTCTCCTGACGTATAACTCTTCGTCTTCTTCCTCGTGGGTGCAGCTTTGTGCGAAGCTTGCCGAGGAACTGGGGAAGGCCCAGCCACAGATCGCCGACTTCGCCGTCCCCGCCGCGCCTCTAACCATTCCTCTCGTGGAGTGACGTAAGCAGACACGTCGCCCTCTTCTCCTCTCTATCTTCTCTTCTTCCCCGCGTTCCTAATCGGCGTAGGGGGAGAGGATAGACGGGCGGAGAGGTCATTCTTGATTTGTATTTCGCGAGAGATGCGGAGAGAATCATTCGAGTTTACGAGAAGAGAAGTAAATATTATTGCATACTGAAAGGGCCCAGAAAATATGATGAAAAAATTTCAAGATCATTTCAATGAGCTGAATCCCACACGAATCAGATCTTAAATTGAAGAAGAATGTGAAGAGAGAAGTTGGATAGAGACAATTGTGCAAGAACAGAGCGAACATGAACACATAAAAAAATAGGAAAATTTCTAAGCTTTGAAAAATTAATCTGAACTTGAAAGGCAATATATTAATGAAAAAAAAACCTAATTAACTCGAGATCAAAATGAAATTGATATAACTAATCGCTATTCCAAAAAAATTTAATTCTCATATGTCAAAGCATAAATTTGACATTCAGGTAAAAAAATTCTCCTCTATCTCTCGTCGAAAGCTTGATAACCTAGTCTCAATAGAAGTGAAAATAAGTCTAGAAAAAAAAAAAAAAAACAATTGAGACAAAATGATATCTTTTTCTAGTCTGATCAATGAGGGTTTTCAATGATATTTTATCATAGAAAATGGAGTTAAAAAAGAAAAAAAAAGCCAAAATGAAGTTGTGGGCTTCCAATTTCTTGAAGTGGTTATGGACCCACTAGATTGCACTTGTGTTTGTCGTTAATCAAAGAAGAAGCCATCGAATCATCCCCTACAATTGCATTGCGATTGAACGACTGCGGTGACGCCCCAAAGAAGAGAGAGACATGCGAATGATATGGAGTGTTACTACGACATTTAAGGAGATCAACGCTTCAACGTCTTCACGTGTCATGAAACTTGGGCTTCGTGGCCCATGTTTTCACGTAGCAAAATAGTCTTTGCCATGAACCCCTTTAGTGATTAAGTGAAGACGTTGAATCTCAACATTTGAAAATCATCATTAGACCATGTAGCTTAGGAAAGAAATTAATACAAGAGTAAGTTAAAATTTATGAAACTTTTTCTTATATGACACCATGGAAGCGTTGACTTTGCATTGAATGTGCATGCACCACCCAACTGCATTGTTGATAAGTTGAAATAGTGCGGTCATTAATAATGCATGACCAACGATCAAACAAACCAAAGCCACTGATTTGAATCAATAATGTTAGAATTAAATTGAATGAAAGTTGAAATCCACAAAGAATTTAGTTTACTTTCAGCCTTCTTTAGATTGGGTCAAAATGGATGATGAAATGAGGAGAGAACATGGAAAAGATATTTTTACAAAGTGGAAGATCAGATCTATCAATTGAATCAAATTCCACATTATTTGGATTAAATAAAGAGAAATCAAACATAGAATTAGAGAGAGAATTCACAGATTGATAGAGAGCAAGTAACAGAATTCAATGAAATTCTCCTAACCAAAGCTTCTAAAATTGATCCAAACCTATTTGAAGAAATTCTTAGGATTAGAAGACAACTAACCCAAAAATATCAAGACACTTATCCAAGTTGTCACCAGATGAAAGTCCTTTTCATTCTCCACTCTGGTGGATGAATTTATGGATCCATGAAACAAATTCTCCCTATTCATTCAACAAAATATTTATTAGAAGCATGCAATGTAAGTGTCACAGAATTTATAACAAGATTTAATAAAAAGATCTCAAGAATAACCATACACATGAATGATCAATAGAAATTTTAAGAGATGTTTTCCATAAGAGGAGAATAGGGATTTCAAAGGGTAAGGTAGTCAATAATGTTGTGGGCATTGGATCTTCTTAGGTGAATATCAAAGGATTGTGGTCCACTTGCACTGCTCACAAAATTAGGAGTCACTAATGAGATGAATTTGTGTGGTCATTGAAAACACATGAATGCATGTCCAAAAAAATTACCAAACTCACAAATTTAAAGTTTTTATCAATAATCAATTAGTATAATGGTGAATAAGGGTCTAATCCAAGGAGAAATATGGAATTTTTAGGTATTCTTTAAATTCAATTAAATTGGATGAGGAATTGAGGCAAAAATTAAGGGATTTTAGTAAATTTGGAAAGAAGAAACCAAGAAAACTCCACAAAATGAAAAATCACAATATATTTAGATCAGTAATCGTGGAGAAACCAAGAAGCAAAATCTAGGTAGAAAATTCAATTGTAAAGAGAGAGAAATTAGAGAAACTTAGTAAAATACGACTAATCTACTATTTGAAATCAAAATCTAATGTTATAGGAAGAAAGATTAGAGAGAAAACATGTAGTCTAACCCAAAATCGTGGTCAAAATGATCCAATTCATCCCCGGATAATGGCTTTTCATTCCTTATTTTGAAAAACAAGAATCTAATGTTCAAGAGGCAAATTCTCTCGATTCCCTCAACAAAATCTCACTTTCAAACACTCCTTGGATGCGGAAATGAGTCTAGAATAAGAAGGAACCAAGAGATTCAAGGATTGAAATGTCTATATAGTTCAATTACTTGAAACATCAGATAATGCTCTTTCTATCGAAGAACAAGGGTATTAAATAGGGTAAATTTGGGTGCGATCGTTCAATTTGTCTCTTCATCGTCAATCAAATGTTCAAATGAAATGCTTGGATGTGAATTGTCATGATTAAGTCCTGTTCGTCTGATCGAAGATAGAGCATCCAGATTTTGTCACTTCATGTGTGAAGAAGAAGTGTCATGTAACGCTTGCGTTTGATCTTCATTGAACGGATGAGATGTCATCAGGCATTCATAGGAGTCCATCAAGCGTGATTTAATCTCAACTGTTATAACTCAGATGAACGAATGAGATTAAACATTTTAAAAGATGAATCATCGCCCAATCAAATGCCGCCATGTACCCCCCGACTTAAGTGAAGATCGACGGCTTCGATTTAGTTCATGAATTGGACGCTTCTTGTCATGCCACATAACCTACTCATAAGAAGAAAGAAAAATAGTCCCAGATGACAAAAATCGAGGCAAAAATTGTGTATAAATGTAGCACGGTCTTAGTGGGTTAGCTTATATCCATGAATAGATGCTTAATCCACTAATGACGAATGCACACACACACGCGTGCCCCACACGTGGCACATGCATACATTGCTATGCAAGCAATCCATTCACGTTATCCACCATGTCAGTGCACGATGAAATAAATTTTTTTTAATGTTTTAAATAAAAATATATTCAAACTCAATTCAAACAAATTCCAAAAAATTCCAAAAAATATCATAAAATCTCTAAAAATTATAAAGAAATTTTCTCGTACTATTTAACATTAAAACCCAATTATAAAAATGTGAATAATTTAATATCAAATATCTATCATAATTATTTATGATTATCCCTAAAAATAGTACATTTCGATTATAACTTAAATTTCATATAATGATAGACATGCACTCATAATATGATAGCATGCATAAGAATGGAATGTTTTATGCCTTAATTTTTATTAATTATCATATAATTACATGAATAGATCGCATGTTATCAGTCACCACAATATCTCTCTTTGAATAGGTGAAGATCAATAGTATTGGTCAATCCATTTGATCAAACCGCTGAAATATCATGCGCGATTTAAAATGTGTTGGCTATGTGAAGATTTTAATTTAAGATAATGATGCCACATACCTGATCGCATATGTGAAGATTGATGGGAGATATTTAATTGTGACATCTAATACCTTCGGGGTGTGACATGTCATTGGTCAACATTTGTCCCACGTGGATTAGATACTTGAATCAAGGACCCTATGTAAGAAACATGATTAATGCCCTGTTGTAAACTTTGATTGGGCAAAACAACTAAAGTCTATCACTCTCCTCTTCAGTTCCACATAGGTGCTTCCAGTGCACCTCATGAGAGTTGCACGAAAATGGGCCCCATATTTTTGATTTAGGCCTTTCATGCTTTTTTTTTAATAAAAAAGACGACTAGAAAAATAGAAAATGTTGAGAAAATTAATAACCTTCAAAATATAAGGCCTTTTTTATGAAATTTGAGAAAAAAATTAGGAAATAAATAAATTCATTATCATGCCATTCATATACTAAAACTGAAAATACAAATAATGAGAAGATCAATATTTTGACTTGTTATGATATGCATAAAAATAGACAGATATGATTACAACGTATACCAAAATGATAAAAAAAATTTATTAAAAAAATTATACAATTATTTTTAAGTACGAGGGTTGTGCCATGCAATAATGTTGCTAGCTCTACGAGCAAATATCACTGTAAAATTTAGAAAATACTTTGAAAAAATCATATCTTCTACATAAAATTTCAAGGTGAATTAAAAATGAAATGTCTTATTCTTCTTTCAATTATTTATAATTATAACCATATAAATCCTAAAAATTCAAATCTCAAGAAAATAAAGCTAATATTGAAAGAATTTTAATGTTTGAAAAGTGGAACTTATGAATTTATAAAAAATAACTTTCAAATAAGGTGTATTGAGATTTCAAGTTAAATAGCATGATATTCATGAAAATCCACTCTAATAAAGATAACATGAATTTTAATAGTATGAATTAGGCCTTCACATGCACTAATAATCATATAATGCAAGCATATATTGCATGTTATCAATGTCGGTGCTGGCTCTTCTAATGATGAGGCTAATGTTCTTGCCCCACCAATAGTCCTAGATGTTGCATGGCAAAGAAAGTGAGTAAGTAAATTTTAGTTTTGACAAAGCATATATAGTTATTCTTGTTTTAGTTGTGGAAGATTGTGGAACCCACTTTGCATGCTTGGAAGCCATGAGAGATCATGATGTGGTGGAACTTCTCAAACTCTGTCTTGGATCCTATTTAGCCCATAGATGTATTTTTTAAGAACACATATCTTAGAACCCTATAAAGAATGACATTAGAGACATCTAGTTGAGCCTATCTCCACCCATTGTTCACAAATAAAAAGAGAAACACTAAGATTTTGTTGTGTCATGCCATATGGAAGAAGGTACATGTGTGGTTAGGACTACGCTTGTAAAATACCTTCAAATATATGGTAGGCATTATGATGTCTGAAAAACATATAATTTATAGATGAATTTACATGATTATTAACGTAATTAAGGCATAAAATATTTTATTCTTATGTATGTTATCATATTTTGAGTGTATATCTATCATTTCATGTAATTTTACGTTACGATATAAAAATGTATCATTTTAAGGATAATTATGCATAATTCAAATAATATATTTTTATGCCCTTTTATATTTGAGATCATAATTGGGTTTTCTTGATTAAATAATAAGATAAAATATTTTTAGATACACTCATGTATTTTTCTAGTTTTATGTTCTAAGAGAAATGAGTGTACTTTTAAAATAAAATATTTATTCTATTGTTATTTAAATAAATTGATTAATTAGAATGATAGATAATTTAATTTCTAATCCAAAAAAATTTTTTGGATTAATTTGTAGTTGTATTTTGAAAGTTATAAATTTTCTAATTTTAGGGATTTTTTTGGAATTTTCCTGAATTTATTTAGACATTGTCAATTTTAAAGAAATACAAAAAAATGGTTTTATATCGCACAATGATGTGGCAGCTGACGCCACTAGCAAAGTGTTGTCACGTGACAACACATGAGCACGCCACGTGGCACGTTAGTGGACTTGGGCGAGCGCGTTAGTGCATGTGCGTGAGTGCACGTGTGTGTATGTGTGTGCATGAATATAGTTAGTGTGTTAAGCATCCTTTTTAGGACATAAGCTAACCCACTAAATATGCATACCTTATATTCCCGTCAAATCGCTTTGAATTTTTCTATGTGGGAATATTTCTCTTTGCGATCATCGATTTTCACTTACTCGAGGGGTACGTAACCGCATCTAACTAGGCAACAATTCATTTTAAGATGATTTAATATTAGCCACTCATTTTGTGAGTTATAACGGTCGAGATTAAAACCGCCTGATGGACTCCCGTTGACATGTGGACTCACCTCGAACGCTCGATGAAGATCAAATGGCGGACATTAAGCGACGCTTCTTCTCCACGCACAATGGGCAAAATCTGAGCGCTTTATCGTCAATCGAACGAATGAGACTTAACGACGATGATTCATGATCAAAAGTTTTATCTGAGCTGTTAATTGAAGATGAAGGGGCGCATCCAACGGTCGCTCCCAAATTTCTCTATAAATTTTATGTTCTTCTACGAAAAATTTTATTCTTCTATGTTTCGAGCAAATCGAATTGTTTAGAAAACTTAGTCCTTGAATCTCTTGCTTTCTTCTTCTTCTAGACTTATTTCTGCATCCTAGGAGTGTTTGAAATCAATATTTTTTGGAGAAAATAGAAATAAATCAACTCTTGAAAGCCAAACTTTATTTTTGAAATCATGGAATGAAAAGTCTTTAATCCGTCGATCAAATTAGATCATTTCGAGCGTGACTTCAAGTTAGATTACATGATTTTCTCTTAATCTTTCTTCATGTTGAATTAGATTTTAATTTTTAATGATAGATTAATCGAATTGTAGATAATTTTAGATTTTCTCTCTCTTCACAAATGAAATTTCCTCCTCAATTTTACTCCATTTCTCTGCGAATATTGATTGAAATTTGATGATTTTTGATTCCATGGATTCTTCTTGGAGTCTTATTTTTTAATATACTAAAATCCCTAATTTCTCACCTCAATTCGTTGTCCTATTCGATAGAATTTCAAAGACACCTAAAAAAATCCCTTATTTCTGTATGGATTTGACCCTTATTTACCATTATACTATCTAATTTTTAATTCTTTCTCAAAATTGGTGAGTTTGGTAATTGTTTTGACACAAAATCATATGTATTTAATGAATGGATGATTTCATTTTTTTCAATGTCCAATCATTGCATATGGGTTACATTTTGGTGAGAATCCCTATTTAAAAGTCATGATGATAGTGTTGGATAGTAAAGGAACTACTTCCTGTGTTTTGCACTAAATGAGGCTGGACTCTCAAAAACCATAATTGACTTCAACCCAAGTGCCTCCAAAGTCTCTAAACATGTCATGAGAATTGAATTAGAGGTAAAATTTTAGGAAAAGGAAAAAAATGAATTAGAGGTGGCTATAGGATACTGCTGGGATCTAAGGCTTGACAAGCTCTCCAAGTTTTCAACCAAAACAATGATTGCAGCGGAAGATGTTGAATCAAAACATTCAACAGAGTTGAAGCACGAAGAATAGATGATCTCGTCATCCATTCTAGGTGATCCTATCATCTAGTATAGAATAAAATTCATACTTACATGGAACATTTGAAAGAGTTCTTCAACCGTTCGAGCGTCCGGTCTCTAGCGGTATCCACACGGTCTCCAGATGGTCGGATCTCCTCTTGAGCACTCGTCACCACGAGAGGAAGAGAAGAGAGAGGAGAAGTTCCACTGGGTTTTCATGGGCACCACTATTATGGTCATTCTCCCCCTATTTAAAGACTTTGGGAATTTGAAATTTTTCACAAAAACTCTTATTATTATTTCTATATCCACCGACGTCCATTGACTTTATGTGTGTGACCCTCTAGGTTCATATATCTCACCAGTTAATGACTCTATCAACCCAATAACTATATTAACATATAGATTAATTGACTAAGTATTGATTTAACCCAATCGAGAGGTTGAGTCGCCAGCCCGGTGGGTGCCAAGCTACACCACATGCTTTGGGAGATATGGAGTATACTAGAACTCTTTCATGGAACATTGTCGTCATTGTTTACCGTGTACGTATAATCCTTCATCCACACGAGACTCATGAATGACTTAGGGTATGTTTAATTATCAAATCATAATCGGTCACTGATAACATGCAATCTTAACATGATAAAACATGATTATTCATGCAATTTAAGGCATAAAACATTATATTTATGTGCATGTTATCATACTTTGAGTGCATTTCTATCATTCTATGCAATTTTATGTTATAATCTCAAAATACACTAAATTAGGGTTAATTGTGATAAATTAAGGACAAATGATTTTATACCTATCTTTACTTGAGGTTATAAGTGATTTTTAAAGTTAAATAATAAGAGAAATTATTTTTATAAACATTCATTTAAATTTCTAAACTTAAAATCTTAAGGAAATGAGTGTATTTTTGAAATATAAATTAAATCTATTGTTATTTAAATATTTTGAATTTTTAGAATGATAGATAATTAAATTTCAGATCAAATGAAAGAAATTTGGATTAATTTGGAGTTGTATTTTAAAAGATATGATTTTTTTACAATTTTTAGGGATTTTTTTCTGAATTTTTTTCCTGATTTTTATGATTTTAATTTCGATTTAAATAGATTAAAATAAATAATAAAAAAATGCAAAAAGCGCGCGGGTCCCACGCGGGTGCGACGTGGCACGCAAGGCCACGTGGCAGAGCCACGCGGACCCGCGCAGTGCGCCTACGTGGCGCGTTTTATATATATTATATATTTATTACATATATAGGTAAAAGGGGTCTTCAGCCTTCCCTAGATGGGAAGGGTTATTAACCCTTTAGATCGTCGGGTCTTATAAACCCGACGATCTCTTCTTTTTTTTCCCATGTGGGACTAACCCACACTTTACTTACCTTTCAGGTGACGTGGATGCGTGCGGAGCATTGGATCGGGCGGCGCGCGAGATCTCGTGCGTCGATCGCGTGAGCGCGGTCCACGGATCAGAGATCAACGCACGTGTCTTAAAACCTTTATTATAACGGTCGGATTAGATGCGACGTGGCAGCATCACAAGCCTCCATCACGTGGACGAGTGGACCACCGGAGATCATCAAAACACGTGTCTTAAAAGCCAAGTTATAACGGTCCAGATCGCACGCGATCAAACGCATCCAAAGCGTTAGATTGCGATCTAACGGACGAGCTTTCACGCGTTTTATAACGCATATCTCAAGATCAATCAGGAGCGTCCATTCAAGATCGTAAGGCCCATCTTCAATCGTAACGGTTCGCCGTTACGAACGCATCGCGACCGTTGATGAAGCCTCAATTACACCGATTGGACGGTTACGCTTTTTTGCCCCTATAAATAGACGAGTTCTTCGTCGTTTTTATGTATTCTTGAGAGATTTGATCTAATTGACCTATCTATACGCATCTTCTCTTGAATATCTCTCTTGTAATCGCTTCTAGAAAAGATTCCGCGTCCACGGAGTGTTTATAAGAGAGATTTCGACGATCGTGTGAGGAGAATTTGTCTCTTGAATTCCGATTATCACGTTTGAAATCGCGGAATGAATAGCCATCGATCCGGCGATCAATTGGATCGATTCAATCATTATTTCGGGTTAGAAATCATGTTTTCTCTTTAATCTATCGTCATGTGACTTTAATTTGTAATTTAGGATCTTAATTTAGCTTAATTTAGAGTTTAATTTCTGTTTATGTTCATCGCGATTCCGAAAATTTCTTCCCACTTCTATCTTTGATTTCTCCATGATTACAAATCCAAATCGAGCGATTTTTGATTCCACGGATAGATCTTTGAGTTATCTTTCTAAAAACACCATTTTCCCTAATTTCTCACCTCAATTCATCGTCCAATTTGACCAAATTCCAAAGGATATCTCGAAAATACCTAAATTCCCTGTGGATTCGACCCTTATTTACCATTATACCCTTCAATTCTCTCTTAATTCCCCAAATTGGTAAATTCGGATTAATTTTTGACGTGATACCGCGTGAAATCGACGACCTCGCGGTCTCGTCTCGTCAAATGGCGCCGTTGCCGGGGAATTTAAGGCATATTTTTGAGATAATTCGTTAATTTTGACTTGGTCAACATCAGATGTTTCTTTTATTTCTTGAATTTAACTCGCATCGACCATAATTGGAGTGATCCGAAGTGAATTCTATCTTCGTGATCCTTAATTCGACAAGAATAAGTGAATTCGACCCCTTCTCTACGGATTACGGGTGATCATTTTTCAAAATCGAGTTAAGAAATTATAAACACTCACGGATATCGACAACCCAGGTATGATCTTTGCCATTATTTGATAAATTAGTAGTATATAATTATTTTCATGGAATGTCATTCATTTAGAAAACGTGTTTTAATGCCTTCCGAAGATGAAATCTATCTTAAATGATCCTCAACTTGATGCCATCTTGAGTAATTTTCCCTCTTCTAAGGATTACGGTCTATTGCTCACATGTATCGTTTTGAGAGGGCCAAGCTCTCACGAAATCACGCATGACTTGTTTTTCTAAATCATTGTTGAAATTTTTATCTTTATTGAAATTCACGATTCTATACGAAAAAGCCTGTTGTACTAGGGTTATTAGAGTTTCTCGTCGTCCTAGGCCGCATCGAAGCCTTGCTCTGCGTAGACTTAGGCCATGATAAATTCGAAGTAATCTAAATTTCAACCGCTCTATCGATAGAAATTTTTTCTCGAAAACAAAATATATTTATATCTCTATATTTACATATATAATATAATATATCTATAATATATTATCTCCAATAAATTGTGATTAAATGAATTTAATTTGATGATATGATTTGAATTTCATGCATAAATTCAAATTTTCACTTTCAAATCATAGAGTATAATGATTTATTATTCATAACAAGGATAATTATGGTTTGAATCTTGAGGAATTTTCTTATCATGCATCAAGTTTTTTTATTCAAAAATAATCGCATCATTTTTTTGGAGAATATGAGCTTAAACGAGTCCGGCTGAAGACGATAAAACTTAGCGCTTATTGGGAGGCAGCCCAAAGTTATCATTTTTTTGTGTTTTTTTCCTTTAGTTTTTTTCTTAGAATAAATACATTGGCGAAGAACTATATTATGAAGGGCGCGCACGCACGAGAAATCCCGTGAACAAGCATCAAAAAAAGCCCAAATGAGTTTTTTCTAAACCCTTTTTCTCCTTACCACATTTTTATCATCTTTTTTTCATGCCATGATCATTATTATTGCTATCTTTCATCTTGAGCATAATAATTTCATTGAGGACAATGAAGAGTTTAAGTTGGGGGGTGAGGACTTAGAAAAATTCAACAATTTTTTTCAAAAAAATTTTAAAAAAATCTAAATTCTAAAAAAACTCCTATTTTTCCAAATTTTTTTACCACTCTTCTCCACCTTAGAAGTCTTGAAAGCTTGAGATCTTATCTACTAGAGATGTAGAAATGAGGGCCTAATAGCCCATATGATTACATTTTGAGTAATAAAATCAAGTGATCTAGATAAACCATGGGAATATTCGTAATGGTTGACTTCTTTGGGGTTGGGTATCTAACAAGGCACCGAGGAAAAATGAGTAATCAGAAGGTTGAAGTGCTATGAATTTGAAATGGAGAGATTTTTGAGTAAAGTTCAAGCAAAAATTCTTAACCCCTACCTTACATCAGCCGAACCTGCTTAGTGTGGGAATTCCTCGATACCGAACTTTCCCTTAAAAGAGTGCAATGATCCATAATTTTTTGAAATACCTATCTTTCCCTTTATAGGCATTTAGTTTATCTCTTCCAAAGCAGTCAAGTAGTTACACCACTTTGTTTTAAAACTCACTTATGATAATCACACTCCCAAGCGACTCAAATATCCATCATATCTCCTCCACATTCCTCTCACATGTACACATTCCTTCAAACATTACACTTCACATTTTGGCAAACTCTCTTCAAACCTCCACGAAACAACTCCTTCATATCCTTATTTCATGTAAACTCTTTTGAAATTTTGAAGTATGTTACAAAAGCAAAACAAAAGAGAAAAAGAAAAGGGCAAGGAAAAAGGAAGGAGAAAAAGAAAGAAAAAGAGAGAAATAGAAGAAGTGAAAAGAAGGAGAATAAGTTTAGAGGAATATCTTCTCTTCTCCCACCACCATCTCTACCATTTCCATCTATCCCTATCATCCATCACCATCCACATCATTTGGGAGCTAAATTATCATAAGTGGTACCACCTTTGCTTTTAAAATCCATTTTGTTTACACACATGTTTGCTTTTAACCACATCATTCCTTTAGAAATAGTGTCTTTAAATTTCTTTCAACCACCTCAAACGCTGCATCCAAAGATAGGAATACCTTTGCAATTGCACTCTTTTTAGGAGGAAGGAAAGTTGAAGGGAATTCTAATACATTAAGCAGCCTCCATTTTTGAGGGAAGGAGTGATGAATCTATGGAGAGGGTAAGGATTACATCTGCTCATGAGAGTGTGAGGATCTTTTCATCCCCATAGCATTAAACCCTAGATATGCTCACCTCAATCACAATTGAGAATTAGACTCGAGCATTAGCCGATGAGCACTACCCTAAATATTCACTAAAGAAGTCAACCTAGAAATGGAATCTAGATCACTATGGTCCACACTATGAGGAAGAGTAATCATACTTATATACATTTCACCTCTTTAGTAGTAGGATTGAGAAGTGGAAAGGACTTTCTAGGGAGATTCTATAGGAAATTGCTAAGAGACTAGCAATTATTTAAGTTGGGGGGTGTGATAACATGCAATCTTAACATGATAAAACATGATTATTCATGCAATTTAAGGCATAAAACATTACATTTATGTGCATGTTAACATTTCTGAATTTATTTTCGATTTTAAATCGTTTTAAATAATTTAATAAAAGGGAAAAAAGGGGTTAATATTCGGGCGGGACCCACGTGGATGCGACGTGGCACGCAAGGCCACGTTGCAGCGCCACGCGGGCCCACGCGGCGTATATTTATTTATATTTATATAGTTACAATATATATAGTAAGTTCAGCCTTCTGTATATCGGAAGGGAATAATAACCCCTCATTCCGTCGCATCTTATAAACTAACGAGTTGTTTTTTTAATTTTTTCCCGTGTGTGACTAAGTCCCACACATATGTTTTAATTGCAGGCCACGTGTAGCAATGTTAGGCGTTGGATCGGCGGCGCATCGGAAATCCGCATGTCGATCGCGTGGACGCGCGGACCATCAGATCTTTGATCACGCACGTGCTCTTTAAAATGGATTTATAACGGCCAGGATTTAATGCGCCGAAACGCTCGCGATCGTTGGATTGCGATCCAACAAGCGCCGTTTAATGCGTTTTATAATGCACATCGCGAGGATGCATCTGGAGCGTCCATCTACGAGCTGACGGCCGGGTTATATTCGTAACGATTCGATTTGATGCGTTTAATCCAGACCGTTGATGAGGATTAAAAGCATCAATCGGACGGTTACGCCCAATTTGCCTATAAATTGAGGCATTCTTGGACTTTTGTAAAACATTCTTGGAAGATTTCACTTAATCGACCTATCTACACGCATCTTTCACTTCTAAACTCTTCTAGACACGATTTTGCATCCACGGAGTGATTAAAAGTGAGATTTCGTCGATCGATCAAGGAGAATTTGTCTCTTGAACACCGATGTTCACGTTTGGATTCGCGGAATGAATAGCCGTCAAGCTGGCGATCAATTTGATCGATTCTATCGTTATCTCGGGTTAGAAAACTTATTTTCCCTCTAATCTATCATCATGTATCATCAATTTTTAATTTAGGATCTTAATTTAGTTTAATTTCATTGTTAATTTCGATTTATGTTGTTAGCGATTTCAAAAATTTTGTCCCACTTCACTCTTTGATTTCTCCGCGATTACTAATCCAAATGGAGTGATTTTTGATTCCGTGGATAGATCTTTGAGTTATCTTTCTAAATATAACATTTTCCCTAATTTCTCACATCAATTCATCATCCAATTTGATCAATTTTCAAAAGACATCAACAAAATACCTTATTTTCCTGTGGATTCGACCCTTATTTACCATTATGCCACTCAATTCGAGTGAATTTCCCAAAATTGGTAAGTTCGGTAATATTTTTGACACGAGACCGTGTGAAATCGACGACCTCGCGGTCTCGTCTCATCAATCCGTGTGGTGCTGCCATGTGGCCTTTCGTGCCATGTCGCATCCGCGCAGGTCTCATGCGCCACGTCAGCTCCGCGTGGAGTATTAAAACAAAATAAATTCTGGAAAAATCCAGAAAAATCCAAAAACTTCATAAATTCATATCTTTAAATATATAACTCTTTTTAAATTCAAATTTTCTCCATTGGATCACAAATTTCTTCATCTTTAATATTATGTCATCTAAAATATAAATTAAAAGAAGGATATAAGATGAATTTAAAATAAACATAAGTAATCTTTTAAGAAGTGTATTTAATATCATCCATTAATTATTCTAATCATTTATTAAAGTCAAAATAAATCAATGGAAGTAATTAATTCCTATTTATTTAACCTTGCAAAAGATTAAACATCCAGAAAGCACATAATTAACTCTAAAATAATGCATAAATATGGACTTTAGTAAAATGGCATACCAATGGAGAAAATTCATAAAACCTATGATAACATGCATCATAATCACATAAAATAAGCATGAATATGATTTAAATAAGATAAGAATTTAAGTTAAATATGCATGTTATCAATATTTCACGTGCGATTGGATGCTTCTCACGCAGCCACGTCGCCTCGTCATCACGATCGTTGATTGCAATCTGATCGGACGGTTCTGATCGCGCCATGTCACCTGCGCGCTTTAGAAAATTCGGGAAAATCATTTTTAATTAGAAAATTTGATTTTTAATTCCGGAAAATCCTTAGAAATTCAGAAAAATTCTTGAAAATTCCCTAAAAATTAGAAAATTCATAACTTTCAAAATATAACTCCAAATTAATACAAATTTCTTTCATTTGATCAGAAATTTAATTATCTATAATTTTAAAAAGTCAAATTTAATAAATAAAAAGTTATTTAAGTTCTATTTCAAAAATATATTCATTTCTTTAAGATTTAAACTTTAGAAAATTAAATGAATGTTTATAAAATTACTTGTCTCATTATTTAACTTTAAAAACCACTTATAATCCCAGGTAAAGATGGGTTATAAAATTATTTATCTTTAATTCATCATAATTAACCCTCAATTAAAGTATTTTAAGATTTTAATGACTTTTTCATAGAATGATAGATAAATACTCATAAATATGATAACATGCATAGGAATGAAATCTTTTATGCCTTAATATGCATTAATAATCATGTATTATCATGTCTAATTAGCATGTTATCACACCCCCCAACGTAAATGATTACTAGTCTCTTATCAATTTACTATATAATCTCCCTAGAAGGTCCTTTCATCCTTTGGTCCTACTACTAAAAAGGTGAAGCGTATGAATGTATGATTACGTTTTCCTCCTAGTGTAGGCAATAATGATCTAGATTCCATCTCTAGGTTGACTTCTTTAGTGCATATTTGGGTAGTGCTCATCGGCTAATGCTCGAGTCTAATTCTCAATTGTGATCAAGGTGAGCATATTTAAGGTAGGATGCTATGGTGATGAAAAGATACTCACTCTCTCATGAGCGGACGTGATGTGACATGACAAGAATCATTCTATTCACGCACTTAATCAAAGTTGTTGATCTTCATTTAATTGAGGGGGTACGCAGCGCATTTTGATTAGGTGATGAGCCATTTTTAATATGACTTAATCTCACTCGTTCATTTGAAGAGTTATAACGTATGAGATTAAATGCGCCTAATAGACTTCGATGGATGCAAGATAACATCTCAAGTGTCGATTCATGATCGGAGAAACACGATCGCGTGACGCTTCTTCTTCACGTGAGACATGGTAGAATCCGAGAGCTCTATCTTCAATCAAATGGATGAGACTTAATGGCAACGATTCACATCCAAACGTTTCATCTGAGCCATTGATCGAAGATGAAGAGCCAAATCCAATAGTCACGCCCAAATTTCTCTATAAATTAACTTGTTCTACAATGATGTAAATCATTCTTAGATTCTTCGAGTTATCGAACTATTTAGACATCTCAATCATTGTATCTCTTGACTTCTTCATCTTCTAAACTCATTTCTGCATCCAGGGAGTTCTTGAAATCAAGATTTCATCGAAATGATTGGAATAAATTACCTCTTAAATGCTGAATTTTGTCTTAAAAATCGCGGGATGAAAAGCCCTTGATCCGGCGATCAATTGGATCAATTCGAGCGCGACTTCAGGTTAGATTATGATTTTTCATTCTAATCTTTCTTTATGTATCATTATCTTTTAATTTTGAATCGTAGATTAGGATAATTTGTTTTAATTTCAGTTTTCTATCTCTTCATGTTTAGAAATTTTATCTAATTTTTTCTTTTTGATTTCCTTGTGAATCTTGATCCAGATTGAGTGGTTTTTTATTATGTGGATTATTTTTGAAGTTATCTTTCTAAATTTATCAACATCTTTAATTTCTCAGCTCAATTTATCGCCCGATTTGATCAAACGTTGAAGAAATACCTCAAAAATACTTTAATTCTCCGTGGAGTCGACCTTATTCGCCGCTATACTCTTTAATTCATGATTATAACATCAAAATTGGTGAGTTTGGAATTATTTTGGACACTTATCTATATAGAATCAATGACCACATGGATTCGTCTCGTCATGACACCAAGGATAGATAGTGGGTGCTTTTGTGAGAAAGAGTTTTGTGAATTGATATGTATGAATCCCTAAATGGTCTTTTAAGTAAATGTTAATTAGGTAGATTAATGTCACAGTTATATGTATGGTCCTTTGACTTAAAGGCGCCAAAGATATCTTGTGAATGGATGACCATATTTAAATTATGACTTACAAATCCTATTCACGAGATCACTAAAAATGTTATATATTTGATACATCATGAAGTCCTTGAATATGATTGTGTGGTTAAGATGGGATCGTCCACGGTAAGTATTTGAGTATATTGACTCAATGAATGAGATGCAATAAAAACTTTGGCCAAGTTAATAGAAATGTCATATAAGGAGTTCCCGATGATTTCTTACATGCATCAATACTAACTTGAATGGCCGATTAGGAGTCATTCATGAGTCTCGTGCAGATGAAAGATTTAACATACATAGTAATTGATGATGACAAGGTTCTATACAGGAGTCCTTATATACTCTATATATCGTAGAATACAGGGCGTAGCTTGGCACCTAATGGGATGGCTGATAACACATAAATCTATGACCTTTAACTCTGAATTTTTCATGAACATTTGGCTTAAAAGGAATATATTTATGTGTTATTATAATTAAAATTGCTTAATTTTGCTTCATTATGATTTTATGGTATTTCCTGGCTTTATAATATTTGAATATCTCTCTTCGATTATAAATTGGCAATGAAATGAATTTTTATAGCAAAATATATTTTTGTTTGGATTTTATAAGTGATTTAAATGAATTTTTATAGCTTATTTCTAATTAATCTAATGATTCTTGCATAATTATGAGCGTCATGGGCATATCTCAAATTTTTGGATTTGCAAGGTAAGTCAGATAGAAGCCACTAGATCGCGACACGTGTCACAATCTGGTAGCGGCATTTTTAGTTTAGTTTTTCCTTTTATTTTATTTTTTTATTATTATTACTATTCGTTTGTTTGTCATTTACTCACCGTGCAGATGACGTGGAACGCTCTCGCTGGCGCCGCAAGAGTTGACTGAGTGTGGAATAAGAGAGCGACATGTCGCTCTCTTATTCGCTGAAAGAGGAGATCTGCGGCGAAATTAATCGCCCCAGATCATTAGCCTCAAATTCATCTTTTGTCGTTTTATGTTACCGTTTTTTTATTCCGTCATTTTCTGTACCTTCTCTTTTGTCGTTTTGTCTCATTCTTGTTTTCATTGTGCTATTTTGTTTGCTTACAGGTGACGTGGAGTCTCTGCATCACACGCCGTCATTTTTTTGACGGTAATGAGGAATGAGAGAGCGACGTGGCGCTCTCTCATTCACTCATAAAAAGAGAATCTCGGCGAATTAATTGCCGGAAGCTCTCTTCTTTTTCGTCGTTTAGCTCTTTCACTTGTCATTTTCATTTCCTAACCTGTGCAGGTGACGTGGCAATTCCCTATTCGCGCATTTACTTTGATCGAGGCGCTCTCTTATTCACTTTTTTCGGAACTAATTTAATTCAGTTGATGTTTTGTCGTTTAGTCACTAACCTGTGCAGGTGACATGGCGAGCATCCGATGGTCGGCTTCTAGGTGACGTGGCACGATCGCGTGGACTCACCGGTTGAAGATATTACTAAAAAGATCATACCGTCAGATCGACGACCAGTAATGCTTCAAACTTGGAGGGCTGATATCTTTCGATCCAGCCGTCCGATTGAGCTGAATTTTTGATGGGATACTAACCTTGTCGTGCCCTTTCCATCCGCACGGTCGAATTTTCCGTCGAAAACTCCTGGAAACACCAGAAATTGATCTCGTCCATCAGCTTGTTGGAAACCCTAACTCCTAAAAGCACTCCTCCTTCCATTCCGAATTTCCTTGTCTTTTGTCTCTCTGTTGACACCAGGTCACTTGCAGGAAAGGGGGAGAAGCTTAGGCCCAAGCTAGGCATCATCGGATGCCCGAGTTTGTTTTGGAGAAGGAGATAAAGAGGAGATCGTCGTCGTAGCGAATCAAACAGCACCCGGCCTAGGATTGGCACCAACACGGGGTTTGTGGGAAGATTCTGATGAGGGATTCTCTTGTAAGCTTTTCCATGGATAATGTAGGACCTTTTATTCTAATAAAATCATAGGATATTACATTTGTCTTTCAAAAACCCTACCCAAATCGTTAGTCATCTCTATACTATTAAACTTCTCTTCTCTCCCCTTCATCATCTTCTCTATCTTCACTCAATCTATTCTCTTCTAATTATCATCCCTACTCCTCTAATTAGAACCACAGAAACATAATTTAACCATTTACATCCATTATCTCCATAAAATTCCTCTTCTAACTTCTAATATTCTCCACTATAGGAGTTCTTCCCTTCTTATACCTTAGTCTCAATCCTCATTACCTAGATTCCCTGAGGATCGACCCTTGCTTACTACTGTCCTAAGTGAGGTATTATAAATGTATTGCATGAATTAGAACACACAACAACGATATAAACAAACCAAGTTTTAGTTCATCAATGGCAACTCAAGTTGTCAATTTGGTTAAATTGTTCTTTGATTAATTAATCTATATTTAATGTAGATAATTAAAAAAGGCTTACCAATAAGATGTTATTAGGGTCTATAGAGTTATTAACTAGTGAGATATATGGATATGAAGGGCCACACACGTAAGGTCTATAAATGTTGGTGGATATAAATAATATTATGAGGATTTTTATGAAAACTTTACACACCAAATGTCCATAAATAGGGGGAGGATGACCACAAATCAAGGTGCTCATGCAAGCCTTGTGAGAATTCTCTTATTTCTTCTATTTATCTCTTAGTGAAGAGCTTTGAAGAGGAGATCTCGCCATCTTGTGATGGTGTGAATACCACTAGAGGGCTAGACATTTGAATAGCTTCAAGAACTCTTTTGAGTGAACCCTACAAGTGTGTTTTCTCATACATACTAGATTATAGGATCATTTATTCTTGAATATCCAATTAAACGTATTATGATATACACAATGTTTTGATCAAAATTTTGGAAGGCTTATTAACGAAATAAATTCATGTTGTCATTCAATAGACATTGATAAGTGTCAAAACATGTTCCAAACTCACCAATTTAAATTTATAATTACGAATTGAAGAGTACATCGGTGAATCAAAGTCGAATCCATGGAGAATTAAGGTAATTTTGAGGTATTTCTTTAAATTTGATCAAATCAGACAATAAATTGAGGTGAGAAATTAGGAATTTTGATATTATTAGAAAGATAACTCAGATACAAATTCACAGAATAAAAAATCACTCAATTTGGATAAAGATTTGCTGAGAAATCAAGAAGCAAAAATCAGATAGAATTTCCGAACATGAACCCAAAGAAAACCAAAACTAAAGCTAAAATTATCCTAATCTCAATTAAAAATTAAAAGATAATGATACAGGATAAAAGATTAGGATGAAAATGCATAATCTAGCCTAAATTTGCGCTCAAATTGATCCAATTGATCATCGGATCAAGGGCTTTTTATTTCGCGATTTAAAAGACAAAATTTGGCATTCAAGAGGTGACTTATCCCTATTCTTTCGACGAAATCTTGATTTTAAATACTCCCTGATTGCAGAAATGGGTCTACAAGAGGAAGTAATCAAGAGATTCAAGGATTGAAATGTCTAAACAGTTCGATAGCTAAAAACATCCAATAATAAATTTCTCGTTAAAGATAGAATATTTATAATGTTTTAAAATTAGGCGTGACCATAGGATCTTCTCCTTGATGAGATCAATGGCTCAATGGAATATGAAGGGGTGAATCTTTATGAGTGAGTCACGATCGTCAAATCTTCATCAGAGCATGAGGATTGCACCATGTAATCACGTGAAGAGAGAGCATTACGAGATCTCGTCCGTTTGATCATGAATCAACGTTTCAGACTCTCAGATGGTGCTTTAAATCCTGGCCGTTATAATTCCTCAGATGAACAGCCAGAATTGATCAGTTTTAATAAAATCAATTCTCGTCCATTTAGATGTTCCCACGTAGCCCCCTCACTTAAATGAAAATGAGGGGTTGAGATTAAATCACATTAATTCGAATCAATCTAAAAATTTTAAGGGTGCCAAATCACATGCATAAAATAAGTAGAAAGATAGTCCCACATGACAAAAATAAATGCATTATGACAAGTATATAACTAACGTTTATATAATGGGTTATCAAAAATCCTTAATGGATGCTTAACCCACTAATCACACTTGTGCACGCATGCGTGCATAGGCGTGCACCCATGTGCGCCTCGTGGCGCATAGACATGTCGCTACATGGCAACATGTCACTCGTGGCCACGTTAGCTGCCACGTCAGCGCGTAATAAAAACTTGATTTTTTATTTTTTAAAATTCAAATAAATCCAAAATAAATTTGTAAAATTTTAGAAAAATCCCTTAAAATTTAAAATTTCATAACTTTCAAAATATAACTCCAAATGAATCAAAATTATGTTTTTGGATCATAAATTAAATATTCTATCATTTACAAAAGTCAAATTTAATAAATAACAAGAAAATAATTTTTTTGTTTAAAAAATACACTCATTTCTCTTAGAAATTAAAACTTAGAAAAATAAATGAGTATATAAAAAGTATTTTCTATTACTATTTAACATTCAAACCCAATTATAATCTCAAATTTTAGATGGAAATAATCTACTCTAAAATATATTCTTTAAAAATATATCATTATCCCTAAAATAGTGAATTTTTAGATTATAATGTAAATTTGTATAAAATGATAGATATGCACATAACCTATGATAACATGCATAAGAATAGAATTTTTTGTGCCTAAATTTGTATTAATAATCACATAAATACATGTATAAATTGTATGTTATCACTTATCGACTTCAGATCCTAAAAGTCAAAACACAATTTGTATGTCACAATCAAACCACGATCATCTATCCACAAGATGTCTTTAGTATCTCAAGTCAAAGGATGACATATACAATCGTGACGTGAATCAACCTGATTGGACCATTTATCGATTTGTGTGTGTCATCCTTGCGCATGGGCTAATCTTCTATGTATCGTTCGAATTTTATCGAATGTCCCCGAAAGGACGAATCAACCTAATTGACGGTTTGGTATAATACCAATTGGGTTTTTATACAAATCAATATAGTAAAGTTTTTCTGCAAAAATCTCTTACTATCTATCCTTAAAATCTTCACATCGATGGCCACAAGGTTATTCATACTCATAATATGAGTCAGATTAGATAGTGTTATTTTTTCTAGATAATTTGAGGGACTTCTTGAATATTCCATGAGTAGGAATATTTTGAACATATGTTTAAAGATTAGTGATCTTAATTATGATCTCATAATAAATTACTTAGTTGTAACATATGCTTATGTAATTTATTACAAATATCACACACGAACAATATTGAATGAAAAAGTTCATTTTAATGAATTTAAACAAAAGATGAAAGTGTGATTGACATATTTGCCTAAAAATATTCATCAACCTCTTAGTTATTATCGACATATGGGAATTAAACATAGTTTTATGGTTAGAAACTCATAAGTCATAGTCAAAATACAACCTTTTATCCATAAGATATCTTTGGTGTCCAAGGTTTGAGGATCACATATACAATTGTGACATAAATGAGTATTATTGATAGTTAGGTACAATATCATCTAGGGATTCATATGAATTAGTTCACTGAACTCTTTCAAAGAGCATTCACTGTCCCCCCTGATAACATGCATATTTAACTTAAATTATTATATTATTTAACTAATATTCATGTTTATTTTATGTAATTATGATGCATGTTATCATAGTTTTATGAATTTTCTACATTGGTATGCCATTTTACTAAAGTTCATATTTTGGGTTAATTATGTGCTTTAATGATTTATGACCTTTTATAAGGTCAAACAAATCAAAATTAAGCACCTTTTAGTATTTTTATTTTTTCTTTGGTGAAGATTAAGGTTCTCCGGTTCCGGTGTCAGTACCGGTTTTTTGTGAAAACCTAAACATATACCCAACTTCGGTTTGGTGTCGGTGACGGTATTCTCCGGTGTCGGTTCGGTGAAACCTATACTTTCGGTGATGAATTTTTTAAGTTAAACATAAATTAAGATTATTGACAAGAGATCATCACATCCTAATAACATTTAACATATCAAGAATTCAAGAAAAAAGGCTAATATAGGTAAAATTTAGGCATTAAAAATCGTTACAATTAAAATTCAAAGGAGAATAAAAAAGAAAGTTTTAGCAAATTAGCATTTCACAAGTCTACTTTCCTTAACTTCTTAATCCATTTCATCATCTCGGGTGGCATCCTCACGACTCCAAGACTTTAAGGTCATCAAAGCGGATATAGTGTCGGGAGCTAGCCTTCCTCTTCTAAATGTGAATATTCCTCTACCTGTGGAAAAAAGACGCTCAGAGGGAGAGCTCGATGCACAAATAGATAGAAACTCCTTTGCGAGCACTGAAAGGCGTGGATATTTGTTAGATCCTCTCTTGTGCCACCATTGTAACGAGTCATCACGTAAGAAATCAATAAAAGGTTCACATAAGTAATCATCTAACTCAACCTTTACTGATTGCTCATCGACTGTTGTGCTTCTACTTGATTGTCGCTCCATAAATTGCATCATTACTTTTGAACGCTTATGAGTCCTTGAAGCTAAAAGATCATCAATCGGCATAGAACTTGAACCTTCTATGATACGCACTGATTTGAGCAAGTTAAGTAAAGTTTCCACAACAAACTTTTGCTCACCATGAGGAATATGTTCCAACTTGAATCTAGGGTCTAGCACTGTGGCAATAGGGAACATAGGCTTTCTCCTCACTTGCATTTCATATTTCAACAACTTCTCTTTCATTGACGTGTATGCATGTCTTAGTGCCTTTGCTTGGTCATTTGCTCACTTTTGTCCCGAGTGAAATCTTGGAGAGGATGATGTAGCTAAAAAATTAATGAGTCCAATCGTTCAACTAGAAGTCCATACAATCCCGATACATTTGACGACGTAATTGACTTCAACTTAGAAAATTCCTGAGTTGCCTCACGGAAAGCCAAGAGTTCATCTGCAAACATCTTTAAGAGCTCCCATTCTTCATCCTCAATTAAAAATTTTACTTTTTTTGTGTTTAGATGGTCGCTCGCCATTACCTTCAACACTTCTCTTTTTTCCCACGCAGCTTCGATAATGTCATATGTTGAATTCCACCTGGTTCTGACATCCTCAACAAGATTATTTTTATTTGAAATTTCCAACTCATCACACAAATTCTTATAGTGATAAATCCTCTTAGGGGAAGAATTAATTGCAACGACAAGTTTTCGAAGTCTATGAAGAATCTCTCCAAATTGTTTTTGACTGATGGCTTCTAGTCCCTCTATATCGTTGTTGTCATCCTCACTATCCGAATATGACTCCTCATTACCAAGTTCCTTTAAGCCACGTTTGCACAGCTAGATTAAGAACATGGGCCATGCAAGGTGTGAGATAGTTCTTGGTGAACCTTGAACGAGAACCCTTCAACAATTTTTCTAAGCTTGCTGCCATAGTTTTATTATTGCTTGCATTATCAATAGTGATTGCGAACAACTATACAAAACAAGGAAACAAGTATTTAGTGTAAAAAATTATACAAAAATTAAAAACATTTCTTATCTTATCCGTCAAATTGTAATCTACCAGCACTTCATGTAACACTTGCCATGCATGCACCTCCATGAGATCCACACAACTGTTTGACAGCAAGAACACATTCATGAAGTTTTCACAAGTCATCGATCCAATGAATCGTGATCCCAATAATGGCCAAATGATTTGTAGTATTCCAAGTATCTACAGTGAGTGACACTTTCTCAATTGGTTCAAACAATTGTCGCATTTTTTCCTTTTCATCATCAAACTTTGCAGAGATGTGACGAAGCATTTTCGTGCGTCGTTAAATCACAAAAATGCCGGTCAAACCAAATTTAAAAAACCAAACTCACAAAGATAAGATATAAAATCAAGTAATGTGTAAGTATCGGCTCGATCCACAAAGAGCAGGGTTGACTTTAATTGCTAGAGTTGACTTGGTCACACTTAGGTTTAAAAGAGGTTTTAAATAAGTAAAAATAATAATTAAATGAGTGGAAATGATATAAATAAGCTAAACAAGAAGTTTTAAGAATTTAATTCTCGGGTTTGAAAGAGAAAAGTCAAAAGTCAAAGTCAAAGCATTGACTTTGACCAACAGTAGGTGTTCTGTAAAATAAGAGAATCAAACAGAGTCAGAAAGATTACGAAAGATTATATATTTGAAAACTAGAGAGCAAAATGGAATTTATTGATATATAATTCATGATTTTTGGATAAGAAATAGATTTACTATGAATTATTGAAAATCAAATATCAGAAAATCCCCGAAATGAACACCTCAGAGGAAATCTTCAAATTGACCGGTTAAATGAAATCCAAATCTTGAAATTTATATGTCAATGGAAATCTAAGAAGCATAGGAATCTAGAAAGACCAAAATTATTAAATTCTGATTTGTAAATTAAAAGTAATTGACCCCAAAAGTCAACATTTGACTTCTGATGAAAGATGAACAGTCCTCGGTCAAACGTCAAATTGGAGGGTCAAATGAACTAGGAATTCGATGAATTTGCTATCTACGGAAAGCTGATGAAAACAGGAATCTAATGAAACCAAAATCAAGTGATTTGGAATTATAATCAGAGGGATATCCTATTTTCAAAATCAGAAACGTTTTCGGACTGAAAATTGGGGAAAATGAACAACACTATGAACTAATTTGCAAAATTAAACTTCTAACTCTAATAAAAACTCAAATTACCTCCTGGCAGTCGATCGAATCTCACTACTAACCCGATTGCCGCAAGAATGGGGCTTCAATTCTCGTGGATTGAAGCGAATTTGCTCGGATTCTTCCTCGTGGACGTTCAAAATTTCAAGGGGAAAATTTGATGAAATCAAGGAGAAATTCGTGATCAATCCCGATCCAATTGCTTCACAATCGAGTCTAAACACGTGGGGATCATGATGAACTAGAGTTATTCCTCAAAATTCACTTAATTTGCTTCACGAATCGATCAAAAGTTGAGTTTCAAAGGGAGAATACATCGCTTTTTAAAAGAGGGATTTCCGCCCAATTTTGAGGCCATTTGATGCGGTCAGATAGTGGGGATGATGGACACGATCACGGCGATGATCGTGGCCTTGATTTCGCCTCAAAGGAATCGCGATCGCGCCACGATCGGGTCCTAATCGCGCTGCGATCGAGCCACGATCGCACCACGATCGTGGTTCTTGCTTAACCTCGCATCTGCCGTCCGATCGAGATCAGGTGAGTTGGGTAGTCCCGAGCGCACGATCAAGCTAGTCTTGCATCTACTGTCTGATGGAGATTGGACACTCTAGCGCGTTCCACGTATCGCCAGGATGAGAAGACGATCGCGAATCATCGTGGCCGTCCGATGAAGAACGCGCGATCCCGAACTGTCTACAGTGAGAAGAAAATCGCGGCTCATCGTGTCTGTCTAATGGAAACCGCGCGATCCCGAGCCGTCCACGGAGAGAATAAGATTGGGCCCTCCCGCTGCCACATGTCGCCCATCCAGAATCTCACTTAAACACAATATCGCGCACGTGCATTGATGGATGATCGTGTGGACTCGGGTCCACATGATCGATGGTTTCTGCTTAGATCCGACGCCAGCCGTGTCGCCACGTCGCCTGCAAAATCGAAAATGTGTGGGAACATAGTCCCACACGGAAGAAATAACGGGCGATGTCAAGCTTAAATATCGGGGCGGTATAACGCTTTCGCGTTACCGCCCCAACTATCTTACCAAGGCCCACTAACCCGTGGGCCCTTCACTTGCAGACCCCATCTGCCACGTGGCTCCCCACATGGGCGCCCACGTGGACACGCGTGGCCTCCTGCCATGTGTCCGCGCCCTAAGAGCCACATGCGCCTCGTGTGGGCCACCTGCGGCCCTGCCACGTGGCCTCAGCGTCACGTCGCATTCGCGCCACGTCAGCTCGTCATCCGGTCTCGCTCGCCACGTCAGCATTTGCAGGTAAGTAAATCCCTTTTTTTGCGATTTAAATAAGGAAATATTCATAAAAATCAATTTAAAAATCAAATAAAAATCAGAAAAAGGGCAGAAATTTCAGAAATTCATAACGTTAAATATACAACTCCTTTTTAATCCAAATTTTCTCCATTGGATCACAAATTCCTTCCTTTTATACATCATGTCATTTAAAATATATTTTCAAAGAAGAAATCAAGATGAATTATAATTTACTTAACTCATTTCTCACTAAATATTATAAATCATAAATTCATCTTGAAATTATCCTTCAAAACATGCACTAAAGTCAAAATCATTCAAGAAAAGAGATTAACTTCTATTAATTTAAACTTAACAAAAGACTAATCCTCTATCAAGCATGAAATTATCCCTAATTTATGCATAAATATCGACTTTAGTGAAATGACATACCAATGGAGAAAATTCCTAAAAAGTATGATAACATGCATCATATTCTCATAAAATAAGCATGAATATGAGTTAATTAGGATAATAATTTAAGTTATAAATGCATGTTATCAAGATGCCACGTCGTAATGTGTTTCCACTCGGAAGGGACACATCACATTGTGCAAAATAGGAAAAAAAACTTCAAATTGTGGATGCTCAAGGGTCGAAAAGGCTGTATCGGTATTGATTATCAAATCAATTCATCTTTCCTTTGTAAGCTCTAGAGTCCTTCCTGAATATTTACTTTTTTTGGAAAAAAAAATTAGTCAATGGATTTTGAGTACCTGAAGGCTTGAGATCCCTATCAATAGAGTGATGAAACTTTTCTAAGTGTTTCCATAGAGCCATAGTGCTTCCCGTCTTGTCTCTCTTTATTATCAAATCTCTTGAAGGGGTACTTTTGCTTACAAATGTGGCAACAATAATCACCATTGTCGTTCTTCATATAGTATACCAAAGCCGGGGAGCCTTTTCGACGTTGAGAGGAATTTACAGTGCTCACACTTGTAGAAATATGTGTCTCTGTATTATTTGAGGCAATCTGCTAACAATAGATGAATGGAATATTATTTAGTTATTAAACTAGATAAATATTTCATGTACAATGAATGAGAAATTATAAACAATAATATAATATAAGTTACCTCATCTTGCGGGATATCCATTTGAGGTTGTTGATGCTCAATGATTGCAAACTTAAATGTCTACAATTCAAATAATCTACATTAGATAGAAATAAGTAAGATATTTATAAATCAGTTATGCACCTACTTAATATAAGGGCACTGCCCGACCATGAGGGCCACCCCACCACCCCCCATGACGGCACCCTACTTAATAAAGAGGGCCTCCACCCTCTTGGTTGAGACGATAGAGTCACCTCGAGCTAGTCTAGACCAGGACGAGCTAGTTTAGCCAAGGACGAGCCAGTTGGACCATGGATGAGCCAAGAATAATCGAGATCAAGCCAGATGGCAGCCTCTAGACCCTTTCCAAGGGTGGTTTCTATATCAACCACCAATGACCAATCTGAGGACATTGGAAAGATATCTCCAGAGCCAAGATTAAAAATATCAATATTAGTTTTCTCATTAATATCTTCTAGAGCTAGTCTAGACAAGGACGAGCTAGTTTAGCCAAGGACGAGCCAGTTGGACCATGGATGAGCCAAGAATAATCGAGATCAAGCCAGATGGCAGCCTCTAGACCCTTTTCCAAGGGTGGTTTCTATATCAACCACCAATGACCAATCTGAGGACATTGGAAAGATATCTCCAGAGCCGAGATTAAAAATATCAATTTTAGTTTTCTCATTAATATCTTCTAGAGACAAACTAGAAAATTCCTTTGAAATATTTTACTGGAAAAAATCTTTAAAGATTTATGATTTTAGTTTTGAGTATAACTTCAATTATTTCATCTTAAAGTATATCAAATTTGAAGAAGATGTATGCAGAGAAATTTCAGATCCTAAAGTGCTATGGAATTCATCATCTAATGGGCAAGTGGAGGTTAGGACTTAGGAACATAAAAACAACTTAGTTATGTCCCCTTGTAGATTATTTTTCAGAAAATCATCTCATCTTCTTGTTGAAATGGAACCATAGAGCATATTCTACTATTCTAAAATTAGATTTTATCTTTGGAAGTGGCAAGTAAAAGTATAATTTTTCAGTTGCATGACAAGAATTTAGTTAATTCCATGAAGATAATTTAGATGAAAAATCTTACTAGTGCTGTGAAAATCAGGGCAAGAAAAGAGAGGAATGAGAGGATAAACCTGGATAGAGAAAGACAGTGATTAGTAGGGAGAATGTGGAGGGAGATCGAGGAGAGAGATAGCACAGAGTTGGGCGATTGAGACAGAAAGAGGGCGGAATAGTTGAAGTAAGAGGAATCGAGTTGGCAAGGGAGATAGGGTAGGAAAGAGATGGTAAGAGAAAGACAGATGGAGAAGGATATAGGATGATGGAGTGATCGGTTTCTAGGTTTCGTCGACTTCATCCAACAACAAATTTCCGCAAGTCTTCCGCGAAAATAAAAAGGGAGAAATAGAAGAAAATGACTCACATTGTTGGTTCAGAGTTCAGACCGTTCGGTTTCACTTTCAATGACAGGAGAAATCGAAGGAAGCTTCACGATTGCGCATAGTGATTGCACACAGTGATTGCGCACAACTGATTGTGAGAGAGAGCGAGCCTGTGAGACCGTGAGAGAGAGAGAAATCCAGAGAATGCGTGCGACATTGCGAGAGAGAGAATGAGAGAGAAAATTAGAAACCGTCGGCTTCGGTTTTCACCGGAAGTGAAAATCGAAACCGAACCGAAACTTCGGGTTGGCTATTTTTTTAGCACCATCAATGTCGGTTCGGTTCGGTATTTTCGGTATCCGGTATACATTTGGAGAACCTTAGTGAAGATGAGTAAAAGAAGAAAGAGAAGAAGATGATAGAGGAATCAAAGAAAATGAGTGGATGATAGGATTCACTTAATAGAAATTTTGAATTCATCATTTATTCTTCTTTTAATTTATATTGATATTTAAGATGAATAAATTTGTGATCCAATGGAGAAAATTTGAGTCAAAAAGGAGTTATATAAATGAAGATATGAATTTCTGAATTTTATTGAATTTTATGGATTTTATTTTGATTTTTTAGCCATTTTTTGGATTTATTTCCTTATAAAAAATTCAAAAAGGGTTTATTTAATCGTGCGGGACCCGCGGAGCTGATGTGGTGCAGGGCGGACACGTGGCAGAGCCATGCAAGCCCACGTGGATGCCTACGTGGACGCCTACGTGGACGCGTGAATAGTTGAGCTGGCAGATAATGGGCCCATGGGTTAGTGGGCCTAGGTTAGAGTATTGGTGCGTACTAGGCCCATGCAGGCGATGCGAATGTGTAAGGGGGTTTCTCTTTTTATACCCATCATTCCCCCATATTTTTCTCCGAGTGGGATTATGTGCTCCTCTTGCAGGTGACGTGGTGGCTCGAAATGCGTCAGATGAAACAGCTTCAATCAACATGCGTCGATCGCGTGGACTCAAGTCCACCCGATCACCATCAATGCGCATGACGATTTCTAAGCCGTCGATCTCATTAATGAAATCGGACGGCCGTGATTTTATTGCACGATCCCTGAACCACAACACAATACGTGGCTGCTCAAAAAGGCACCGATGAAGATCGGACGGGCGATAATCGTGGGATCGTGAGATTGTGGCCCACGGATTTCGTGCGATCTCAGTCGTTCGAAGTCCTTCAGCGAATCGGGCGGCCTACCCTTTTCCCGATGAAATTTCCTATAAAAATGATGTTCTCTCTTTCTAAACTCAACTTTCGATTAAATCGTGAAGAAATTAAGCAATTTTGGAGTAAAATCTTAATTTCTTCATGACCTCCCTACGCTCTAGACTCATTTTTGATTATATTGAGGCATGATTGATCACGAATTGTTGCAAGAATTGATTGGAATCTACCCTTGAATGTCGAACGCATGCCGATGAAGAAACCAGAGAAATACACTTCAATCTACGTGATTTGAAGCCCAATCTTCACGTCAATCAGGATAGTAGTGTGATTATATCATAATCCTTGCAATTAATGTAGTTCAGATTAGATTTAGATAGGTAATTTCATTTTAGAAATCAAAATTTTCATCGTTTCGCCCAAATTTGGGTGCGGATTTTTGCTGATTTTGAAACAAGGATTTCTCCCTGCCTTAAGTCCAACTTGTTTGATTTTGGTTTCATTGCATTCCTAGTTTCACCAGCTTTCCATGGATCATTAAATTACATCGACATTTGACCCTCCAATTTGATATTTGACCAACGAGTGTTCATTTTTAATCTGAATTTGGGCGTTGAGTTGCGGGGACAATTACTTTTAAAATACAAGGTAAAATTCAACAATTTTGGTCTCTTTATAGTCCTCTGATTGTTAGCTTTCTATTCATATGTAAATTTCAATATTTGGATATGAGTTGGTTAGTCAATTTCATGAATTTGACCGAGGTGTTCATTTCAGGATTTTTCTGATTATTGATTTTCAATAAATCATAGTAAATCCAATTCTTCTCTAAAAATCATATATTTTATATCAAAATTTTCCATTTTCTCTTTAGTTTATGAATATATAATTTTCGTAATATTTTCTCACCTTTTTCTTCTCTGATTTTACATAAAGTCAACATATGGTCAAAGTCAATGCTTTAACCTTGACTTTTGACTTTTCTTCGTTAAATCATTCTCTAAAATTCTTAAAATATATCCTCTGATATATTTATATCATTTATAAATAACATATCACTTTTACTTCTTAAAAACCCTAATTAAACCTAAGTTTGACGAAGTCAACCGTGTTCTCTATGGATCGACCCGATCTTTTCACTGTACTTGATTTCATATTTTAGCCATTGTGAGTTCAGAATTATAAATTTTGTTTGAACGAGGATTGTGTATTTTCAACGACCACATAATCGTTTCGTCACCCCCCCCCCTCTTCCCCCACTATCTCCTCACAAATGTTCATAAGACTAACCATTCGCATCAAATGAGCATGATTTGGCATCGCTACTCTAATGGATAGTTGATGTCCTTGTTGGATATCCTCTCAAGAAAAACATTTAGAATATGTGTAATAATAAACAGATAATTTATATATAATGAATAGTGAGGTGAGGCCTTAATGTGTCCTCTCAATAGGGATATAAGCCTTGAACCAACCAAGAAACATATTGCTAGAATTTATTGATCAATGGTTTGATAGCCCAATTGTTTCTCCCTTGAATTCCCCTAAAACTTTGAAAATAACCAAATTTAATGAATCAAAATCTATCAAATTGAATAATATCTAAAAAATAAAAATAAAAACTATATCATCAAGAAATATTTGATCAATGATTTGATTACTATTAGTGGTTGGGCTTTTGGGTAAACTTCAAAATGTTGACTGATAACATGCAAATTATACATGAAAACATATGATTATTATTGCAAATTAAGGCATAAAACATTCCATTCTAATGCATGTTATCATATTTTTGTAGTGTTTATCTATCATTCTATGATAATTAAGTTATAATGTCAAAATGCACTAAGTTAGGGATAATAATTTTTAAGATGATAATATCCTCATTTTTATTTGAGATTATAATTAAGTTTTAATGTTAAATAATAAGAGAAAACACTTTTTATACATTTATTCATTTTTCTAAGCTTAAAATTCTAAAAGAAATAAGTGTACTTTTTAAATAAAAATTTATTCTCTTTTTATTTATTAAATTTGAATTGTTAGAATGATATATAATTTAATTTATGATCTAATGAAACAAATTTGGATTAAATTGGAGTTTTATTTTAAAATTTATGAATTTTCTAATTTTTAGGGATTTTAAAGAATTTTTTTAGAATTTTTCTGATTTTTAATGAATTTTTTTAGATTTATTTTGAATTAAAAAGAAGAAAAAATCATATTTATATCGTGTGCTGACGTGGCACAGATGAAAAAGGCATCGCCACATGGCGGCGTATGAACACGCCATGTGGCGCACGTGTGTGTGTGCACGCATGTGTGCGCGCGAGTGTAATTTGTGAGATAAAGCACTCTTTTCAGATTTTATGCTATCTCATTAATTAGACATACCTTATATATACATTGAATCGCCTGAATTTATTGATGGATATTATGTGGCCTATAAGCCAATCACACTTTCATCAATCTTGTTTATGTTCGTTGAAATGAAATTTATTCATTGTCATTCTTGTGTGATATTTGCAATGAAGTCCATGAGCATGTGCAATGACTAAGTGAATTATGATGAGATCATAATATAGTGATCGCTAGTCTTTAAACATATGTTCTAAACATTCCTATTCGTGGGATATTCAAGAAGGACATTGAATTATCTAGAAAGAATAGCACTATCTGATCCATCTCATATGATGAGTATGGCCGATCGTATAGCCATCGGTGTGGAGACACTGAGGATAGATAGTGGGTGCTCTTTGGAGAAAGAGTTCACTGAATTGATCCGTATGAATCCCTGAATGGTAATATACCTAATTGTCAATCAGGTTGATTCATGTCATGATTGTGTATGTGGTCCTTTGACTTGAGACACCAAAGACATCTTGTGGATGGATGATCGTGTTTTGATTATGACTTACGAATCCCTAGTCACGGGATATCTAAAACATCATATATTGGATACGACATGAAGTCCACGAAGATGATTGACTCAAGGAATGAGATGCGGTTAAATCCTTGGCCAAGGTAACGAAAATATTAGAGAACTTGTTCTCAATGATTTCCTACTCGCATCAGTACTAAATTGAGTGACGGATTAGGGTTTGACAATTAACCATACCCAAAGTCATTCATGAGTCTCGTGTGGATGAAGGATTATACGTACACGGTAACCAATGACGGCAAGGTTCCATGAAAGAGTTCTAATATACTCCATATCTCCTAGAGCACGTGGTGTAGCTTGGCACCCACCGGGCTGGCGACAACCTGTCGATTGGGTTAAATCGATCCTTATTCAATTAATCTATATGTTGATATAGTTAATTGATAAGAATGACCAATAAGTGTTATTAGGTTGATAGAGTCATTAACTGGCGAGATATATGGACCTAGAGGGTCACACACATAAGGTCAATGGACGTCGGTGGATATAGACATAATAATAAGGGTTTTTGTGAAAAGTTCACATTCCCAAAGTCTATAAATAGGGGGAGAACGACCATAATAGAGGTGCCCATGCAAGCCTAGTGGAACTTCTCCTCCCTCTTCTCTTGCTCTCATGGTGACGAGTGTTCAAGAGGAGATCCGATAGTCTAGAGACTATGTGGATACCGCTAGAGGCCGGACGCTTGAACGGTTGAAGAAATCTTTCAAATGATCCAAGTAAGTATGAATTTTATTACATATTAGATGATAGGATCACCTAGAATGGATGATGAGATCATCCATTCTTGGTGCTTCCACGATGTTGAATGTTTTGATTCAACACCTTCCGCTACAATCATTATTTTGGACGAAGATTTGGAGAGCTTTTCGAGCCTCAGATCCCAGCATTTATGTCATGTGGGACTATCTTTTTGTTTTAATATCGCAGGTAACGTGACTTCGCGTAGAATGTCTGATTCACACGTTAAATGAAAGCTGTCAATCTTCACTTAAGTTGGGGGATACGTGGCACACTCTGGTTTGTCGACGAATCATTTGAAAATGATTTAATCTTGGCAATTCATATGAGGAGTTATAACGGCTGACATTAAAATCGTCAAAACGCATTAAGAGTGTTAGATCAAGATCAAATGGCGAGCATTTCACGCGTTTCTTCTTCACGCGCGACGTAACGAAATCTCAGCGGTTCATCTTCAATCCAAGGGATGTGATTTCAGAGTAACGATTCGCATATATGTGTTTCATCGGAGCCGTTAATCGAAGATTAAATGATGAATTCAACGGTTACGCCCAAATCTCCCTATAAATTGAGATGTTCTTCGATGATGTAAAGCATTCTTGGGTTTTTCGAGTAATCGAATTGTCTAGACACCACAATCCTTGAATCTCATACTTCCCTTCGCTTCTAGACTCATTTCCGCATCCGATGAGTGTTTGAAAATGAGATTTTTCTTAGAGAATAGGGAGAAATTGATTCTTAAACGCCAACAATTGTCTTTGAATTCGCGGAATGAAAAGCCTTTGATCTGGCGAGCAATTGGATCAATTCAAGCAATATCTTGTGTTAGGAATCATGTTTTCATCATAATCTTTCTTCCTATAACATTATATTTCAATTTTAAATTGTAGATTAAGTCAATTTCAACTTCGGTTTTTCGTTATCTTTTCATTTGAAAATTTCTATATAATTCGCTCGTTGATTTCTTCGCGAATCTTGATCCAAATTCTATGATTTTTGATTCCGTGGATTCACCTTCAAGTTATCTTTGTAAAAATATTGTAACCCATAATTTCTCACCTCATTTCATTGTCCAATTTGATCAAATTTCAAAGAATACATCAAAAATACCTTAATTCTCTGTGGATTCGACCCTTATTCACCCATATACTATCTAATTCATCACTAATCTTTAAAATTGGTGAGTTTGGCAATTATTTTGACGCGTATCTGTGTGTTTTCAATGACCTTATGGATTTTCTTCGTCATTGACTCTCTATCTTTCCCTAGGCGTGAAGTCTACATTCCCTCCCTCTCTGATTATCAACCTCTACATCAATGTAACTGACATTCTCTCTCTTTCTCTCCTCTCTCTTTCTCTCCTCTCTCTTTCTCTCTCTCTCTCTCTCTCTCTCTCTCTCTCTCTCTCTGCAAGGTAAAGTTGTTGACCTCCAACAAGCCAACATGGCTACACCCATCATTCTATCTACTTCTAGCTCTTCTATCTTTCCCTCTCTCATCTTTTCTCTCATCCATATTGTGCCTCTAACTACCACTATATTTGCATTGTCATCCTATCTCTCACTATTCCTTGTTTTCACTTGATATCAACCATTGTCTCTAGATCATGGTACCAACAATGATTTGGCTAATTTACGAATCAAATCTCCATAAAAATTCTGAAACATTTTTGCACAATTGTGATCATCCACCCTTTATCGGAGGATAGGATTATACATTCATTTTCATAGTGTGCATGGTGTCAAATATGGTATGCATGCCTTCTTTATTGTAGTTTCTCATAGTACTCAAGTATTAAGTTAAGTGTGTGGTATCATACATGCATTTGTGCATCTTAAAACCTGATGTATTATTTAAAAATTATAAACTAGAAAAAAAAATATTTGGTAAGTTATCTGCTTGGAAATATAGGTTAAAGTGCATCAATATTTGAATATTTTGTAAATGTGAATTATTCTATAATTCATGTATTATAAATTAAAGTTTTCTCGAAAATTGTAATCAGTGTTTTTCAGAAATTGATATAAATGCCTAACAATCTATTTGTTCTACTTACTTCAATGATGGTCATATAAATGAGGTGTTCAATAAATGAAGAATTGACATCAATAAATTGATTCAGTTTGACAATAAATTATTGGAGCAACACATGGACCTGATAAAATCAGAATTATGGACATCAAATATTCGACAAGAATGAATGAAAAATTTATTCAGTATACCATTCTTGATGTATGGGAGTCATATTTTTTGAACTGATATGTGATTGATTAGAAATTTATATAGATGATTTTCTATGTTTGGAGCCTCTCTTGAAATATGCTTAACCAATGTACCAAGTAACGTAGAAAGTCATTTATAATTAATTAGTGTGCAGTTAAGAAAAATTTATCATTTCATAGCAAATAAAGAAATAATGTTAGATTATCAAGTTAGCTGATTTGGAAGTAGAAAAAGCACAAGTGGTAGTAATAGAAATTCACCGCTACCAGATAATTCTCAAGAATTTAGAAGCTTTTTAGGACATCATTTTTCTACGGGAGACTCATCAAAGATTTTGCAAAGATCTTGAAACCTTGGACATATCTATATTCTAAGATAAAAAAAAATGTTGATCTTACCACAGCTAAATCATCGCTATATGCTTTTGTGCAAAATTGAGGAGTCTCTAATTGATTTGGAGACAAGTCATCCACTTTTTGGGCTCTACTGAAATTAAGATTCTCCGGTATCCACGGCGATTAAAATAATAAGAAAATTGGGTGGAAATGTCAAGCTAAGAAGAAAATAGAAAATAGATTGCAAGATGTCTACTTGTGCACAAGATTTCTTGCCTTGTGTAAGGCCTCTCAATCTTTATATTCTGATTACAATTTATACAATGACAAAACACATTTTTAAATGTTAAAATAAACCGTATTAATATTATCATATTAACATACGCACGCACGCGCACATATATCTATGCCAAAAATCTAACAACCGTGAATGGTAAGAAGTCCTTGAATGCGGAAGATGCCGTAATAAATGCAACACAATTTCTTCATGAAAGCTACCAACTCGTGTGCTTTTGACCGTAGACTTAAAAATTGATTCTTTGTTCACATGTTATCTTTCACTTGATTTTCATGAATTGTCAAATAATAATAATAATAATAATAGAACAATGGGTGAATCGTTCGAACATCATCACAAACAACTCCTGATTGTGAAAGTGGCATCTATCAAGGTGACTATGATTGAAGGCAAGTGGCATCCCTCTAGATCTAAGATAGGACTCCATTGTACGGTATCAAGAAATTGGCTTTTTCTACCTTAATTTATCATTTATTTTGATCATGAAATATCCCTTTTTCATTTTTTTTTGTCAAGAAACAACGGAGTGTGAATGGAAAGATGGCCTCTTGTTGGGCCAGTAGCCCGAGTAGGGACACAGCAGCGCTTTCAAAGAGAAAGGACGGCAATAGTTTTATAAGAAAACCCTTCCCCTCTCTTCAGTTACACTTTTTGACCATCTACTGGGAACTCTGGTAAAGGGTTTTATTGAAATTATTGAAAAACACGGGAACCAAAGCATGCAAGTCATGAAAGTCTTCCAATACTTTGCAAGATATATCTTCAATAAGGTTTTATAAAAATAACTAGAAACATCCAGGTTTAAATAGTATTTCTCCACGCGCTATTCGTCTAACGATTCCCCACGTCCAAAATCCTCTATGCTGCTCTCTCTCTCTCTCTCTCTCTCTACATGCATCTGGACATTCGTAAGGAAGGTTTTATTGAAATTATTGGAAAGTTCATGGACTAAAGCATAGTAAGTCATAGAAAATTCAAACCATTTGCCCGGATAGGAAAAAATATCCTCTCTCTCTCTCTAGTATTTTTCTCTCTCCACATGCATTTAGGTATTTTTTATTAGAGGGTTTTCTACTAATAATTGGAAATATTTGGCATTTTCTCTCACCTCTTTCTCTCTCTACACGCACTTTATTGAAATTATTGGAAACCAGATGGATAAAGCAAGAACATCATTGAAATTTTGAAGCATTATGCTGGTTAAAGAAAAGAGTAAATATCCGCTCTCTGGCACTTTCTCTCAATAGCCCTTTCTCTCTCTACTTTCGCTGTCTGCAGGATGTGACGCGGAGGAAAAGGGGCGACGAGATCTTAGATTCTTAGGGCAAGGACTTCGTCGGGGAAGGCGGAGTACTCTCTCTCGAAAGGGGAGGATCTAGGGTTTTGGCCGCTGAGAGATGTGGGATGCTGGTTGCGGCCTTGATGAGATTGCTGTCGCTGTGTTGGAGTCCGGTTGGGGCGAGCAATGGCGGGGGAGAGGAAGAGGGGAGCGGCCCAGGAAGGGAAGGGATTGATGGGCTGATGCGGTACAGGGATATCGGGCAGTACGCCTTTGGGGAATTCTCCATGGCCGTGATTCAGGGGAACCAGGTGCTGGAGGACCAGTGCAGGATAGAGTCTGGGCCTTTTGGGGCCTTTGTCGGGATTTACGACGGGCATGGCGGCCCAGTTGCTGCGCGCTATGCTTGTGACCATCTACATGCAAATTTCCGGCGTGAGTGAAAATTCTACTGATTTTTGGGGTTTCCTCGCTTGCATGAGTTCTTCTGAGGGTTTACAAAATTGAATGAAATTCTTGTGATGTTTGGGATTTTCTTCCTTGCATGGTTTTGGGGATTTCCTCGCTTGATCGAAATTGTTCGATCAATTCTGAGGAGAGGACATGCTCCTTGATCCAGAGTACAGCTTGGTTAAATTTTTGGGATTTTCTTTTAACGTTGAAAGAAGATCACCCAAATTCGGCGATCAACTGGAAATTTTTGGGATTTCTAGTTCTTACCCTGAGGACCTTGATTTCTTTGGATACGCAAGCGTGAGAATCAAGCCTCCCTGGATCTGGTGAAATGATTCGTTCGATTCTCCTCAGAATGGCCCCAGTTCTTCAGGTCATTCTTTTGATCTTCACTCGTCCTCGCGATTGCTTCTTATTGAGGAGAGGACATGCTCATAGATTCAGTGTAGACCTCCGCTGAATATTTAGGATTTTCTCCCTTGAAGGGCTCAATTCTTCCTGATACACCTGTTCAGGACTCTCTTGATCTAAGAGTTTGTATTTCTTCGATCAGTCTGTTTACCAGATCGATTGAATTATTTTTTCAAAACATTGAAGGAAGCTCGCCCAATATGGGTGATCGACCAGTACAAGTACCGTCTTTTTCCCACCCAAGAGGTCACCCATTCTTGGACTGCACAAGCCTGAGCACCCTTAAACCTAGAGTTCTTCTCCACCCCATTGCCCCTCTATCCAGGAGGTCACCCATCCCAGGACTGCCGAAGCTTAAGCATGCTTAACTCTGGAGCTCTTCTCCATGACAGTGCCCCTCTTGTACTTAAGAGATAATTGATCAAATTTTCTCATTTAAGTGTGTTACTCATGCTTAAAGATCAGATCCAGCATGGCAAATACGCACAATAATTAAGAAGTAATAGTTATGAAACATTTTTCATGGTTGATAGATCGCATGCTTATTTCAGAGGCAAGAAGGCCGGATCTCTGATCTAGTCTATTCCTTAGGGAAATTCTTGGATTGATTCTTCTTGGATTGGACCCAGATTATTCATATGATCTTCTCTTGTCCTCGTCATTTTTTTGTGCTCTGAAATTCAGTCTACAACTTGGTTTAAGTTTGGCGATTTCCTCCCTTGAATACCTTAAGTCGTCAGGAGACGATTGAATTTCGTTCGGTGTGTAGGTTTTCAGACCAAATTTTATGAAATTTGGATCTAGCATGGAAAATAGGACGAATAATTAGGAGGTAATATTTATCTTATGATAAATAGTTGTGCTTAAAAAATTCCTAATACCCATTAAACCCTTGATTTTTCCCACTTTCATCAACAGATAGTTTACAAGGCTAGAGAAAGCTAAATTTTTGAATGTTTTGAGGTTCTTCTACCCAGTGAAGTATATTGTGTACCAGAAACATCAGACCAACCTAATTGTAGGTTCTCAGAAAATGTCTAGATGACAATTCAGATAGTAATGCACTTAAAAAAAACAATGTAGATAGCAATGATCCATCTCTTTCGTCCTTCCTCAGGTTTCATTGAATCATTTTTGGTTGTCCATGATACTGACTTTAGTTGCATCATTTGTTCCACGTATGAAGCAGTTCAGTTCAGTTTGGATGGCTTTTCCTTCCAAGTTGTCGTACGAATTGCCATTTTATTCTTCATCCCTATTAAGTTCCAAGAAACGATTCTTTAGTTTCATGAGATCTATTTTTCATTTGGGATTTTTTGACCAAGAGAGTGGTTCTTTGTCGAGAATGGTTTCTCCGTGTAGGTTTGGTTCTCAAAGAGTTCATCCTCTATGTATCTATGCTAGAAATTGCCTTTTTGTTTTTCATCCTCTCAAAGAGTTCATGAAATGATTCTTGAATTCCATAAATCCAATTTTCTCTTCCCATTTCTTTTGCCTGTATAGTGGCACTTCATCATCAACACATTCTTCATCTCAATTCAATTCTCAGGAGTTCTTCTGACATCTAACATATGAATTGCCTTTCTGATTTGGTGTTGAGTGTTTCTATCAATGCATTAAACTTATATTTTTGCAGAGATCTCTTCTGAGCCAGTGGGCGTGACTCCTGAAAGCATTGAGAGAGCTTTCCTTCAAACGGAGGAAAGATTCACTTCCCTTGTTTCTGAGCTATGGGACACTCACCCTGATATAGCTACTCAAGGCTCCTGTTGTCTCGTTGGGGTAATCTCCCAGCAGACCCTCTACGTTGCCAATCTCGGAGATTCTCGCGTCGTTCTGGGTAAAAAAGTGGAGAGTACTGGCGACATAGCCGCCGTGCAGTTGTCTTATGAACATAATGTCAATGAGGAGGCTGCAAGGCAGGAGATGAAGGCACAACATCCGAATGATCCAGATATTGTCGTGCTCAAGCATGGGGTTTGGAGAGTTAAAGGCATCATACAGGTGTGTACTTGCGCTGTTGCTGATTATGTATAAACATAATCATCTTTCAATTTATGATAATGTTCTACTAAATCCTCTTTCAATCATTATGTACACTCAAAGCTAAAAATGTTATGTAGTTATCTTAATTGACAAAGTCTAATATAGTCATCAGTGGAGGGCAATACCATAACAGCACGTGTGGACGCTGTAAGGGAAAGAAAGAATGGGCTGGGCATAGAGAAATTGTTTTTGGTTGCATCCGATCACTTCACGATTTCCTTGAGTTTCATGTAGCCAGTGTAGAATCATACATATCCTGGGGCTGAGAGGAACAGATGACTGACTAAATACGGTTCCTAGAACCCTGAAACCATATGAAAACACTGCATATGACTACTTAGTAATACTGCCTGTGATAATAGTTAAAGTGCCTGCTAAGAGTAGATTCCTCACTATGTGAAGTTTATCTCTTCTCTGCTATAATCGGCTCACCTTTTATAACAAAACTAAGGTATCACTGATCTCAGATGATAGTAGGGAAGAAACCCTGTCCAATCCCAAAATTTTTTTAACTTATCTTGATTCCTACTACTTGCTGACTAACAAAGATTCTAATACTTTCTCGGTAGTGAGGTGTTCCTTATCTGACACAGATTACCATGTCAATAAAACTTGCCAGAGATGGTGATGTACTTTGGATTTCTATCTCATGGTAGTCACAGTTTGAGCCCATCTGCATCTTACTTGATTTTCCATTTTGTACTAGAAACCAAGTGAGTCTAAAGCAGGCTTATTTTGCAATCAACCCTTAACAATGTATCTTTTGTGGGGGAATCAAGGCTAAGTAAGGCTCTATTGGGAAACAGGTTTCAAGAGCTTTAGGGGATGCATATATGAAGCACGCGCAGTTCAACAGGGAGCCCATAAATCCAAAGTTCAGGATATCAGGGCAAATGAACATGCCTATTTTATCTTCTAGGCCCGCTATCACGCCTTATTCCCTTCAGAAGAACGACTCATTTCTTATATTTGCATCCGATGGCCTCTGGGAGCACCTCAGCAATGAGAAGGCTGTCGACATCATCCATAAACATCCCCGGGCGGTATGCATGTTTTTCCTCTTTTTCATCTCCTCTTTTCTTGTTATTTTTAAATTCCTCCATACTTCCTTGGCTGGATGATAAAATCCTTATCCCACTAAAGCTCTCTGGATGAGTTTATCAAGAAGCTGTCCATTTTATACCCTAAATCATCTGCCTTCTACTTGAATAAAAGTAGCATAACCATAAGACGAGTTATTCTCTTGACAAGTTGTTATGAAAGTGTCCCGTGCCCATTCTATACCCTAAACCCTTAATTCAAAGGAATTTGATCTTTAGATGATTTCATCAAGGAATTGCCTATCGTGAACCCTTAACTGTAACTCTGAACTTGAAGAGACATGCTTCCCACTAGGAGTTAGAGGTAGCCATGAACAGTTGCCTCGAAGAGGTAGCTCCCTTGATGAGTTATAAAAGAATGGCCGTTCAAAACTTTAAGCCGTGAGTACGAAACTCAGAGAGAAATAGATCTCTTGATCATATTTCAAAAAATTGACGACTCCAGATTCTAAAGTCGAGGAGACATTGTTCTCTTAATGAGTTACCAAGAGATTTTCCCGTTCCAAACCCTGAACCACGAAACCCTAAACTCTTGAGATTAAAGTTCTCTTGTAGATTTATCCAGAAATTGCCCAATTTGAACTCTAGGGATATTTGTTCTCTTGAGGAGTTAGTTATCCACAAATTGCCCTATCTAAACCCAAAACTCCCTGAGAAATAGCTCTTTTGTACTGAAATCAAGAAATCACAACTTGAACCTAAAAATACATCTCTTTCAATGAGTTATGAAGAATTTCCCATTCCAAACCCTAAACTCGAATTGTACTTGAGAATCGTGCATCGTATGCCCTCAACCAGAAAATTGAACCCAAAGACTAAAACTAAGTTGCCTTTTAACCCCAACATCAAAGAGCTATTATACAATTCATTTTTCCAATCTGTGAAAAGACAAACGAATTGTCTTAGTTGAGTTTTTTCTTTGATTACCCAAAGAAATGTAATTGAAGATTGGAGATTAACTACAACCCTGAAACTCAAAGAAGTGGTTATTTTACAGGGAAGTGCAAGGAGGCTAATGAAGGCTGCGCTGCAAGAAGCCGCGAGAAAGAGGGAGATGAGATATGAAGATTTGGGAAGGATAGACCGGAAAGTGAGACGCCACTTCCATGATGATATAACGGTAATTATTTTGTTCCTAAACCACAATCTTATTTCCAGCAGGACAGTCCAAGGGCCTTCTCTCTCTCTTAGAAGCTCTTTGGAACACTGACTGAATTGACTTACGCCCTTTTATTTTTGCTTCTCGTCTACGAGTAAAATAAATCTCTCCCTCTCTCCCCCCCTCCCCTCCCCCTCTCCTGTACTCTGTATCTACCTAGGGATTGGAGTGGAACGATGAGATTCAAGAGTCCGCCTCAAGCCTGGAATTAATTGTAATTTCAATTTTCAAATGACGAATCAAAACAAATGATTTGATTGCTATAGCAACACAGATAAATGAATAAAATTATGTTAAGAAATATATTGAGAAAATTTACAGGACCAACCTTGGGATATGGGTTTTGTGGTGGAGGAATCTCCATGGACCAGTCCTCCATTGTAGTCTGCATTAAAAAATTAGGTAATAAATTAAATTAGACAATATTGGGCAATAATGCGAAGAAGCGAAAATAAGAGTCAGACCACTGAAAACAATGACGTGCATTTGTAAAGTTGAGGGCTTTAGAATTAAGTAAAATAGCATATGAGAGTTCACCTGGCAAAACCGGCTGCCATTCTTAAGCCCATGAAGATAGTCAAGCCAAGCCATACTCCTCGTAGACCAAACACAGAAGGGGCATACAGCAGAACCATAGAGGATATTGCTCCGATCACCGTCTGCATATTATTACATAATTACATCAATACAGTGTAAAAATTTTGGCGTAATTATGTGCAGTTTGTCTGTTATGAGATAGACTAAGACTAAGACTTTTTTTTTTTGAAAACTTAGACTAAGACTTATTATAGCCCTCATGAGAGCGTCAAGAGGGCATGCATGGATACTTTTATCCAGTAGCATGTAATAAGGTTATAAATAGGAATAGGGTTGAAGGATTTTCGGGGATGGAGCTGTTGTCTCCTCTGGATTGTCCCCTCCTTCCTCTCACACCTGTCTCCTGCTCTTTACCATGTCTCCTTCTTGACATCTCTCCCTGACTAAGTCTGTTCTTGTCTCCTCTTAACTATTACAATGTCCACGGATCCTACTAACTTCATATCAATCTTCATCCATGAATCTCATCTATCATTACAAGGATCGCAAAATTCGAACCTCAATTAGGTGGTTCCTATCAGTGTCACTATGGTAAAAATCATTAAATAAATGAAAAAAGATGCTCAACTGAATTGTTTGACGCCCTAAACATAGATTAAAATGTTGAGAGAGAAAGAGCCACGAGGTACCATGGATAAGGCTGAATATGAGAAATCGGAAACACCAAAGTGAAGCCCATCAAAAATAAAAGCCAGAGCATTGATAGGTTGACTCGCACTGACAAACTGTAGAAAAAATTAGACAACTAAAGACATCAGATAAGAATAGAAAGAAAAAAAAAACCAAAAGGCTGCTGCTTTGTAAACAAACTATTACCAACAAGCCAGTATAAACCATTCTCTGCACATTGATATCTGACGTAAATAATCTGGAGATTGAACCAAATGACACTCCGAGGATGACAGCCAAAGCTATTCCCACAAGAACTCCGATCTAGATGAATAAATGGGTATTTAAAGACTTATGTAAAAGAAAAAAAAATGAACTCGATGGAATATCATTTTATGATTACCTTTATTACGTAGAAGGTAATTCCTTTCACCCTCTGGTAATCAAATTTCGCAAAAGAACTTGCAATCATTGCCTAAACAAACCCAGAAAAACTCTTTCATCAGTTGAGAGCCTAGAAATGACATATAAAGAATGTCCAGAACATGGACATCAGCCAACTAATACTAAGTAATATAAGAAGTGAAAGGAAAATATCATGAAAACAGATGCACTCTAAGAAAAGAAGAATGTTTTAAACACTTCTTTACAAATCAACCTGGTGCTACCCTGGCCTAGGTTGTCTCAGAATGGAACGCAGAAGATGTGGAATGTGTATGCGAGAGAGAGAGAGAGATTGAGGAGAGGTAGGTAACAGCCATACAGAGAGGGGACACAAATAGAGGAATCAGAGGAGAGCTGATAGTAAAACCTGATGTTGGAACTTCAGATCAACTTGCAAATATTTTCGTGGAGAGACTTTGCAGAATATCCTTTGACACTCTTCAAAAAGTTAAACATATTTTAATTTATGTTCCAACTCGAGGGAGAGTGTGAGTAGGCCTAATGGGTCAGATTGTGTATCTTCAACACTCCTCTCTCCATTTTATAAACTCTCATTATATGCAAAGCACAGAGGCCTCCTTTCATTCCATGAACTCTATGTCAGTTCCACACACATCATGGAGTAAATTATCTTTCAAAGGTGCCCACTTCAAAACGCAGGCATCCTTTCACGGGAACAATTAGGTGCAAGCCCCCATCTGCAAGATTGTTCACTCCCAGTAGATGTCCTCTAACATCTCTGACCAGAATCAGCATTTCATGAGTCCATTCTGATCGTCGCTCTCCAAAGCTTCAAGTCATTCAACTCAAGGACTCCACATCATTCTATGCCTCTACGAAATTCAACATTTTTCTGTTTACCCACCATTCAGTCTAAAATGCACTACATCAGAAAGTGAACCAGTTTCTGGCAAAGCAAGGCGGCATCGTCAATTTGCTGAAATGCCACCTTGAACAATCAGAAGATTGCATAACAAGCGACGACAACAAGCGGTCCACAAGACATCACATTCTCTGTAGGCAATGGGTTCTAACTTGATTTGGGGACAATGAGAAGCTTGCCTTATGCAACTTTGTCGATTCTAGGACAGTAGACCCTGGGCCCCATGGTCTACAAGCTGGAACTTCCATCTACATACCAAGACCATAGACCATAGTTTATCTTGTAGTCATGATTGCAGCTGCAGTGTGCCAATGGTCAGCATGATCACGTCCATCCAGTTCCCCAACTTCTAGATAATCAACTTCAATAGAATGACAATTTTAAACACACCTTCACTGCCAGCCTAAAGCCTTCATTGCCCAGGACCACCTTGTTGACTCTAAGGGCATAAGGCAATCTGCTGCTGCTATTTCTACCAAGGTGGTACTTCTGTAGGGGTAAATGATTGAGCCAGGGGCCATTACGTATAAAGAAGAGTTGATTGGTCCTATCCAGGTACAACCTGTTAAACAAGGGACCAAAATCAAGAATGGAAGTGGCCCAACTCTACAGGATCCCAGAAGATCGGAAACTCTCAGATGGCTCCCCTATCCTCTGAGTCCCTCACCCTCCCTTCTCTATCCCGACTTCCTCATGAACTCCTTATCAGGGCAATGGTTCCAGGGTTTGTAGGATTGTGGTACTAGTGACTCATAACAAACATGTTGAAACAGAGTAAAATGTGGACATAACTTTATCCATAGCTGTTTGCATATCTCATCAAAAAATGTATGGAATTATTTGTTTGCCTTTTTCATACCCATTCCTCAATTAGAGGGGGGGAAGTGTGGGATGGACTCTTTTACACCTAGTCACTGTAATAGTTATTCTTGTACTTGATCTTGTTACTATTGTGTCACCTGGTTACTGACAAATGTTGATTTGAGTTGATCTATTTGATTTTTCTTTTGAAGAAAATCTGTTAGATAGATTATCAGATCCGTCAGGATACTATTTATCTAGTATGTCAACACACATTTTTCTCTGATTAAAATTCAAGCACGGGAAAAAACTATATTATTAATCACACAAGTAATTTTAGGGCGCGCTCTGTTTTCATTTCTTATTTTTCCATTATTTCTATATGTACTAATTATTAATAAATCATTTATAAAATATGGATAGACTCAAAGTCGTAAGTGTAAGAGAGAGACTGACTAGGTTTGATTTCACCAAGAATGACAATATCTAGTTTATTAGATCTACATCCATAGAAAATAAATCATGTATCTTATTAATCAAACTATATTTGGCACGTTTGATATTCGTATGGCTTTATATTTATTTAAATATGACTCGTGTGGGTACCTGAGCTGACAAAGCCAAAGCATCAGAGAGAAGAGAGACAGCCAGCCACACTTGGAGACAAATCTGGTGGGCAGCCATCTCAGTTGAACCCTGGCGAGCAGCCATGGATGTGGCAAGAGTCATTGTAAATAAGACAGAAAGAGTTCTTCCAAGAAGGAGTCCACCTAACACAAAAAAGGAAGTCAATTATAGTAGACGAGTGCCAATTTTATGTCATTGTTGTTGAATAGGAGAAACCACTTTTCTAAAGAAGATATTTCTAGGTTGTGAGACAGAGAAAGTAGCTAGGATCTTTGGTATTAGAAAAAAATGAAATAATAAAAAAAAAAGCAATAGTACATCAGTATAAGATCGACAGGTTTTTAATAAATTTGACAGACATAGTCTATCACTAAGTTCACCTTTGGAAAATTCATTGAAACAACTCTGTTGGGAACATGATGATAATTCCTCTTCCTCGGGGATGTGTAGAGAGAGAATGCGAGACAGACAATGAGAAGAAGAAAGAGATCTTCGGATGGACAAAGAGAGAAAGATCGAGAGCAGACAAATTGAGAGGGAGAGGGAGAGAATGACTCCAAGAGAGTGCAGAGAGGGAGAGGAAGAGGGACAGGAGATGCTAAGGGTTTGGGCAAACATCATTTCACTTCTTAACTGCCTTTACAGTACAATCGGAGGATATTTAGAAACACCCAAGGGTATAGAGAGTTAATTAATGGTCAGTAGAAGGGGTGCATTTATCCACCTAATTGTAACTCATGCTGCCCATGGGGTGACGTATTGTACCTCAAGCAAAAGTATTTGTCCAACTGAGTTAAAAATGTGAGTTTTAGAGAAGGGTTACAATTACAACAAACCAGACTTGAGGTAACCGCTGAAGTCCAGTTCTAAAATCTTGGGTGGAAGGAGGACTGCTCTTCTGCTAAGACGCCAGAGAAGTAGAATTGTAGCAATGTACCTTTAAAAATAAGAAACTTCAGTAAGCACAGATAACAAATACTCCTTTCTCTCTCAGACACCCACATATTCTTCTCTCTATCTCTAGGTAGAGAGACAAGAAACAAAATGCAAACAAAATGCAAACAAAAATAAAGCTTTGTTGAAAGGCTCACTGAGATGCAACAGTGGCCAGCGCAGCCCCTGATACGCCCAAGTTCAGAGTATACATGAGTAGAGGAAACAACATAGCAGATGAAATGTTACCACATCCTGCAAATACAAGGACTGTTGTCTAGTACAAGGAAAATAGAAGAATAGACACTAAAAGAGGAAAACCTTTTCTTCCATAAATCAACACCTACCAAGAAACTAAGCATGAGGTCATATGAAGATAAGCCAAGCAAATACATTGACAGAGGCCAAGATTCCAAATTAAGTTACTGCACAAAAAGTATTTGATGAATAAAACTCACCGACACAGAAAAGGGGTGTCTGTGTATCCTTGAATCCACGGAAAACACCTTGTATTGCAAGTGAAACAACATTAGCCGGTGCTCCTAATGCCCTTAATCGAAGAAAATGCTGAGCTGGCAAGCGCATAGGGGAGGACTGATTCACGTTCATCACAAATAAGAGAAGGTCAGAGGCATAAAAACCTGAACTTAATGAAATGAAGCCACGACTTTTTTAGTTCAAAATCACATTGTCTTTCCATCAACCACAGCCGGACAGGTATTTTCAATAATAAAGAAATGGTTTCTTCAAAGACAGTCACGCAAAAATATTAATGAAAATCTTGTTAATATAATTGTCTGCAGTGTACCTATATAATTCTAACCCTAAGGGGGGTCTTCATCTGCTGTCCTACCTTCTGCAAAGCTTTCCTTTGCGTTTCACAGAGAGTAATTGGGTTTTCAATCCAACTATTAGGTAAGAAATATTTTTCCAAAAACGCATCAACGAAGGGAAGACCCATTTTTCAAACTAAAACTAAAACCTACCGGCTGTATTCCCATGATGCTGAGAAGTGGTCCACATGCCCAGAACAAAGCTAAAGCCTCCACTGCCCCAATCGCAACTGCCAAGACTAGTGCACTAGACACTGATGGAAGTCTTTCTCTCTCATCTGTCACATTGAACAGCTGTCACGTTATCCATCAACATCTCAGATAATAAGGAAATAACCTGTTTCGGTCAACCTAGAGCTGAATATCTCTTGGAATGTTTGGAGATGTCTTCGGCAACAAATGAAGTGGTTATACTCAGAAGAGGCACATTGAAAAGTTTTGATATGATGTTGAAAATCGACACTGAAACACCAGCAGATGCCAACTCCACCACGCCTTTTATGATAAGCATACAGAAATTTATCATGAAAAAAAGTATGAACGAATGAGTGATAGGTCTCAATATCATCAGGTTAATCTTTTTTCCAGCACCTAATCTTCCGATATAGGCTGTCTCCATCAGCTGTGCTAGGGGGTCAATGGCTTGTCCAAGAATTGCTGGAGCAGCTAGAATCAAGAGCTCACTTCTATAGTCTCCAGATGGTGGATCACTCATAGGACTCGTAATCAATTCCCTTCAATTGAGAGAAGAGCAAAGATACACAGTGCATCATAAGAAAAGTTAACACCTTAAAATCTGAAGAAAGTTTGCACGGCGAATCAGTAACTCAAAGAGGAGACGTGAGGAGTCTCTTTTGCTTAAAGTTTTCTAAAAGATACGAAATAAAATAATCAATATTGTTTGGATTATCTGCATTAATATTTTCTTACTCGTGCAGGCATTGAGATTCATCTGAGTCCGTGCTAAAATTAGAGCGGGAAATAGCTTCATCGCTCTCATTAACGAAACCTTCCGAGTGCTTCGCACTTGAATCAATTTCTGATCGATCTCCCTTGATGCATTGCAATGACTTCCTGGCTGAAGATTCAAATTTGAACCGGCGAGAACTGAAACCTCGAGCCTTGACCAAAGGTGAGCGTCTCGTTATGGTAGAACGTAAATCGGCGCTTCCCTGATGAAAATAAACCTTAAGATCAAAAGAAGGAAAATAAGCGTAAAAACTGTCATATTAAGGATGTTAGAAAATATCTAACAAGCTTAACAACGGATACGATTCTCTTCACCAGTAGCCAAATCAATTATCCATCCAGGAACGTCAGAGAAGAAAAGAAGGAATTCATCTCTCTCTCTCTCTCTCTCTCTCTCTCTCTCTCTCTCTCCCCCCTCTCTATCTCTCTAGGTCAGACAGAATTGGTCCGAGAGTGCGACAATATTTCGAAACGAAAATGACATCCTCACACTTAAGAATGAAGCACGATCTCAACAGAAAACAGAAAAAAGAAGAATCAAACCTGAGATAAGACATCTGACGTACTACGGGGTCCAACTCGAGCGTTGCGTCTCCTCAGAAGCCTTATGGAATTCCAATCCATAGTCCCCGAGGCCATCAATTCGGGAACCGTTTCGCACCGGACACATCTCTCCATAGAGAGAGAAAATACCATAAAGAGGAGAGCGAATCCGACGTCGAATGTAGAAGAAGCGAAAAGGAACGAGGGACCGGAAGATCGATGGAACTTTTGAAATGAGGAGTGCCGGTGAAGATGGGAATTTTATTTCTCTCCGCCTTCTAATAGGGTTTTCCCGCCCCGTTCGCTATCCGTAACCGCCTCACCCCCCACGTGGGCATATCTAACGGTTGGTGGGTCCCACGACTAAGTTGCGCAGGCCGAGCAGGCGAGGAAATATGTTATTTAGGACACAAAATAATTAATGACAAGAGGTGCAGTTTAACTCTTTTGTGTGCGAATGATATCCATCAAATACAACAAACTCAAGTCTATGCTGACTCTCTCTCTCTCTAAATCCATGTTAACCCAGTCATCGTAGGAAAGGAACACGCTGACTAGAAAGAAAGTCAACTGACGAGAACAAAACACCTTGTGAAATATTAAAATTCAACAAAGTCAACTCCAGCCAAGATACATGTACGTCAAAAGTCAATTCTGACCTTCATTCTTCAAAAAAGAATGACGGTTTGACTTATGTACATCACAAAAAAGTCAACCCAATTATCCTGCAGGAGCATCAAGTAGTAGGCCAACTTCAAAATGCGTCTTTGTCGCTGTTTCACTCACTCTCTCTCCTAGATATCTCTCTGTGGTCATCATCACACACCCACTCTATCTGTTTCTCTGTCTCTCGTTTTTCACTCTCTATCTACTCATCTCTGTCTCTGTCTCTGTCTCTGTCTCTGTCTCTGTCTCTCTCTCTCTCTCTCTCTCTCTCTCTCTCTCTCTCTCTCTCTCTCTCTCTCCCACTCACTATCACTCTTTAAAGAAATAGGTGCCATAACCTCTCTCTCTAAACTTGAGCTCCAGGAGGAACGACGTGTAAACATCCAAGCAGGCGTACCTGATCTGAGCCTCATCCAGCTGCTGCGCTTCCCAATTGCTCCGCCCCACAACTATCGGCTTCAGTTCATCCCCGTCGTCAAAGTTCCAGCCGAGGAACCTCGATGCCATTTCCTCCAAGGAGATCCTTCCTAAAGGTGAACGACTCCATAGATCGACGGCTCTCGCCACTGTCAAATTACAGTGACGTCGGAGTTTCCTCGCGTCGTTTTCGGTCGCAACATTGACAAAGGTCACCGCGGGGTTGGACAGGAACCTCTGCATGATTTTCGGCACCCTTTCTGCATGCATGATCTGCAAGATGATTTGGTCATTTTAATTTTTGTTTCCAAGAAACGAAGAAAGGATCCGCGATCAGAATTTGTTTTCCACTAGGGATGAAGGTCTCTGATTTAAGCAACAAGATGAAATTTTGACGATCAAAGTCATAAACTCCGTAGAAAAGCATACTTGATCCGACTTCCGCAAAAAATATGCACGAAAACGTGTCCGCAAGCAAAACGTACTAGATTCGTCTTCATAATAAGAACTACGCATATCTATTGTCAACGGACGAAGCATTAACTATTTCGACCAAACAATAACCGAGATCGTCGATCAAAATTTAATTTGTGGTTCTCAACAAAAATGCTAGATTCATACACGTGTCAACTAACACCTTCAGAATATAATTTACACTCATACACGAGTCAACTAAACGAAGAAATATCTAAGTTCAAGGAGCACAGACAAAATCGAGGATCGAAGGTCTTCCTCCGACAACAGAGAAGCAAATAAATCTCAGATTCGAGCCTCAGGAGTAAAGATCAACGGCTCAATTTTAACCTCCGCGAGAAAAAAAAATGAGATCCTTCTTCAGAATATAAATTGCAAGTCTTAAAGGACGAAATAAGACATGCGACTTGCGAGTCGCGAAATCGAACCTGGAAAATAAGGCACCGGCGGCCAACGCAGAACTGGACAGTGGCCACTGGCTCATTGCCAGCGTTCCGACGATCCGATCTCCACTGAATTCCAAGGCCGACGACGAGATCGCCGTTATGATAGCGGAAACCGTTGAAGAAAATAACGGACTGGATCCAACGGCGAACGGTCCTCGGTCGCTGAGTGACCTTGGCGGTGACTTTCCTCCCGAAGACATCGAAGAAGAAGATCTCGTCGTCATCCCAGGAAAAATGGTCGAGGAGGCGTATTCCGCTCCACATCTCAGCAGTGAACCTAGGTTTTCGCTTTAGGAAGAACGGCGATCTCGAATTCTCTCACGTCTCAGCTTTTACGTTTGAAATAGCGCGCGAAGTGATGACGGTGGGTCGTGGGAGGTGAGCCCACTGTGGTAAGCTCACCGCCTTACATCAATATCCCCAGTTCCAGAAAGGCACTTCGATAAATGGCAAGGAAAAACTACCGATTTCACCGATCAAGAAGACGCGTTGCGGTGGGAGGTGCGGTCACCGCCGGTAATCTATCTTCCCTATACTAAAGATCCTCAAAATCCCGACACTTACACCGAGGAAAGTCGCTGATCTCGAATCGTCTCGACAGTTTTGAAAAGACGGAAACAGAGTCTGAGAGGTGCGCTCACCAACGGTAATGTCACCTCCCTGCCTTGGATTTAGCATACATGTGGAATTTAACTATTATAATAGAAAAATATAGGGTCAAATTTCATAGGGAGAACAGAATTTTCATTAGAACAAAGACTCAAAAAGATATAATCACATCAATTTGAGATAAGGAGAGATGATGAAGATATATCGAAGATAGAAGTTAGATAACACAAGATCAAATGACAAGAGAGAATAATTGACGATTATCAGCATATTTCTATATCTAAATGCCCATGTAAGACCAATTTAAGTGTCAAATTTATAGATTAGCCTTTCAATAACGCGAAGATGGCAAAAAATCCACCTAGTAATTGCTCAAAAGAAGGCAATTGGAATAAATTTCTTCTATCATCCCACATTCAAGTGAACACCATCAAATGAGAACCATCGGTGAACCACCAAAGACAAAAGAATGGACACTAAAAGGCAATGCAATTGCCAAGATTTTGTCACATTGTCCCGAATGAAGAGAAAGCCTAAATTAGGGATGTGGGGCTTCTATCCGCCAGATTACTCCTTTGAATAGAAGAGAGAGAGACACAAGGGTTGTGGCAATTGGTTATGCTTGATCACTACTCATGGTGTGATATTCCACCACATGGTGCACATGAATGGTGGATGTGCCATCTAAAGAAGTGATGTGCCCAATCAATGCCTAGGAAGACTTTCACCATAATGGTTTTGTTTGACCATGGATATTTTTAAGAGAATTTGAATTTCTGAAAAAGGAAGGATCTCATAGTACCCCAAGGGTTTTAGCAAAGATAGAAAGTGGAGATTAAAGCGAGTATTTCGACATTGAATAATGTTTCATGCCCCCATCTTCACTTAAACACCAATGGGCTGCCTTCCACTAATCCATTGGCTCCATTCGAAGCCAGCACAAGAGCATTATTATTGATGAGCAATAATCGTGATATCATTGATAATAGATGATCACGGGCCAAAATTAAATTTTAACTCACCTAATTGATGATTAATTTTATCATGATTAATAAATAAGGGTCAAAATCTATAGAGAATCAGGGTTGACCCAGAGGTTTTTAGAATTTACTCTAATTGGATGATAAAATAAGACGAAAAAGCAGAATCAGGAAAGAGGTATTTCCTAAAAGTAGAAAAGTATATCTAATCAATCAAATTTCACACAATGTGGATTTTAAAAAAATGAAAAATCGAAGAGAGAAAATCAAGGGAGAGGAGAGAAAATTTTATAAATTTTGATATTAATTAATATGACATTAAGAAAAATAATACAAAGATATTGTATGATAATTAACACCAAACCAACATGAAATTTCCAAGAAATTACTCTAATTGCTCCTCCAAATTTAAAAAAACCGAGATCAAAGGTCTATGAGTTATATTGTTCAATCGATAATCATATTTCAGACGATGAGACGTTTTCATGTGGTCAATGAAAAGACACGAATGAGTGTCAAAACAATTACCGAACTCAAAAATTTAATGTTTTAATCAAGAATCAATTAATCTAATAGTGAATAAGGGTCGAATCCACGGAGAAATTGGACATTTTTTAGGCATTCTTCAAATTCGATCAAATCGGATGACGAATTGAGGTGAGAAATTAAAGATTTTTGTAAAATTGGAAAGAATACTTCAAGACGAATCCATAGAATTAAAAATCATTCGATTTTGATCAGTATTCGCAGAGAAATTAAGGAGAAAATTCTAGGTAGAAAATTCGATCGCGAAAAGAGAGAAAACATATAAAGTTAATAAAATTCGACTAATCTAATATTTGAAATTGAAATATAATGTTATAAGAAGAAAGATTATGGAGAATACATGTGATTGAACTCAAAATCGCGCTCGAAATAATCCAATTCATCGCCAAATCAAAACTTTTCACTATGCATTTCAAAAAACCAAAATCTGGTGTTCGAGAGGTGAATTCTCCCGATTCCCTCAACGAAATCTCAGTTTCAAACACTCTGTGAATGTGGAAATGAGATTAGAAAAGGAAGAAAACAAGAAATTCAAGGATTGAGATATCTAAACAATTTGATTGCTCGAAATATCCGAGAATACATTTTCTGTCGATGAGAGAGAATATATAATGTTTTAAAATTGGGCATGACCATTGCATCTTCTCTTTGATGAAATCAACAGCGGCAACGGAATCCAAAGAGGTGAATTGATCCGGTTAAGTCACGACCCTCGGATCTTCATCGAAACATTAAGATTGCGCTACATGATTGCGTGAAGAAAGAGTGTCGTGAAATCTCGTCCATCCAATCGTGAATCGACATTTCAGATCTTAGACGGCTCTTCAAATCATGGTTGGTATAACTACTGAGATGAACAAGCATGATTGATTTGTTTAATAAAACGAATCGTCGTCCACTCAGATGTTGCCACGTACCCCCCTCACTTAAGTGAAAATGAGGGGCTGAGATTAAATCTATTTTATTTCCGCTGATCCGACGATTCAAAGCGTGCCACATCACCTACAAAGATATACAAACAGAAAGATAGTCCCACACAAGAAAAATAATAGAAAAACATCTTGTATAAATGTATACATGATACTAACAGTTAACATATACTGTTAACAAGGTGCTTGACAGATCGTTTTCGTGCGTCATTAAAACACAAAAACGTTGGTCAAAAAAAATTTATAAAACCGAACTCACAAAGATAAGATATAAAAATCAAGTATTGTGTAAGTATCGAGTCGATCCACAAAGAGCAGGGTTGACTTTAATTGCAAAGTTGACTTGGTCAAACTTAGGTTTAAAAAGGGTTTTAAAGAAGTAAAAATAAGAAGTAATGAGTGGAAATGATATAAATAGACTAAATAAGAATTTTTAAGAATTTAATTCTCGGATTTGACAAAGAAAAGTCAAAAGTCAAAGTCAAAGCGTTGAGTTTGAGCAACAGTAGGTGTACTGTAAAATCAGAGAATCAAACAGTGTCAGAAGATTACGAAAATTATATATTTAGAAACTAGAGAGGAAATAGAATTCATTGGTATATAATTCGTGATTTTTGGATAAGAATTGGATTTACTATGAATTATTGAAAATCAAATATCAGAAAATCCCCGAAATGAACACCTCAGAGGACATCTTCAAATTGACCATTCAAATGAAATCCAAATCTTGCAATTTATATATCAATAGAAAGCTAAGAACCAGAGAAATCTAAAGAAACCAAAATGATCAAATTCTGATTTGTAAATTAAAAGTAATTGACCCCGAAAGTCAACATTTGACTTCTGATGAAAGATGAACAGCTCTCGGTCAAACGTCAAATTGAAGGGTCAAATGAACTCGGAATTCGATGAATTTATCCACGGAAAGCGTATGAAAATAGGAATTCAAAGAAACCAAAATCAAGTGATTTGGAATTATAATCAGAGAGATATCCTATTTTCAAAATCAGCAATTTTTCGGACTAATAATTAGGAAAAATGAAGAACATTATGAACTACTTTGCGAAATTAAAGATCTAAACCTAATAAAAATACAAATTACCTCTTGATAATCAATCGAACCTCACTAATAACCTGATTTACGCAATAATGGGGCCTCAATTCTTGTGGATTGAAGCGAATTTGCTCGGATTCTTCCTCATGGACGTTCGGAATTCAAGGGGAAAATTTGATGAAATCAAGAGATGAAATCATGATTATGATGCTTCAATGGATGCGTCTCTACACACTTGGAAGCAGAGGATCGCTTAATTTCTTCACGAATCGATCAAAAGTTAAAGAACAAAGAAGGGAAATACATGCTTTTAAAGGGAGAATCAAGCCAAATTTGTGGGCAATAGAAGTGGTCGTGTGGGTTGATTAATGGCGTAGTGGGAGCGGTTCCTTGGGGCGATGTCGTGGCTTCAATTCCGCTCCAATTTGGTGGTGAGTTTGGCTTTAATTTCACTTCCGAATAGCCACGATTTTTGCCATGATCGGGGCACGATCGGGCCACGATCGGGTGTCGATTGTGGTATTGATGCTCCAACGACCGCCATACGATGATCGTGGAGGTGATTCCACAACGAATGATGCGCGATTGCGGCTCGATCGCGCTGCGATCGCGGTTCGATCGGACCGCGATCGCGGCGTTCTTCCACGAAGTGTCTAGGCCGTCCGATGGAGATCCAGGAAATTCAGATGATTTTGATCGCACGATCACGTTTGGCTTGATGCGCGATCGTGGTCCGTGCGATGAGGATCATCGTGCCATCCGCGTGATGGAAATCGGACGCACCGGAAATCTCCGCGCGTCTCCACGGTGAGCCATAGATGAGGCTTCATTCCAGCCGTCCGATGACGATCGGGAGCCCTTTCGTGATGCCGTGTGTCATAAGGTAAGCCCTCTGATCAACTTCACTTACGCGATCATTCCCGCACGTGCTTTGATTGATGATCGCGTGGACTCGGGTCCACGCGATTGATGCATCCCTCCTCTTCGCGATCAAATCCGACGCCTCTCGTAGCGCCACGCGTCCCTGCACAGTAAGAAACGTGTGGGACATAGTCCCACACGGATAAAATATGGGAAAGTTATGCGGTTAAATAGGGGGGGCGCAAGGGTTATAATAATTGCGTTACCGCCCCCTACTTTTACCAGGCTCCCACTATACCCGTGGGCCCTCCCTATGTGAACCCCCGCACGCCACATGGCGCCCCTCACGGGCGTCCACGTGGGCCCATCCGCGTGGCCTCCTGCCATGCGTCAGCGCCACCTGCGCCTCGCACGGGCCACCCGGGCTCTACCACGTGGCCTCAGTGCCGCGTCGCACCTCGAGGTGGTCCTGCGCGCCACGTCAGCGCCCGCAGCTCCTGCTCGCCACGTCAGCACCTGCAGTAAATTCACCCCTTTTTCGCGATTTAAATAGGGAAAAAATCATAAAAATCAATTTAAAAATCAAATAAAAATAAGAAAAAGGGCAAAAATTTCAGAAATTCATAACTTTAAATATACAACTCCTTTTAATCTCAAATTTTCTCCATTGGATCACAAATTTCTTCCTTTTTAATATTATGTCATTTAAAATATATTTTGAAAGAAGAAATCAAGATGAATTAGAATTTACTTAAATGATCTCTCATTAAACCTTCTAAATCGTAAATTCATCCTAAAATTATCCTTCCAAACATTTACTAAAGTCAAGAATCATTCAATAACAGATATTAACTTCTATGAAATGAAACTTAACAAAAGATTAATCATCTATTAAGCATGAAATTATCCCTAATTTATGCATAAATATCAACTTTAGTGAAATGACATGCCAATGGAGAAAATTCCTAAAAAGTATGATAACATGCATCATATTCACATAAAATAAGCATGAATATGAGTTAATTAGGATAAGAATTCAAGTTATAAATGCATGTTATCAGTGCTTAACCTCTTAATCACATGATAATGATGTGCGCACATGGCGCGCACATATGCCGTCACTTGTCAACACGTAAGCGTGTTGCCACGTTAGCGCATAAATTAAAAATAAATCTATAAAAATTCATAAAAAAATAATTTTTTTAAAAAAACCTAAAAATTAGAAAATTCATAAATTTTAAAATATAACTCGAAATTAATCCAAATTTATTTTTTTGGATCATAAATTAACTAATATATCATTCCAAAAACTCAAATTCAATAAATAATAAGCGAATACATTTTTATTTTAAAAATATACTCATTTATTGTAGAAAATAAAACTAGAAAAATAAATGAGTGTATAAAAAATATTTTCTCATATTATTTTATATTAGAAATTAAATAAAATATCAAATAAAGATAAGAATAATATACTCTAAAATATATTCTTTAATTATGTATAATTATCCCTAAAATAATGCATTTTGATATTATAACTTTAAATTGCATAGAATGATAGATGTGAACTCGAAATATGATAACATGCATACGAATAGAGTATTTTATGCATTAATGTGTATTAATAATCATGTAATTATCATTATACATTTCATGTTACCGCATATATCGTCACGTGGCGACACGCATGCGTGTGCGCCATGTCACCTGTCGTATCATTGTGCACTTTAAAAGTCAATTTTATATTTTTATTATTAAAATGAATTCAAAATAAGTCTAGAAAAATTTAGAATTTTTTTAAAAATCCCTAAAACTTAGAAAATTCATAACCTTCAAAATATAAGTCCTTTTTAATCCTTTTTTATCACAAATTAAATAATTTATCATTCTAAAAAGCTAAATTTAATAAATAACAATTGAATAATTTTTTATCAAAAAAATACACTCATTTCATTTGAAATATATATAAAAAAGAAGATAAATAAGTGTATATAAAAAAAACTTCTCTTATTGTTTGGAATTATAACTAATTATAATCTCAAATATAGAAATGAGAATAATCTAATTTCAAATATCACTTAATTATATATGACTATCGCGAAAATAATATATTTTGATATTACAACTTAAAATTTTATAGAATGAAATATATGTACTCAAAGTATGATAACATGCATAAGAATGAAATATTTGATAGCTGAATTTACATTAATAATCATGTAATCAATAATATAAATTACATGTTATTATCAAGGCAGTGGTTTGGTGACTAATTCTATGTTTAACACACAATTTTTGGAAAGCTGTTTGGACAAGTTATTGGGAATTTATCATTCCAAATGATTTTGAGAGTGGTGGAATGTTGGGTAATATTTTTTGTGTAACCTAGGAGATAATCACAAGAACATGTGCATAGTCTTTGATAAGATATATTCTTAGCTGACTCGAGTATAATCTTCAACAAAAACTATGTAATAAATATGGCCATTTGACACAAGAAGATATAACACAAGAGGAACCCCAAATATTGTAGTGAATCAAGTCGAAGTTGGGAGATGATGGAGTGGAATTGGGAGCAACATAATTAGACTGATGATATTTGCCAATTTGGCACAAAACTCGCATAACGATAATTAGGATAAGATTTTTTTAGGTTTAGAAAGACAAGGATGGTCAAATTTATACTATCAAAAAATAGAAGAACAAGCAGAAAAACTGTAAAATAGAGCAAGAAGCCCTAAGAGAGGGGTGTCCAACACAAGCTCATAGATCTCATGGCATTTTCACGCCCCAAACCAATCATCCAACAAGTATGAAGATCCTATAAGATACAATGGAAAGGAAAAAAAATAGGAATGTAATTAATTGTCTATGTAATGGTACTAATGGAAAGAAATTTAGTGGGAAAGCCAATAACATATACGACATTAGGTAGGGTAAGGGAAGGAATATTTTTGGTCAATCTACACCCTTTAACAGAGAATCAATGACCATATACAATGGATAAGAGTGGATGACTAATAGTAGGAGTAAGGGAGGAAATGATGGAAGGCATTTAGGTCATTTAAGTGTTGGGATATGAGGCCGATAAGCTTTCCAAAATTTTAAGGCGTCCTAATCTAGGTGTTGGTCTAGATTAGTTTTTTCTTCGTGATATGTTCTCTTTTAAATTGGAGTTCTGATTTATACTCATCCAATTTGAAGTTAATTAGATATTCTCATCAGCCATAGGTTGGTGGGAATCAAAAGAACATCTCCGTTTAGTTCAATTTTAGATTCAGATTTTGGGTTAGCTCAATTCCTATTTATGCCTTTTTATTGTTCTTTATATAATCTTCATATTCATATTTGAGGCATTTCTTTGCTGATTTTTAGGTCAATCTAGTAGCCAGGGTTTGGTGGTTTAAGGTCAGTAGTAAGGAGATTTCTAGGACTTTATTGAACCAAAGTTCTGCCTTTATAACAAAATTATTTTAAGGGGATTAGATTAGATTAGGTTTTAGCTTTGCTTTGAATCTGATCTATCAGTGTTATTCTTAGCATAAATTTAGGTCTAACTTCAATCAGATTATTAACCTTATTAGAATCACACTTTCTTAAAAATATATCACTATACATATCAATCTTCATTAGAGATTAGATCTCGAGTACGTAAGTTTAAATTTCAGCCCATATTTTCTATCATATCAGCTAGACTTGCAGTCCAAAATTCAACCTACATAAACTCATACTTATAGTAAAACTATTCCTCTTAGAGGACTCATCAGAGGTGACTAAAGGCCTGATTAGAATAAGATTTTCTTACAAATACATCACTAGACATATCAGTCTAGATTAGAGACTAGATCTCTACAGCATTAGTTTAGATTTCTGCCCATATTTTCAGTCATATCAGTTTCAATTGCTATTCAGAATTCAACTTTCATAAGCTCATACTTATACTGAGACTTCTCCTCTTAGAGGACTCGTCAAGGGCGACTAAAGGTCTGATTAGCATCTTTGATGAAAAGGTCTAGATTTTTTTTTGGGATTCTTAACTGAGTGCAGTTAACAATCTATTTTTAAAGTCTAGTTAGAAGTTAGCTCATAGCACTTTTGGGCCTTATAGCATAGTTGTGTTAGAACAGATTTTAGAGTCATTTCAAAACAGAGTTAAAGACTTACTTTGATGTGATTTAGGAAGTGGTCTTGATCTGATTTCAGAGTCATTCTATAACTGATTTAAGATCTTTTATTATCTGATTATAGAGTCAAGCTTTAGAGAACTTCTGAGGTTATTTTAAGAGTCTTAGAGTAGCCTTAAGGATTTTGCTTAAAGACTATTTTTTTTTCTAAAGAGATTTTTCAGATTTTATATATACATATTAGTGTAGATATATAGGTTATATATATATACAGCACACACACATATATATAACAGATTATATACATAAACTTACATCTATGTATATATTGCTTAAATATCTTAGTATATATATATATATATATATATATATATAATTCTACATATACACCATATTATCATATAGTTAGATATATATAAACACACACTCTCATATATACATAAACATTAGGAATGATCATTAAGGGACTTTAGTGAGAGGTCCAATAACAATCGCATTCAACGACAAGTAAAAGAGGCTCATTAAGGGTAATTAGGAAGGCCCATTAAAATGTTAGCTCGTAGGCACACTAAAGGCCAAGTAAAAGCTCACAATATCTCCAATAGAAAGATTATCAAGGGTCACATAGAAGGTCCATTAGATATCCAACAGTAGAGACATTAAAGGCCATTAGAAAGTTCAACTAGAAAAAAGAAGAAGGGTCATTAAAAGTAAACCTGATAGGCACACTAAGAGTAAAGTAACAAGGCCCCTTAGAGGTTGAGTAGAAAGGCCATTGAAGGCAAAGTAGCAAGTCCAAAACTGACAAGAGCGAGTCAAATACATTCAAGGGTCATCACCCGAGTCAAACACATTTAAGGGCAACTTTGCCATAATTCAAAGTCAAGGGTAGAAGTCAAAGTCAAAGGCAAAAGTTAAAGTCAAAAGTTAAAGTCAAAAGTAGAGGTTAAAGTTAAAGGTAAAAAGTCAAATCAATTATTCAAGGAGTTTTTCATTTTAGCAATTCACTTTTACAGTTTCCAAATTTTTAATTTAAATTTAGTTTATCTATTTCTCATTTATTCATTTTGAATTATCTTTGATACCCATTCTTCGTTTGAGTTTAGTTTAGGAATAGCTTAGAATACATGCATATATACTGTGTTGACTCTAGGCAAGTTGTATCTACTCCTAAGGAGTCGTAGATAGACTAGACGAGTATATGGCGTTGACTAAAAAGTCAACTCAAGGCATATCTATTCTTCACCTTGTAGGATCATGCGGTTTTTGGGACAAGATCTTCTTGGAACGTGCGTGGATTAATGACAGGGCCCAAAGGACTTTAGAGAGGTAGGCCATCCCAAAGGGGAGTAGGGAGCGGCGTGCTGAGCTCTACAAGTTGGCCATGGGGAGATAAGAGGAGCGATCACGTACTAGAGGACGGCGACGAAGTGAGGACACCAATCAAGAGTATGAGGGGGTCAAATCGAAAGCTCGTGTTTGAAATTTGATCTAACTATCTTGGCCAATTAGTAATTGCTATTGGGGGATTTATAAGGTGAGGAGTGATTTTGGGGGGATTGTCTCTGCGAAGGACTAACACGAGGGTTTTGGATACCCTATCCAGTATAAAAAAAAATGGTTTACGAGTGAAGTGGGGAATTGAGTGAATAGTTAACAAATTCACAAAAATATTTATAGAATATTAATAGACACAAATAACTAATTCACCCCCCTCCCCCTCCTCTCTTAGTTATTTCATCCATTTTGGAATCAACAACGATGGCTTGAAGCAAAGAGTATGAGGGAAGAGCAGATACCTTTGGCTTCTAGAGCTATTGGTAGCAAGGGCTTCAATTGAGCGAGGGCAACTCCAACATAATAAAATTAATTTTGATTTGATACCATGTGAATGATAAAACCAAATGATAAGTAATGATTGAAGAAGAGATTACATAGCTCTATTTATACAAGAGAAAGAGAGAGAAATCAAAATATAACTTATGTGAGATTGGTGTCCCTAACATGGGCTAAGTCCTTAAATGAGCTATATCTAACACCATGATACTTGTTTTTCTTTTAGTTTTATCAATAAGGCTCTTTTCTCAAGATCACATTGATAGATGCCAATGATAATATAATGATGTTTCCCTAGGATTTCTATCCTTCTTCTTTGTGTTGGGTTCTATGCTCAATAAACTTTTCAAAATTTTAATCAAAACATCGAATGGAACATAATACATTGAATTGGATGTTCAAAACATTGAGGCACGAAGAACAAATAATCCTATCATCTAGTATGTATTATAAAACACTCTTACAGAGTTCCTTGAAGGAGTTCTTAAAACTATATAAGTGTCTAGCCGCTAACAATATCCACAGGGTCTCCGGATTGTTGAATCTCCTCTTCAAATCTTTTCACTAATAGAGAAAAAATAAAAAGGAGAGAATTTATACAAGGCTTGTATGGACACCTTGAGTTGTGATCGTTCTTCACATATTTATAGACATTTGGTATGTAGATTTTGCATAAACCCCTCATAATTATGTCTATATCTAATAACATCATAGACCTTATGTGTGTGACCCTCTAGGTCCATATATCTCACTACGTAATAACTTTATAGGCCTAATAACATCTTATTGGCCAAACTTAATTAATTATCTACATCAATATATAGATTAATTAATCAATGATCGATTTAACCCAATCGATAAGTTGAGTTGTCAGCCCTTTTGATGCCAAGCTACACCACGTACTCTATGAGATATAGAGTATATAAGAACTTTCTTATGAAAATTTTCCGTCATTAGTTAACATGCATGTATAATCCTTCATCCCCATGAGAATCATGAATGACTTAAGGTATGGTCAACCGTCAAACCCTAATCGATCACTGAAGTTAGTACTGATGCATGTAGGAAATCATTGAGAACTCTATATCTGATATCTTCAATACATTGGCCAAGGATTTCATCGCATCTCATTCCTTGAGTCAATCTCCTCAAACATTGAGGGCAGATGATCATATATGAACCACACAATTATCTTCAAGGACTTCATGTCGTATTCAATATACGACGTTTTAGAGATTTAGTGGCTAAGGATTCATAAGTTATAATCAAAACACGATCATCCATCCACAAGATGTCTCTGGTGTCTCAAAGTTAAAGGACCACATACACAACCGAGACATAAATCATCCTAATTGACATTTAGGTATAATTATTATTTAGGGATTCATGTGGATCAATTTGGTGAACTCTTTCTCCAAAGAACACCCACTATCTATCCTTAGTGTTTGTATACCGATGGCTACAAGATTAGTCATACTCATCATATGAGTCAGATCAAATAGTGTTATTCTTTTTTAGTAATTTGATGTCACTCTAGAATATCCCATGGATATAAATGTTTATAACATATGTTTAAATACTATTGATCACTGTATTATGATCTCATCACAATTCACTTAGTCAATGCATATATTCATTGACTTCATTACAAACGTCGCACTAGATTGACAATTAATTAATTTTATTTCAATGAACATAAACAAGACAATAGAAGTGTGATTGACTTATAGGCTACAATTGAGAGTCAATTAAACTCTCAATTGACATATGAGGAATTCCAAGAAAGATTGTATCAAAGACACCATCCTTCTTCCAAATGTAACTTTAGTTTAATTGTCCTTATCAAAGTGAGAACCACATCCCATTACTTACTTTTCTCATCTCCTATCTTGGTATGTTAAATAAAGTCCCTAGTCGTCTCAACTTGGCCTAAAACCATGGTACATATCTCTTTCGACATTGGGTTTCAACAATTTAAATGTAGTATGTCAATTACATTCATACATGACTAACAAGTGCTTCTAACTCATCATGGACCCAACTTTTTTGTACCTTAGACAAGTGTGTAGATCTCACTCTAATGAATTTTGCATAATTAAATTTCATTTTATTGAGAAATGGTTATATATTGACTCTAGAATTAATGCTCATTGAAGAGATGGATTCACAAAGCTTATTAGTCACTCATCAATGCCACTTGATTACTTTCACTTGTTAGTGGATCTTTGACCTCAAATATAGACTAAATGCTACATGAATTGCTACACTCAAGCCTAAAAAGTGGACTTCATTAAGACCTTACATCTAGTGATATATCTCAACTTGAATTTTTGTCTTTCTCTACTTGTCTGTTGATGAGGTTTGGCCTTCCTTCATGGAGACTCCAATGGGCCTGTTTTGATAGGGCACCTCCTTTCTTGATATTCTACTAACAAGGGAGTCATGTCGTCTAAAACATGTCATGGATGGGTTAAAACTAAAGCTGTGAGCATGGTTTGATAATTTCAATCAAGTCATGAAAACTCATGGGTTTTCTATGAGCATGGTGGACCCTTGAGGATGTTAATCTGTCTACTTTCAGCGATAGAGATCAACTGAAATTGCTAGTCTTTCTACTTTGACAATATTTCTATCACCACCAATGATCAGGCAAGGATACTCATGGCAAGGGGAACATCCAAAAACAATAAATTGCTAGTGACTTAGGCTGACCTCGATATTTGTTAGGGGTTGACTTTTGCTCATCGGCACAAGTGTATAGTTCTCAATGAACACAAATATTGTTTTTTTAGGTAAACTAGACTCCTTGGGTGCCACCATTGTACCCTTGAGGATGTCCATTGATGTCACAGATTAATAAAGAAGCTGATTTATCTCAATATCACTCCTCCGCTCACCATTTCCCCGGTGACCCTTCTCATATTATACATGAGTTCTAGCATGCTCAAAAGAACTCTCATGAGAGAACTATCATGTGCACTACATGCACATCTAAATGCAAATCCTCTTCTAGATATTGCACCTATCTCATAGGAAACCTTTGTCGGGCGGCTTAGCAAACTGCAAGATGATATGGATCCAATCTCTCCTCCAAAAGCTAGATCTTTCGACATCTACTCTTCTGTTGAATATAGAAATACCAAGCAGCTCTTATAGTGTGAGCAATCAGACATTTCACATGCACTAATGCACATAGAAGCAGATTGTTGCTACGTTTCAAGTAAAGTACTCCCTAAGTTCTATTGTCATGGCAGCTCGAGAAAATCTCTTCTAGAGGATTGGGCCGATTCCCTTACAAGAATCTTGGCAGAAAGATGGGCACGCTTGAAATCTAGATTAAGGGGGAGTAAGTAGACCTCCATGAGCCCAATGGGCCTACTTAGGCCCAACATCATTTCCCTCTCTCCATTAGGCCCATCACCCTGTCCATCTGCAAGAGAAATTTGTTAAGACTGCAGAAAATATAGCTACATTCGATTTGACAGAGTTTCTGAATACAATGGTGGGGTACAACAGATTTTACAAAGAAAAATATTAATGACTAACCTCGTTGACATTTGATCGGCGCGTGACGTTCTTTCAGGCCCACTACAGGTATAGCTGTTGCATGACTAGAATTACGTATTTTACAGAAGAAAATATCTGTGGATGCATCCATGGTGATCAGAGATGCAGGGAGAGTTCTGGAAACTTCACGAAGGAGAGCATCCCCTCTCCAAATAGCTCAAATAGAGAGGACAGCAAATTGCCAGCATCCACGTCATCTTTCCACGCCGTAGTCAACACCTCAGTTGATTTTAACCCGTTGCTGCTGATGGGCCGTTGACTTCTGAAGGACGATGCGACGCCAGCACCACCAGTCTTAGCCTCTGCCGATGAGGGCGTTGAGGTAGTAGGCTCTGTGGCGTTGACTAGGAGCTTCTTTGCAGGCAGTTGAGACACCATGCCAGTGTCTGTTGACTTTCGTTTTTCTAGAATCCAAAGAAAGAGAAAACAATAAATAATAAAAAGTCAACTCGTATGGAAGCAGCAGGAAACGTTTTAATCAAGAGAGATAGAAGCAGAAGAAATTAAAAAGAAGGGTATAAAGTAAGATCTCATTTCTTATGCACAGGAGATCTCTCTCTCTCACCCCCCATTTTTTCTGTATGATATGAAATAAAAATGAACACAATCGGACATGATAGGCATTATGTGGGGGCATGACCAAAAACATGATATCATAATAAATAACGCATCCCAATGAAAGTGATCAGAATCTTAAAAAAAACAATAATCAGAGAAAAGTTTAGTCAAACTCACTCATAGAGGAAAGGTCAACAGTAGCATTGGGCCTCAAGAACACCTGGCCAACGCGCCTGGAAAACAAGTCTGGAACCATTTTCAGCCTCTCGCAGACACAATTCCCTGCTGCACGCTGGAATAACCGGGTCAAATAAAGCATGATTTAAGGAGATTAAATACTTCCATAAAAAAAGATATTTTTGGTTTTTCTTTTGGTGCTTACCATAAGGGCCCCATACACTCGCCAGGCCTCATTCCTCTTAACCTCGTTCTTCTGCTTCTCAAGCAACATCTCTGGTTCGAGAAGTTTCAAGTAGGGTTCAAGATTTGGAAGGATCAAAAAGCCTCACCTGAAAAGGACAAAAAGAAGTTTTTCACCATGGTCGATCATTAAATATCTTTGCCCACATTAAACACGGTGGGCAAAAGGCCTGACTTTGAAAAAAAATGAGAAAAACAATTATTCTACAATTTTGTTGACTGCAAATTAACCAAAAGGAACGAAAATTACCACATTGGCTCCGAGGGCGGAGAGCCCTCGAATGGCACCGTAGTGCTGGGTCATTGACTTGGTGGGGTCCAGGAGAGCGTTCAGCAGGGTCTTGGTCACACGGGACTGGAGATTGTGGTACACATGTCCGAATCTAGGGATGAAGAATTTATTTGAGATCTTTTCGATAATTAGTTACTTTTATCAATAAGAAATAAATGATAGGAATTCAAATTAATATAATTGGATAACATAAAATGGTGTATCAGTTACACATATTTCTACAAAATCTCAGCAGGTGAAAAAGACGGATGTGGCAGATAACAAAGTAGTCATTGCAGAATTGAAGGCACATTAGGGTCCCCGAATATAAATAAAAATGTTTAAAAAATGTTGGGAGAAAGTTGGGGTTTCCGGTTTTATAAAACAAAATGTCAATAGGGGAATTTTTCAAAGGTTCTAATTTGATACAATGTCTAGCTGACTAAACAAAATGTTTGAGTTGACCAACGATGGGTCGACATCAAAGGCCTTTAACTTTTAAATTTAATTTGCAGAAATTTTAGGTTGAGCGAAAATAATGTCCAAATAGAGAAATGTTCCAATACACTGCAGGCCACCTGCGGTAGCTTCTTGCCACATCAAGCTTCAGCTCCTTTGGACTGCTTGCCTCAGCCTCTACCCCAGCTGAGTTAGAATTGAGGCACAGCCCTATTTATTATAGGCTTCATACAAACTATTAGGGGTATATTACAAGAATACCCTTTACAGCTGACTTTTAAGGACTTCATCAGTTATAAGCCCTCACTTTATTTACGAATCAGACACCCTCTACCTTCATCTCCCCACCATACAACTCACAACCTCAACCGTAATTCTCATTCCCAAACCTTGTTGTAGGTCCTATATCTCTTCATGAGAAGATAGAAGTCTCCGTCTCTTTGACCCTCAAATTTAGGATTTTGAGGCAAAAATGTCTAAAAACGGGAATTTTCAAATATGATTTTGATCCATTAGAAAAGCATCGATCTGAGTTGAATATCAACAAGACATGGTTCAATAGGCTTCGACTCTAGGGATCTGAAATAAATAAATGAGCGATTTCATTTGAATCTCACCTTCTACATACTAAAGAAACCAGGTTTGCAGAGAAGTCTCTTAGCTCCCAGTGATCATCTGATAGTCTATGCCCTAATCTCTTGGCCACAAGGCATGTGATTATAGATGGCATTAACTGATGCAACTGAAAAATTTAGAGAAAACGATCATGTGAATTATGAGATCACCAATTCAAAGATCAAATTTGCAGCTAATAAATTAAAATCCAGAAAAGGAAAGATAAGATAACACAACACTTCTATCAACAGGTCGTCAACAGAGAGAACAATCTTCAATTAGCCATTTTTGAGTTCTTTAGGTTGATAAGCAGAAGTTATGAGCAGCAATAAGATGAGAGGTGGCGGAGGAAGGATCCCCATTGCCTAATGGACAAAGCTAGGAGCTTAAAAGAGTTGATAAGTATCATGTTAACCAGGCCCTTTAAATAAGGTTATACCTAGAAACTCACACATGACGACACTTCAACATGCTGAGTTATATATATTTTAAAAGAATAAAAAAATGAGCTGGGAAGTGAAAAATCAAGGCCAGAGAGATCGATATCCCAGAGAATAGAGAGAATTTTTTTTTTGGTTGTGGGAGGGGGGGGGAGAGAGGAGGGGAATATCATGGTATTCCCCTATCTCCCTAAAGGGGAATACTGGGAATGGTAGAGACATGAGAGGGAGAGGTGAGATATATATTTTTAGGAAGAGGCGAGATTTATACATATATATATGTCTGTGTGTGTGTGTACATATGCATAAATATAGAGAGAGAGAACGGGAAATGCATGGCAATTTGAGAAAACTTACATAGGGCTCAATGTGTATCTGAGGATTCCAAAGAAGGCTCTGAACAACACGCATAAGAGCAACTAGAAGTGTGAGATCATTCAGGTTTCGAGTAACCTGCAATTATCAGAATTGCACCAAATTAATCATCAGCTTGAAAATCCATTCAACTTTAAATGAAATAAATAACCTCATCAGCGATAAAGTAAGAAAAATAAGGAACTAGTGGATGAAGTCCTGAATCAGTCGCCAAGCTCGATAAAGCTTCTTTGAAAAGGATCGAATCCGATCTGCTTAAAGTCAGCTGTGTAATCTTATCAAGATACAACTGCAGCAAGAAAATAAAAAGGAGTTAAAAATCATGATTAGCAAAGAATTAGGATCAAAAGCTCAAATACTCAATGATTAGTAATAGAGTAATAATTAGGACAATAATTAACAAATAGCTTGATAGGATCCTAAAATTTCTCCCCTGCTATAAAACACAAGAAAATGTGGATTAGATCCTAAGTTTCATGATAAATGTCAAACTCAAATATTGAGTTCCAATTTTGGAGAGATGACTGCGTCAACCCTAGGCATCAGAGACTGGGTATCCACAATGAATGCGACTGTCTGCAGGACACCTGGATAGAAGACCAGGTTGTCCATGCCATCCGTTTACTAGGCTCATTAATACCATCATTCGTTAGGTTTTTTATCTGGACAATCAGGAAATCTGTGTTCCCTATGTAAGGACAAGGTGGATGTCCACAACAGCACCAGATGGGCTAGCAGGGATGTCTGTGCATCAGATAGACTAACATGCAACTGTTCAAAAAAATACAATCCCTAGTTAACACTAATGATTACTCTCAAGAAGTCATTGTATATTTAGCCCTAACCCTTAGAGGATTAGGTATTATGAAGCGAACTTCTCAGTGATAGAAAAGAAAGGAAGAGAAGACCGAAATGAGAAGGTTAAAGCTTGTTATCATTAAATGCTTTGTACACATCTATATAGGGTTTTTTTTTGTTGAAAATAATAAAGAAGGCCCCACTGAATGGAGCCCCCCCATTGCCATTGAACTAATAACTCAAAATATAAGGTCAAGAGCTACAGGGGAATGACAGTCGAGGGGCCGAGGCCCGCTCGATTCCAATTAAAAACCAAACCCCCCGCGTCGTGCAGAACTACGTTGGCGGAGAGGTTACGACCCCTGAAGATGACCTCGTTCCGGTGAATCCACAACATCCAAAGCGTGGCGAAGATGAGCTGCCATTCGGACGCCCTCCGGTACGGGCCGTCCACGATCGACCTCCAGAAAGCATCCAGTGAGGATAACGGAGGACGACATACTTTAGAGGATGCCCAAACCGCCCGAGTAATCGGGCACGTGACGACTATGTGGTCGCAATCCTCCTGGGATGCCCCGCACATCGCGCATTCAGCCGATGAAGAGGGAATCCAGCCCTGACGTAGAGCTCGAGTCATCAGCCGCCGGCGAAGGAGAAGCCATAGAAAAACGCGAATCTTCAACGGGATGCGGCTTCTCCAAACCCGTCTCTAGAGCCGCAAGAACAGCTGGTCCTCCGATCCAGCCGTCCCGAAGACGACAGTAGACTGCTCGGCAGGAGAACTTTGGCCCGCCCCAGATCCATTGGTCACCGCCTGTTGCCGGACGCCTGGGGAGCAAATACTCCTGCATTCGGAGGAAATCAGTCATCCGCTGCTCGGACAGTGCAGCCGGCAGCGGTGGGGCCCAGGCCCCGTGCCATGCGTCGCACCGAACACTCCGGGTCAGGTGCAAGAGCAAACAATCGCGGGAAGGATTGTCCATGACGTCCATCTCCCGTCCACTCGTCCCTCCAGAATCGGAAGGACTCCCCAAAGCCCAGCTGAGGACGGAAAAAAGGCCGCACCGTCGGGAAGATGGGCCGCAGGGAGGACATAAAGGCTGAGTCGCCTCTCTGCGGAGTTCCCCAGGTGTGCCAGTCTAGCGAGTCACCGTATCCGTCCTGTAAAATCCTCGATGTGAGGTCCCCCGGCGGCTGCATCAGTCTCCACACCCACTTGGTCAGGAGCGCCACGTTGGTGTGTTGAAGCTGTCTCACGCCCAAACCACCTCGGGTAACGGGCCGGCAAACGGTCTCCCACGCCACCAGCGTCGCGCCTCGAACCGGATCTTGCCTGGGTCCATGCCAAAAGAAGTCTCGCATGACTGTCTCCAGCCGTCGTCGGACGCCCGCCGGCATCCTAAAGATGGACATGAAGGTGGGAATGGCTGACAGCACGGCCTTGAGCAACATAAGCCGACCGCCCCGAGATAATATGCGTGCCCTCCAGCCTCCTAATCTTGACTCCACCTTCTCAATCACTGGATGCTAGTCTCTTCTGAGGAGTCGACGATCAACAAGAGGCAAACCGAGGTACCGAATAGGTAACTCGCAAACCGGTGTCGCCAGTATCCGAGAGCAGCCTGCCACCTCCTCTGGAGAAAGCCCAAAACCGATAAATGCCGACTTCGCATGATTCAAGCGAAGGCATGAAAAATCCGAGAATATATCCATCATGGTGGAGAGAGTATGCGCCGCCGCCCATGACCCCTGGATGAAGAATGTCGTGTCGTCGGCGTACTGCAGCAAAGGGATACCCCCCGGGATACTAGGAGATTGGTACCCTACTAGATGGCACTTGTGGCACAATTGTCCGGTGCATATCGCCAACGCGTCCACCGCCAGAATGAAGAGTAACGGGGCCAGAGGGCAGCCCTGCCGCACACCACGCTGGGGATGTATCCAGCCACCTTTAGGACGCCCGTTCACAAGGATGGCAAATGTGGGGGTCGTCACACACAGCTTCACCCATCGAATCCATGTCTCCGAAAAGCCTCGCCGCCGAAGGACGTTCCACAAAAAACGTCAATCCAAAGAGTCATACGCCTTGGAGAAGTCCACCTTCCACATAAAGCCCGCGGTGCGCTCTCGCCGCCATGCAACGACTATCTCCTCCGCTGTCACTATGCCATCTGTCATTTGCCTCCCCTGGCAAGAAGCGAACTGAAAAGGGCTGATCAATGCCGGAAGGACAGACCTGAGCCGATTGGCCAGCACCTTGGCAATAATGAGGTAAATGAAGTTCGACAGGGAAATCGGCCTGAAATCCCCAATCCGCTCAGCTCTTTCGACCTTTGGGAGAAAGATGATGTATGCTTTGTTTAGCCTGTCCATGTTGCATCGGCCACTTCTGAACTCTTCAATTGTCGACATAACCTTTGCCCCTACGACGTCCCAGCATTCAAGGTAGAAAAACACCGGGATGCCGTCTGGCCCCGAGGCACCTTCAGAGTTCAGGCCACGTATGGCACTTCTGACTTCTTCCTCTAAAAACGGGGCTATAAGGTCTTGGTTCTGCTCATTAGTGAGAATCGACGCCCCCGTGGCCCGCCATCTCCACTGATTTGGTGGGCCCCGTCGATAAAACTCTCGAAAATGATTTGCAGCAGCCTGCCCAACTTCTGACTGGTCACTGAAGGTGCGGTCGCCAATCTGCAGTCTGCGAATGCAGTTCTGACGACGCCTCCCATTCGCGGCCATGTGGAAGAATCTCGTATTGGCGTCCCCAGCCGCGAGCCATAACTGACGTGATCGCTGCCGCCAGTCCATCTCTATACGGAGGTCCACCTCTGCAACCTTGTTTTGGCACGTCTTCCTTTCCTGTACTTCCTCCGCGTTAAGAGGTTTCGAGTCCTCGATCACATCCAGGGCTAGGACTCGTGCGAGGGCCGCCTCCTTGTCTTGTGAGCGTGCTGTGCGAAGTTGACGTCGAATGTCCAATAGATGTGGGCGTAATTCCCTCAACTTAGAGGCAAGCTTATCTGATGCTGAGCCGAAAGTCGGACGGGACCGCCACCATCCACATATATCCTCTTTGAGCTTCTGATCCCGAAACCACGACCGGTCCATCTTGAAGTAGGTGGGCCTAAAACCGCCCACCTTTGCTGACCAAATGATGGGCGTGTGATCCGAAAGCGGGCAGGGGAGAGCCAAGACCTCTACAAAAGGAAACATGGCAAGCAACTCACCTGAACACAAGAATCAGTCTAGCCGCGACTATGAAGATGGCCCTCTCCATGTAAACCGCCGGTCAAGCGGGCCCATCTCGACCAGGCCCAGTAAATCCAGCACCTCCCGAAACTGGGTGGACCCCGGGTCCCGTCCACCACCTCCATTTGGACTGTCATCAATCCGTAAAGTAACATTGAAATCACTGCCTATCAACAGCGGGGTCGCCGGGAAGGCCCCATGGAGTTGTCTCAGATCTTCCTATAACTCCTCGCGTCTGCCTGGGTTAGTAGGGCCGTACACCGAGGCCACCACGCACGAGGTGTCATCCCTTCTGTTCTTCAACACGGCCGCTACCACATGTCGCCCTCTCCACCCGTCCAGCTGGACGAACAAGTCCTCCTTCCACGCTAATAAGATGTCATCTGATCTTCCCGATGCTGGTATGTCAACGAAGGCTGTCGTGCTACCCCATCCAAGGGACGTCCAGGTACGCGGCTCGACTTGGGATATCATTGTCTCTTGCAAACAGATAATCTCCGCCCCCTATTGACAGAGGTATCGGCCCACGATTCCCCGTCTTCGGTCATCGCGAAGCCCTCTTACATTCCAACTGATGCACTTCATTGGGCACTCGGCGAGTCTCCGCGGTTAGCCCCCATATCCTCTCCAACTACTGATGCAGTTGACAGCACTACCATGTCTGGGATGAAGGGTGCTGGCTGCTGCTCCTCCCGTGGCGGGGTATGTCTCTAGGCCGTCTCGTCCCGTGGGCGGATGCTCCCAAGGCGTCCAACGGAGGGATGGCTGTCGAGTCACGGGACCGTAAAGTTACCCATTGCTTCGCAGCTTGCTTCGAAAACCAGCTGTCCGCTCTAGAGGAGCCGGACGTATTTTGAGTCCGTCTTCTGAAATGACGCAACATTAGGTAGTCACCTGAACCATCTGTCCGAGCCGCCGGTATCTCCTCCGGATGTAATGGTTCTGCCAGCGGCGTCGCTGGAGAACTAGCACTGCAGTCCATCCCTGGGCGCTCCAACTGTTCGGTGCCAGGCGAGTGACTGTGCTCCGTTTGCTGTCCTTCCGCGCTGGCGTTGTCTTCCCCGGGGGTTTGGCTGGAAAGGGGAAATACAGGCCGAGGTGGGGGCGGAGGCAGTTCTGCAATCGTGGCCCTCGTCTTTCTGCCCCCACCCATCGCCACTGAAATAGTCCGAGGGATCTCATCATCACCATTAACTTCGACGTCCAGGCATAAGCAGTTGGGATCCCCAGTTTGGAGACCGTTGTACACAATCTTCTGAAGTGTGCCGATGGGTCGTGATAAAAGTTCGAGGTGCGACCATGTACGAAGCCCAAATGGGACGCCCCGGATCTCCAGCCTTTTTTATTCTCTCAGCATGGCGATTGCCCCGTCCGAAGGTTGGGGTTTCCTCCACTTAACTGAGCCGCCCCCCAGTGTCTGTTGTATGGTGTCGAGAAGCCGTTTCCAGACCTCCTCTGGCAGCTTCCGAATGAAAAGGTCCCCCGACGCGAGGCTGTGTACGTCTAGTCTTGGCCTCTCTATGGTAATGGTCCGCAGTCCTTCCAGAATGTACTCTAAAGATGGCTCCCCTCCCCGCACTTCACCAACCAGACAATCAGCCAGCCCAAATCTCGCGAGGTTGAAACTCTGCAGCTTCCGGGACGGGCAGGAGGCTTGGTGGTGACCTGGCTGGAGGCAGAGGCGACAAGTGACCGGGTCCCGGCATTCCCATATGTTGTGTCCCCGGCCCAGGCACCGGAGGCATAGCCGCTCTACCTTTGGATCCACTGGCCTGATTGGACCCACCTGGCGTTGCGCCGACAGCTGACCCGTAGTATTTCTCTGACTGCAATGGCGTGTCGGTCGCTGTTTCACCACCTGGGCATACGTTCGGACGTTCCTATCTTTAGCTCCGACCCCCTTGTGGTCTGGCGGTAGCGTTACCAACCCAAGATGCGACGCCGGCAGTGACTGCTCCTGCGATGGCGGCATTGGTGGCAGTGGCTTCAACAACTGCGGTGGCGGTGTCTGTGTCCGCGGCAGAGGCGACTGCTGCGATTTATTCGTCATAGGCGTCGAACGCGTCGGTGGCAGCATTTTAGCCCGGGGCCTGACTGACGGCGGCAGGTGGCTCCTTGAGTCTCGTAGTCAGCGATTTTCACGAAATCGATTGTCGCGGCTGAGGTTTTCGCTACGACTTCGATTGCGGCTGCTGTTTTCAGGCGGCGAGTGGGCTCGTGAGCCTTGTTGACGTCGATTGCCGAGACGCCGACTGACATTTCGGTAGTTGTGGCTACTGAACTTTTCAGGCGATGATTGCCTGATCGGGACATGGAAAACGGGGGAGCTCCCGCAATGCGGACACCCCCTTTGAGGAAAACCTAAACCCCGCGATCGCATGAAGGAGGGCGGAAACAAGGTCCCTTCTTCTCTCCGCGATCTTTCTCTTTCTTCTGTGACCCGATAATGAGGCCGGCCGCAGGGACGAGGTCGACCGGCACTAGGGTTTCGATCGACCAAATGCGGTGACCGCAATGGTGTTCGCCGACGACCTCCCGCCCTCGCTCCTCTCGTTTCGCCCTCTCTCATAGTCCCCCACTCTCACATCTATATAGGGTTACAGCCATCGGTTATCTATAACGGTAATGTGGGTATATAATTACATAAATACCCCTCATTCTTATAACAATTATAAACCAAAATCTGAGAAGACAATAAAAAGTAAATTAACAGTAAAAGGAAGGTAGGCAATCTTTGTGTACCTGCAGTTCTCTGGATAACACGTGTTTGACAGGTAGCTTAATATCAACCGGAAGAACATCTTCTTTTCTGTGTTCAAACTTTTTGTTCTCTAAAGGTGCCACATTTGCTGACAACAAATTGAGAGAATATTTTGAGTAAATAAATAGAGCAAAAATATAACAAGGGAAACTTTCATTTTCTAATTTAAGATACTACACAAAACTTCCACAAGAACATGTTTAAACAACAGAATTTCTATGTAAACCTTTTGAACCGCAGATTCAAAAAATATCATTTTAGATCAAATATCAAATTCCCTAATGACAAAACAAAATCTACGTGAATATTTTTTTGAATATTCAAAAATGATCACTTGAAATTGGTGATCACCCAGTACAAGTACTTCCCATCCAAGAGGTCACCCATTCCTGGACTGGCCAAGCTTGAGCATGCTTAACTCTAGACTTCTTCTCCAACATAGTGCCCCTCTTCCCAGGAGGTCAACCATCCGTGCACTGCCCAAACCTGAGCATGCTTTACTCTAAAGTTCTCCACCCTGGTGCCCCTCTTTGCAAGAGGTCGCCCATCCTACACTGCTGAAGCCTGGGCACACTTAACTCTGGAGTTCCTCTCCACCCTGGTGTCCCTCTTTATGCTATTAAGGGAACATAAAATTCCATGGAACATGGAAATAGTTTTACCGAAAAGTAGTTTTTACCTTCAACCACCGCATTCTCAGGAATTGCTGGCTGTACGCCTTCAATTGCTAACCAGTGAACGATAACTGCAGCTTCAAGTGGGGCTTTTGGGAGAGGCGCTTCAATCACCTGATCAGAGAAGAAAGTAAAAACAATAATAAAGAAACCAAGGGGGGGAAGGAAAACTAACAATATTAGAATAACACTTACATCCTTTAGGTCCACCTCTTTGTCATCAATATAAAAGAGATCCTTACGTCCAACAGCTCTTTTAAACCTTAACGGGTCTCCAGAGGCAAACCCATATACTGGCTGGAAAGCCAAGCTAAGGTGAGATTCAATGGTTAAATAAAGAAAAATTTAATAAGATTGAGTAAATAGATTTAGCATTTAAATTAGAGAATTTTGCATGGATGCAATTATTCGCAAGAAAATATGCAAAGAATGAAGAAACAGAGTAGATCTGCAAGAAAATAAAACAAAACACCCCACAGTTCATAAATAGAACCATGCATGTGTCACTTAGCAAGCAATGAGAAGCATGCAAATGTTGGGTTAAACAAAGGGCTCGGGTCCACTAGTACTGGAGTGACATCAGCCATCTCCTAGTCACTGAAGCTTTAAC